>VDFB02281492.1:419345618-419608561 GCA_007258455.2 Sequoia sempervirens
TTCTCTTTCTTAGAATTGTCAAGTTTTCAAGATGATGTCTCATTAGCTACTTTTGGAATAGCCAATTTTTATACTTCTCTTTTCTATTCTTTTGTTTCTTATCCTTGCTATTACTACTTTTTCCTTGCTATTTTTTTGTGCCTTGGTTGGTAGCCAGGGCATGTGACTTAGAGGGATTTAAATTTCCCATTTGGATTAGCTTCTCTTACTCTCGTGTAAGAGAAGTATAAAAATAATCCAAAGGTGACATGATGAATTGAGGTACCCAAATGCATCCTTAGTAGCATAGAGGGTAGAAACAAATATTGAATATTCAAAAGTTAGCTTAGACAAAATATTAAGAATTAGTTGTTCATCTTTCTTTTCAACTGCACATTGTTTTAACTACAACCTTATTGATTTCAATTTTCTAAAGAAATCCTAATGAAGTTCTCTATACTTAGACCAATTAGTTCATTTTCCAACATATAAACCCTCATAGAATATTGAGTTCCAAATAGAGTTTCTAACTTAGTCCATATTTCATTTGGTGTATCCAAATATTCAATATGAAAGAGGAAATCAAGAGAAACAAACAAAAATAATTTTTCATATTCTTCATCAATCTTTTGAACCACTTAGACTTTTATTCATCTTTATGAGGTACAATTTCTAGTCCCATTATTATTCTATGCAAACCAAGTCTTCTTAAGTGGATCTTCATTTGAGAATTTCACTCAAAATAGTTGTAAGAAGTTAGAGTAGGAACTGCTATTTTTTGAGACATGATGATGAAATGAAAAAATAAGTGTTGAATGAAAGAGAACATAGGAACACCAATACACTCCCACCCTTTTCACTAGTATGAAAAATCACCCCCCAAATATTACAAGGTTGGAACTTTATAGTTTAGTGTGTTTACAATAAATTTTCTATGATACAATACTCAATATGTAGACACACAAAATTAGCATTATGCATTTGATCAAAATCACACTCATCCATTCATCAGGGTAAATTCATCAACTTAAGTCAAACAAATCAAACTTGATCCTATCATCATCTCTTTGATTAAATAAATCAATCATTTATTTAATTAAATCTCAGATCATCATTCATCTCCCTTTGATTTGATTTAAATCCCTAAATCAAGTCAAATTGGTCAAATCAGCCTAATCATCATCTTAGCTAATTAATCCTGATTAAATCTAATGCTAATCTCATCCCACTTGCATTCTCTAGCTTTGGCCACTTGCACATGAAATTACATTTAATTGATTTATCAAAATCTTTATTTTTAACTTGGCATAAGGGAAGAATATTCTCCAAGTTTGAATCCCCCAAATTAGTTATGTACACCCGAGGCATTTATAGGGCCTTACATGTCTCTTACGTAATGTCCTTCAAAGTCAAACTCAGCATTCATTGCAAATTTGAATTCAAATTTTCCCTCTCATGGGCACTCTTCCCCAAATCTTGCATAAATTAACCAATCACATGATGACAAAGTGTCATATCTTATTGGCTTGATCTTTGTCCCACATTGGTCCATTTTCAACACTTAGCATTTTGAAAATCTATAAAATAGAGGCTTCATCTCTTATCAAATCCTTGACAACCTCCACAATTTCATCCAAAAAGCATATGCAAAGTTACTCTCCTTGAGAACTAATTTTTCTCATCATTTCCATTGCATCATCATCACTAGCTATCAATCAAGGATTGGGAAAGGGTCACTAGCACATGTGACACCAATCCAATATGGGATAGATTGATTTCATGTTTTTCTTTGTAGGCTTTTATGTATCTTGTTATTAGATAGCATTTTAAAACATGTTAGATATCTCATATGGATGTTGAAGGTTTGCTTTGCTTGGAAACTAATCATGTTTGTCTATGTTAGTTACTAACCATTTGCAGATTTGATGTCCACAGTCCATAATGGCCAAAATTACAAATTCCTAATGCAACATGAGCCTAAGAAAAATGTAGAAAAATTAGCCCATTATCCTTTTTTTGCTTCTTAATACCTTTCCAACACCTATTTATTTCCAACAAATGGAGCTTCAAAGGGAAAATTTATGGCTCTTTGAAGAAAGAAAAAATCTTCAACCTTCTACAATATTTTGGGAAACATATTTTCAATACCTCTGTAGATGGAAATTACTCATCTCCAGCTTTTTTTTGATATCTCATTCACTAAAATTCGATAAATGAGGAAAAAGTTGGACAAGTTTGAAAAAAAGGCCCAATTTGGCCTATGGGGAGGGCCCCGGTGTCCCCATAGGTAGCACCATCAGTGGTGGTGGCTATTGGGTGATGGATTGGATATGGTTCGACAGATAAAATGGTAGTTCCAATTCATAGTTGGTCATAGTTAGTATGAATATTGTGATGGTTTCTTTATAACCTCCTCCCTAATGGTTTAGCTAATTTAGTGACTAATGACCTTAGTTACACAATCATTGATGGTCTTAGCCCAAAAAGACTAGTGGCATTAGCCAAATGATTTATAGACTTGTGTGTGTAGCTCTTAGAAAAGTTCTTGAGCACTTAACAAGGCGCTAAGTGCTTATTTAAGCACTAATAAATTTTTTAATATTTTTTTAATTTTCTTTGAATCTTAAACTCAACCTATTCTACAACTATAGTTGGGGGGAGTACAAAGATGGGATATATCTATAAAACATTTTTCCTTTATAATCACGTGTTTTTAACGAATCATTTTTCCTATGGGATAATTTTTTATTTTGGAAACAAGATGAGAGTCCATTTTGAGGGAGATATGATGTAGTTTAGAATGTAGAGGTTTTTGGAGGAAACTAGATTGGATGAAAATGGAAGAACCCATTGGATAGGGATGATGATATCTTAAGGAATATTAAGATCATGAGGGGGATTAGGAGGGATGTCAGGATCTTGATATGGATAAGATTATCATGAGTTGGAGCAAAAGGGAATTGGCTAATCTAAGTGGGAGAGAGACTGAAAAATTTCTTACAAACCCATAATAGCTACAATTATTAGATGTATATATAGTTAAAAAAAAAACATGAAAAGATAGTTTAGTAGATATAAATGAGAAAAACTATTTCAAGAGAACAAACACACATAGTAAAAGCATATCCCTTTGTATTATCAATAATAAAATATGGGTACAATACAATCTCCAAATATAAGTTCATTAACAAGAGTCTTCAACAATGACAAATATTCTAGAATGACTCTAGTAGCATAGCACCCTTAAGCTGTAACGATTTTCACTTACAGGCTCAATCAGGATGATCTATCTATGTTTCAAAATGAATGGTACATTTTAAACCTTCTATGTTACATTCAATTATACAAATGAAACAACTTTACAAGATTACAAGAATACAAAAGTATTACATTCATACAAGTGAATGAGACAAAAGATTTTACAATCTTTCTGAAAATGTAATCTTTATTGAATGTAATAAGATACATGTGTCTCACACAGCAAGCCATGAGACTGACTTTTCCTTGATACAAATAAAGACAAATTAATACATGAATAAATAAAGGAAAATAAATGTGCATGTAAGAGGGATGACCAGTCATTGCCTGAATGACTGGTTAATGTTTATCTCGCTTCGGTGTTGTCTTCGTTGCTTGTCCTTCCTAATTTCCATGCACTCCTGTTCCTGCAGTAGTCAAGCAATGTATTAGTTGTACTCTAAGCAATGAAGGGTCATAACCATACATGATCATTTATATCATCCACCTATGCATGTATTAATTCATCTCCATGTGTATTAAAGATTAATGAATGCCTTAAGTGTCTAGGAAAACCATTTGGTTAACATACACACAAAAGACAGTCATTTTTTCTAACTGGTTTGTTCCATGTGCAGCTACAGGTGAAATTATTTTCAGATCAAATGAGTGGAGATAAATGTGGCTCCCATGAGGGTTGAGCCTAGCTCATTATATATGTATAACTTTTAGGTGCATTTCAGTACATTCAATGCATATTACAATAACAATTTTTGTTGATTGAAGCAATAAGTATTCAAATGTAAATGAAGCTAAGGTACCAGTGCAGGTCATAAAGAAAGATTCACAATAGGCTTGCAGAAGATAGAGACATAAATCTTTCTCATTTCATGGTGGTCCACTCAAGAAGGGGTTTATCATTCACAACAGTGAATTGATAAATTCACTGGTCTAAGTAATAAGCAACTACACAATGGAACCACAATGAAACAATAAAGATCAAATATGATGATAGCTGTGGAGATGAGAAATTACTCAGCAAAAAATAAAATCCTCTTTCTTGTAATCTGAATATGAAGTAAAGTCCTCAACAAGAGATGAAACTACAGTATGCATGATGATAGGAACATAGAGAAATTAAGCTACAACAATAATCAAATCAAATAATACAACCAAAGACATTCATGACACGGTGCTCAGCAAAAGAGCAATGCATATTAAAGGCAATAAGCTATAGGAGTTTTGGCAAGTGTTTTTCATGAATAAGGAAGACTGTACAATGAAAAGGATCATTATCATTTGAGTCTGAATTCTGATGTTTATAACCATGGAGTGGGTACTGTTAGCAGGAGCTCAAATGACATAAAAATATTATAAAGTTTTGATCTCTGGCTTTTGTACTGCAGAGGAAAAGTCTCTCATAATTACACTTTGATGAAATAATCAAGAGAAGATGGAGTCAACAGATTCTGATAATAATGATAAAACATGGCTACATTTTGCAGGCAACAATGAGATTCATCAAGCATAATAGCATGATAGTGAAGCTTAATGAAGTGCTACAATGACTCCAATAACTCAGTTTCACCTCATAGTGACAACAAAACTGTACAACATTTAACTACACATCAAAAGATACAATTGATACTAGCTTGCAATGAATTTTTTGCAATCTCAATGAACGGTGTTATCAGTCTCTTTGAAGAAATTCATTGGATACTTTGTGTTAGTAATAAAGTATGTGAATAAAGCTTTTTAAAAGCAAGGTTATGTAAAGACTAGTTATGACAGTTCGGATCATTAACAGAGCCTTCAAGGTTTTAATCCATGAAAGAGAGACAAAGACCATGACCTGTGTAGTGTATTTATTTAGAATTCATTACACATTTTTGGGCACAAAAAGTTATAAGAACAATTTTGTAAGACAGGGTCCTTCAACTACTTTCAGGAATAGAGAGAATCTTAAATTTTCTTTTTATGCAGAACTAGAAATGTTTTCTTGCAATAATTTTCAAAAAGAGAAATACCTAGAAGGCCAAACTTTAGTTCTTCAGAATGCATGGTGCCGGTTTGATAACCCTGCAAGTATATAACCATGGTCTGGATAGGTTTTCATCTGTAGGAGAATACTAGAAAGCAACAGAAAAAGGAACACACAACCACGCATAACAGAAATACATGAAGATAGCTCATTTTGGGAACTTTTATTCGTTCAGAAATGAGATCTAAAAGATAAAAATGTTTATTCTTTTCTTCATTTCGAGCTCAGATATGCAGATTATGTACAAGAAAAGTAAAAGAAAGTGAAGACTTCTGTCATTTTTTGCATGGCAAAGAGACTCGATATGGGTATTTATTCACAGATATTTGCACATAAAATATAGAGAGTGGAGAAGTACGCAGGATACATAAATATCAATGAAATTATGAGGCCATGGCATTCTTTCTTTTTTATACAGGAAATACAAAGAATGTTTAAAAAATGCATGATAAAACAAGGATTGAACAAGCATTTTCCCATAGAAAATGGAAAGAGGATGCAATACCCAACTTTCTTGTTGATGTTGCTCATAAATTTGTTGGAGATGCCATCAAAATGTCTAGTTTTCACCATGAAATCCACCATGGATTTTGGATCTAACTGGAAACCAGTGACCTAACTTCTTTGAAGCTTCAACCTCTAACAAATTTGAATGAAGACTTCTTCATTTTTGCTTTTAGGGTTTTCACTAAAATGCCGATAGAGTATGTTATATTTTAAATTGAAAACTTTGAGACATTTCATTCATCGTGGGTTAAGACTTCAAAAATATTTTGCCTTATTGAAAATTGTAAAAAAACAACATTTAAGCCTTAGTGATATTCTATAAGTCACTTAGTTTTGAATGTTATTAAATACAAAATTAAGTGAAATGCCACTCATGCATTCGACCAAGGAAAGAAGATGTGCTTGCATTTATGTTTTTTGGCAAACATTTAGGAAAGTAAGTGGAGTTACCCAACATTGGGAGCAAAATGAGGTTATTTGAAGTCAGTTTGGAGACATTTAGAGCGTATTTAGGGACCTTTTATGGTTTGATAAGATCAACTTGACTTTTTCAACCATGGAGAGTTATTTTGGTGAAGATTCAGGTCCTAAATTTTTGGCTTTATGGGTGCTTATGAAAATGAGGTTTCTAGAACCTTATTTGGTGGAGCAACTTAGATTTTGGCTACTTAGCCATTTTTCTAACTCAATTTTTGGAGAGTTCTGATGATTCTTTTCAAAATTTAGTGACTTTTATAGTCCTTTCTCATACTAGCATGCTTTGTAACTCACCTTGGATATGAAAAACAGATGATACCTTGGTTACTACTGGTAATAAAATTCTTGTCTTTTTATTCTTTGCAGCTTTGTGTATGTTAAATAATTTGATTAAGTTTTTTGTGAAACCCATTCATAATTTCCTTCTAGCTTGGTCTCATAAATTATACCTTTCTGCAAATAGTCTATTTAAGCAGGTTACTATTTGTATCAAAAATACATTTTTGCTTGTAGATTGTGAAGTTAACCTTCCATTTAGCTAGTATTTTTGTGTTCGGTTCTCTTAGTGAAGCACTTATGCAAAAACACAGAAATAAATTGTGCAAACTTAGTTTTTATCAGTTGAAGCCTAGTGTTAAATTTTTTTCTAAATTTCATTATCCAAGTAATATTTTGGTGTATCACCTTAGGAGGTAGTTTTCATTTTATGCAATCTTTTACCCTTTTCCCATCAAGTCAATAGTTAAGTGATAACCAACTAGGAGCCGGCCTAGAACTCGGAGGTTTCACTTCATTCTAAGTGTCCCACATAGAAGTGAATCCAATGTTTTACCAAAATTGCTGAAACTTGTGTAGTTCAGAATTGGGTGCAAATTTTGGTAATACTTGTTAACACTTTAGTCTCATACAATATGCATACAAGTACCCAATTAATAGAATTTATAATGAAAGATGAGAGGGCATCAAAGGTGGATACCTAGGATTTCCACATAGAAAAAATCCAATTCTTGCATGCTCTCAAATAACCCTCCTTGATATGCATAGTGTCAACATGCATGCAACACCCTTGCATGTAAAGCATTATCATAGTTGGAACCCACATATCATAGTATACTTCAATTACAATGCCTTCCTCAACATGTATAGCTACTTTCAACATGAAATGTGCTTGAATGCATACAAACACCTTACATGCATTCAAACACCTTGCATGCATAGGAGCCTCAATCAAATAGAACCCACTTATCATTTATTTTTCATTTTTGACTCTTACATTATCATAATATGTCATTAAACAAAACAATCAAGAAATTTATCATAATTAGTCATAAGAAATATTATAAGATGACACATGGCACCATTTTCTCTCATAATCAGGTCCACCATGTGGTATGCCTAATTCCATAAATGTATCTTTCATTTCATATTTTTCACTTCCATGTAGGAATAAAAAACTAAGATAAAATAAATAATAAATTTATAAAGCAAATGCTAGGAATCACAAAGGTTGAGACACTTCAATCCCAACATTCTCCCACTTTTCAAAGGTTGTTCAAGAGCCAAAAAATAATCAACTGCTAGTGGTCATGACATTCATGGAACAAAAACACCATCTCGACTTCTTTGTGCTTATATGATTTGTTAATGCATTAGAAAAATTAATCAAAGTGTCAACCTTCTCCAATTTCACCTTTCCATCTTCCACCAGATCACAAAAAAAGTCGAATTAAACATCAATGTGCTTTGTTTTGACATGGAAAGTAGGATTCTTCACCAAGAAAATTACACTTTAACTGTGACAATAGGTAGTAACCATCCCTATGTCAAGCCCAACATCAAAATAAAAATCTCTAAGAAAAATGCCTTCCTTACAAGCATGAGCAGCTTCCATATACTCTACTTCTATCAAGTAAAAAGAAAATAAAACCTTTTTATTACTCATCCTATTGATAATACCACTAAACATTGTGAACATATATCCATTGGTGGAACTTCTATTGTCAATTTCACTTGCCCAATTTAAATCTACATATTCATGAATATAAATTGAATTTAAAGGTCTAGTAGGATAACTATGAAAACATAGCCCGAATACTTGGAAGTACCCCTCAAATATTTGAACACTCATTTAATCTCATCCCTATGTACCTGTTTAGGATTAGCCATAAATTGACTCAAGACTCCCACTGCTTGGGCAATGTTCGGCCTCATATAGACCATGGAATACATCATTCTACAAACAAAACTCACATAAGGTACTTTGCTCATTTTCTTCATCTTGAAAGGAGATATTGGGAAATTCTCCATAAATAAATTCATTCCTTGTATAACAAGAACAACCAATGACCTACAATATTCCATATTGAATCTCTCCATCACTAAATTCACATACTTACTCTACATTAACCAAATGTTTTTTCAACTATCTCTTTTATCTCCATGCCTAGAATGTACCTAGCTACTCCTAGATATTTCATTTCAAATTGCACTAACAATTGAGACTTCAATTAAGAGATCAAACGTTTACCACTCCCAAAAAAAACATATAGTCTATAAGGAATCTAAGGTAGCGAATAAATTCCTACACTAATCTTTAGAGGTGGGTAATGCAATTTTTTTTAAATGTTTACAACAATTGTAAAACATAAAATTAAATATAAATAAACATAAATATCATGCATACCACAACAAAATTACTTATGTGGGGAAAAACCTTTTAGAAGAAAAATCCCACACTTTAAAAGCGACTGAATAGATTATTCAAAAAATATGAGGATTGCAATATACTTGCAGAGAAAGCTTCTCACAAGAGTATCACCAACCAAGGATCTAGAGACAAAAAAAACTATCAAACTATTAGTATACATCACAATGCATATTCATAATATAATTCCCTCATAAAATAGGGTTTCCTTCTAGGAAAAGACAAGCCAAGAAAATATCTACTGTTAGATTTGAAACCTAATGATGAATTCTCCATATTTACAATAATAAAATATACATAAAATATGGTTTTCAAGGGAACTTCCCCCAAACCATTGTTGAGGCGCATGGCCCCTAGACCCCTTATTAGGGGGTCATCCCCCTAGACCCCACAAGGGGGTAACCCCCCTTGCAAGCTCCCATGCTCAATATATTAAACTGCTAAAATTGCAAGGTTGAGACACTATTTTCCCTAACATTATCATAATTTTCAAACACCTTGCAAGAGAAAAGAGAGGATCAATACCATGATTTAGTTGCTAGGGGTTGAGAGGCCCATAGACTTCATACACCATATTAACTTCTTTACAATCACAACCTTAGTTAAAGAATATGCAACATTCATCAAAGTTTCTACATTAACTAGCTTCATCTTGTCATCCTTGATCATATCTTTGACCATATGATATTGTACATCAATATGCTTGGTCTTGACAAGAAATGACAAGTTCTGAACTAACAATATCATAATTTGATTATCACAATAAATTTTTACTACACCTTGTTTTATTCCAACAACTAAGAACAGTCCCTTAAGCCAAATGGCTTCTTTACAAGCATGAGTAGCTATCATATGTTGAGCTTCATTAGTGGAAAAAGTAACTAAGCCTATGGATTACTCATCCAACTGAATGCACCACCAAATAAAGTAAAACATAAGTAGTGGCATATCATTTGTTATCAACATCACCTGCCTAGTCTGAATCCATATAACCATGAATATCAAGGTAAAATTCATCTCCTATAAAATTACCATGATAGCACAAGAAATACTTGAAGGTACCCAGTAAATATTTGAAGATTATTCTATCTACATCCTAATGAACTCTACTAGGATTAGATATTAGATATATATCTGGAAAGAAATCCCATTGCTTGGGAAATGTTTTTTTTAGTGTAGATCATAAAACACATTAAATTTCTAAATGCACTTTGGTAAGACACTCTACTCATTTCTTCCATCTTTGATGGGGTTTTTGGAAAATATAAAATAGATAACTTTGTTCCAGCTATAAATAAAAGACACAATGGACTAAAATCCTACATGTAAATGAATTGAAATACTTACTCTAGTCAAGTCATAGCTTTTTGTTTAGTCTATCTCTTCTAATTTCTATCACAAGAATGTGTTTAGTTAGACCATGATCTTTCATTTCAAATTTAGTTGCAAGTTGATACTTTAGTTTTGAAATCATTCCTTTCCTTTTACCAATAACTAGCATATAATAAAAATATAATTCAATAAATAGGAAATGATCACAATCATATTTATAATAAACACGATGATCTAATTTAGAACACTCAAATCCTAGACTCAACACATATTATCAAATTTTTGGTACTGCATCCTAGGACTCTATTTGGGGCCATACAAATATGTCTTCAATTTATAAACAATATTAATTTTACCTTTCACCACATAGTGCTCTCGTTATGTCATATAAATATCCTCCTCCAAATCACCATGAACATAAGTCATTTTCACATCCATTTGCTCTACCTCTAGATCATGAGGAAAAACAATAAAAAGAAAAAATCTAATGGATGCCTCATTTTTGCAACAAGAGAATATATCTCACCATAGTCAACACCCTCAACTTGAGAGTAACCTTTTTCAACCTACTGTTCTTTGTACTTCTCAATACCTCCATCTAAACCAATATTTTTCTTGAACGCACATTTTAAACCAACATGTTTTCATCCCTCAAAAATAGTACAAGATCTCATGTATCATTATTTTTCAAAGGTGTAATTTCTTCATCCATATCAATCTTCCTAGATTCTACATCATTCATACCTAATGCATCCTCTATAGATTTGGGTTCATCCATGTTAGTATTCAAATAAAAAATACATCTCCAAGAAATAGGCAAATATCTTTTAGGTAGTTTTCTATGCCTTGTATACCTACATACAAGATGAGTTAGATATTCTTCCTCATATTCTAAATATTTAGAGCTAGATTATCTCTCCCCAACTTCTTTTTTGTCTAGGGGCCTAGATTCAACTTTTTTAGACACAAAGGGAAATTGAATCACATATTTTTGTTTAGTTTGTTTTAGTTGCAATATAATAGAAGAAGGCTTATTTTATCTAAAAAATCACTTCTACTGTATATTACATTACGTGCAATAGGATCCCAAATCTCGTATACTTTCACACCATAACTTTATCTAATGATATTTCACAATTTTTCCTCCAACTTTTTTCACTTATCCTTTGGTACATGTGCATATTCCTCGAAACCAAAAAATCTAAGATGTCCCAATGAAGGCTTGTGACCTGTCCATGCCTCTATAAGAATATTATCAACAAGAGTTGATGTAGGAGACTTGTTAATCAGGTAATAAGTAGTGGTAATAGCTTCAGCCCAAAAAATTTATTCTAGACCAACATCACTTAAAATAATCATAGCCTTCTCCATCATTATCTTGTTCATTATTTTTGCAACTTCATTCTATTGTGGAGAATACAAAGTTATCTTTTTTCTATGAATGCCATAATCCTTAAAACATATATCAAATTTATTAGAGAAAAATCACCACCATTATCAATCCTCACAATTTTTTTTCTTTCTAGTCTAAAACTCAATTATTTCTTTAAATTATTTAAATTTACTAAAGGGTATGTGCATGATCATCATGGAAAAAACAGGCCCTTAAGTGGTGAAAAATTTAGAAAAATCAGAGTAAGGAAACTTGACGTAAAAATTTGAATAATTTACCTTTATTATTTCAAAAATATGTAAGAATAGAATCTGTAGAAAATTGAATGTAGTTTCTAAACTACTAGGTTTATTTTTATTTTTTAAATCTATTTGGTGAAAATTTGAAATTTCAATGCGTAGTACTTAAATTTCAGGGAAAAAATAAGAAGTAGGTGTCTGTCTGACCACCCTAACCACAATAAAATGATAATATTTTTTTATAAGATTTTAGATATAATTAGAGGAATCATGTCTCGATGTGATGCATATTTTTTTGTAATTTTTTTCCAAGTAAATAATTAATTATGAATTTTTATTACAAATTTTAAAAAAATATAAAAAACTCGTATGTATACCACCTTAACTTGGTCAAAACATCATGAAATTCATTTTTTAATCCTATATATTAAGCATAAAATGTGACACATGTTTGATTCAAAAATGTGATAACGCTTAAAAAGCTATAGATGTTTTTCAATCTATCAATTAGGACTTTAGTCGCACTAAATACAAAATGAATAATAATTATTTATTAAATTAAAAGTAAAGCATAATTAATATTGGTGGAAAGCTGAGAATCTCCTTTAAAAACCCTTTTCATTTCATCAATTTTGGGTAAAAAAAAAAGTGGTCAGCCACATACCCTACACATACCCATCATTTTTCCACTTTTTGGCCCATCATGATCCTACACATACCCTAAAAACTTTAGATTTACTCTTTAAAAAATATATATCCAAATCCTTATACTATAATCATCAATAAATGAAACGTAACATGTGAATTTTCTAATCGAAGGAACATCTATAGGACCAAACAACATTAGAAATAATAAGATCTAATACACCACAAAATTTATGATAACTCGAGTAAAACTAAAAACAATTTTATTTTTCATAAATGCAATGCTCATAAAAATTAAATTCAAGATTAAAATCAGACAACCCTTGAACAAGGGTTTTTTTTCAATATCCTTAGACCCTTTTTATCCAATGTGGCCACGTCTCTAGTGCCATAACACAGTCTTCTATGCAAGTAAATTTGATTTGAACATAAGAAAGAGCACCCTTGGGTACACAAAATCCATGACCATCTGTTGAAGATGAAACTATCACCTCTTCCAACAAAGTAGCCATAATTTTTTTTCTTCATGGAACTACTATTGCACTCAATATTACATGCATCAAGCTTATATGTGTCATATATGACACCTCTAGCAATCATCATAACACCTCTAACCATCTTGCACCTTGCATTAAAAAATACTATCTGCACACCCACGTCTATTAGTTTTCTCATAGTTAATGAATTTTGTATTAATCTAGGTATATGCAACACACCATTAATCATTTATATTATACCATTAGAAAATATGGTTCTAAATTTACCACAACCATAAAAAATCATCACCCAAGTACACCTTACCTTCATCAAATTATTCATATTCATAAAAATAATATCTATTAGAGGGACCATATGAAAATATACATCTAATTCAATTTATAACCATCCATCATTACCTACACGAGTTGCCAAAGCTACAATGAATGCATCACTAAATTGTTTCTTAGACTTAGAATCAAAATCACATTTCTTCTTTTTCTTCTAATTTTCCTCTTTACACTCCTTATGAAAGTGTCCAAGCTTACCACAATTCCAACAAATAACTTTGGATTTTTTAGGAGATTTTGATCTCCCCTTGGATTTAGATTTATCATGCTTCTCATTCTTCTTTCTATTTTCCTTAGGTCTTCCATAAAGATTTAGGGTCTCCTTGGCACTGATGGATACCTTCCTCCTCATCTCTTCAGAAAGAAAAGAACCTAGCCTATCTACAATCTTGAAGATAATAAAAGTACTCCCAATAGACATAATAAGAGAATCCTATGAATCAGATAAAGAATAAAGAAAGATTTGAAATTTCTCCTCATTCATTTTGGCACCAACTGATGCAAATTTAGTCACCAACACATTGAATCCTTCAATGTGGTTTTTAATTCGTAAATTGTCTTCCATTCTCAACGAATACAATTTCTTCCTCAATAACTCTTATTTCACTAAATATTTTTGTTGATACATCTCACCAAGTTTCTTCCATAGTTTTTGTGTAGAGGTCTCTTCATGGACATTGACTAAAATAAAGTCTTCCAAGCATAATCTGATTAGAACCTTGCATTTACGGTCCATAATATCATATTTAATAACCAAAGTAGGATATGTGATCCTTAAAACATTGTTATCAACAACATTCCCATAAATCTCAATCTATCAATAGATCGTCAATATTTAACTTCCACATCTCAAAATTAATTCCAAAAAATTTCTCCACCTCTATTCTCCTTGATGAACTTTCCATCTAAAAATTCCTACAAAAGATCAAAAAGTATCTTTTGTACAAGATACCACTCAAATATATATTAGTTCACAAAAACAAAAAATCCCACAACTAAAATAAAATGTGATCAAGATCTGATACCACTTGTAAGGAAGCTAAGTTACCATAACAACTTCCTACACTAATCTTGAGAGAAGGGTAATGTAAAATTTTAGAAATATTTACAACAATTACATAAAACTTAAAAAATTAAAATAAATATCATGCATACCACAATATAGTAATTTACATGGGGAAAACCTTTTTAGGAGAAAAATTCCACACTCTAAAATTCACCCAATATATTATTGAAAAATGATTAAGACTACAATATACTTGTAGAGAAATATTCTCACAAGATTATCACCAACAAGAGATCTAGAGGCAACACAATGGCTATTAGAATCTCATAATATGCCATAATGCATAGTCATAATAAAATATCATCATACAATAGGGTTTCCTTATAGGGAAAGACAATTCAATAAAATATCTACTATTAGATCTGAAACCTAATGATGAACAATCTAGATTTATAATAATAAAATATACATAAAATATATTTTTTAGGGGCACTTCCCCCAAACCCCCATTGGGGCATGCAACCCTTGAAACCCTCACCAAGGGGGGTTCATCACCCTAGACCCCAGAAGGTGGGTACCCCCCTTGTAATCCCCCACACTCAATATAACCTGTTATAATTGCAAGGTTGAGACTCCATTTTTTTGAACATCATCCAAAGACAATGTAATAAAGAGAAAGTGAACATTATCAATTTTATAGTAAGAACAATGATTCAATTTAGACCTCTAAAATATCAAACCCAACATATAGGTATCAAACTTCTAGTACCACATCCTAAGAAACTATTTCAAACCATACATATATTTATTCAGCTTGAAAACTAGGTTTACTTTACCTTTTATCATGAAATTCTCTCATTGTGACATCCATCTATTCAAATTCTAAATTTTAAGCTACATCAAGTGATAATATAGGAATCAAATGGATGTCATCTTTGCTACAAGAGAAAATATTTCACCATAATCAATTTCCTCCACCTATGGATACACCTTCTTGAATAATTTTTCTTTATGCACTTCTCAACACTACCATCAAGACCAAAATTTTTCTTGAACAACCATTTACAACTATTGGGTTTACATAGTTTAATAAAAGATACCAAATACCATGTGTTATTTTTCTTTAGTATAGTCATCTCTTTGTGCATGGATTTAATTAGAGGATCTGTATCACTCATACCCATAGCCTCTTTTATGGTCCTAGGCTCATTAGTGTTAGAAATCAAAGAAAATATATGACTAGTATCCAATAATGAAAAACCAAACCTTTCTAGCTACCACATAACTCATGTAGACCTTCTTAATGGTTGAGGTTGAGGTTCTTATTCTTCAAAAAATTTAGAGTTTCTATAGCTCTCCTCATCTTCAGGTCCAACAGGTGTATATGTAGTTCATTTTTCATCAAATTAGGTGGAACATCATCTAGATCCATTTCCTTCTCTTCTTTCTCTAGCTACATAACAACAACAGAAGGTTTCACCTCTCAAAAATCACACTTCTACTAGAAAAAATCTTCTCAACCACTAGATTCCAAAGATTGCACCCTTTCACACTAACATCATATCTAATGAAGATACATTTAACTTCCTTTTTTCTCCAAATTTTACCTCTTCTCATTCCACACATGTGTATCAATCAAATAATTTGAGATGTATCATTGAAGGCTTCTTTCCTAACCACACCTCCATGAGTTTCTTATAAACAAGTGTTGATTTAGAGGATTTGTTTACCAAATAGCACACAATGGCTGCAACTTCAGACCAATTTTTTTGTTCAAGGAAAATCCTCTCAACATACTCCTAGCTCTCTTCATCAACATTGTGTCCATCCTCTCCACAACACCATTCTATTGATGGGTGTAGGAGCTTGTCTAATTCCTCTCTTGAAATCATATTCTCTTTATAGAACTTGTTTAATTCTACCAAACAAAACTCGCCCCCATTTTTAGTCCTTAAACACTTAATCTTTTTGCTAGTATAGTTTACAATAAAGGCTTTAAACTCCTTAAACCGACTAAATACTTCAAATTTAATCTTGCGGAAGAAAAAATGTGCTTCTATTATAATCATCAATGAATGAAAAAAATACAAATTTTGATAATGAAGGAACATTAACCAAATTAAAAATGTCTAAATGAATATAGTCCAAAACCCTCAAAGATCTATGAGAACTAGAATAAAATTGAACACTATTTTTCTTTCTATAATTGAAATTCTCATAAAATTCAAACTTGAGATTACAATCATCAAGCCCCTCTATGAGGTATTTATTTTTATGTCTCTAAGACCTTTATCATAAATATTTCCAAGTCTCTAGTGTGATAACATTGGTCTTTTACCAAAATATTCTTCTTCAAGGAATGCACAACCTTAGGTACCCAAAAGTCATGACTAGATATAACATATTTCTTCACTGCTCATTCTAATGGTGAGGATGAAGAATGAATTTTATTTGAATTGTTAGAATAAATATTGAACTAAATAGTGCATACATCAAACTTGAAAAAGGTTCCAATCAAAACAACCTTAACCAACACCATAACTCCTCTCATCATCTTACATCCTCCACTTGAGAAAATGACCTACACACCTACATCATTCAAGTTTCATACTGAAAGGAGATTTCATTCCAAACTAGGGATATGTAATACATCATAAACCCCTTTAGCTCTATAATTATGGAATCATATTTACTCTTCCATGATGAACAATACTCAAATGAAAATAATGACTCAGATAAAACTTTCCACCATAAAATTCTTCATACTTCAAGAGCTAACCCCTATGAAAGGTAGTGTGAAAATATGCACCCAATTCTACCAACCACAAATCTTGTGATGTGTGCATTACCAAGGATGTGATAAAGGAATCTGCATCATTTTGAGAGGATATATTTGAGACATAAATAGATAAGTTATTTTTATTTTTATTCTTTTTTTCCTACTTGCAATTCTTAAGAAAATGTCTATATTTTTAGTAGTTCCAATATTTTTCCTTGGAATTTAGAACAAACTTGGATCTCTCCAAGGATTTGGATTTTGACTTATTTTCCTTTTTCTTTCCTTTCTCTTTCAATTCTCCACAAATAGAAAGGACCTCCTCATCCATATTAGAATATTTTTTCCATATCTCTTCAAAAATAAATGATGAAACCACTTCATCCATATTGAAGGTGGTAGTGGTACTCCCATTGGCCATCACAAGGTGATTCCACAAGTTTGGAAAATAACTTAATAAATTCATGCAATGATTCTCATCATCCATCTTCACACCAACATAATCCAACAAGGCAACAAGAATATTAAAGGCATTTAGGTGATCATCCATGGATTATCCTTCTTCAATCATTAGATAATACAACTTATTTCCTAATAATAGTTTGTTTACTAGGAATTTAGCTTGATAAGTTTCTCCAAGATTCTTCCAAAGGCTCACTGTTGTCTTTTACTTATGGATATTCAACAACATGGAGTATATCAAAGAGAGTTTCATCAAACGTTTTTCTTTTTGATCCATCAACTCCTAGTTTTCTTGAGTCATGTTGGTGGGTTTTATATTAGATATTATAGCCTAGAGATCTCTATCTACAAGCATATCTTCCATTTTAAGCTTTCACAAATTAAAATTACCATCTCAATCCTTTTGGATGTGCTTGTCATATTTCTCTTGCAATAAGGTCACAAAAAATGCTTTTACAAAATATTCCACTCAAATGGAGATTAATACAAAAAACCATCAACCCAACAATGAGATCAAAATTGGCTAGGATTTTGTACAAATTAAAAGGAAGTCAAGTAAGTGAATTCAACTTCCTAAACCAAGCAATGTGGGATAAATAGCATATATTTTTTGTAAACCCATAAAAAATTATATTTATTAGATTTACATATAGCTAATAGAATAGACATTCAGTTAACATAAATAGATAACATTAGATATACATGAGGAAAACCCTTTTGGGAGAAAAATCACACACTCCAAAAGAATAGCCCTTTGCATTGCTAATAATCAGATATGGTTATAATATAATCTCTAGTAAGCTGATTAATAAGATTCTTCAATAATGACAACGATTCTAGAATAAATTTGGCAACATAATGATACTTGTAAATTTTTTGTCTCATATAATATGCATACAGGTACCCATTAATAGAATTTATAATGCAATATGAGAGGACATCAAAGGTGGATGCTTATGATTTCCAAATAGAACTATTCCAAAACTTTCATGCTCTCAAACAACCTTTCTTGACATGCATAGTTCATGCATTCATGCAACACCATTGCATATAAAGAATAATCAAAGTTGGGACCCACATATTGTTGAAAGCATGAGTAGTTTCTCATTTATGTTGTTGTTGGTAACATGAGCATGTGAGATAAGCACAAGGTATATTGTTACATGCATTATATTTTTTTCATTGATGTCAACATTGTAGAGTTTCATCTCGTTTTGGCTCTTGGTGTGAAAGTTACGAGTAACACAAGTTCGGCTTGATAGCTACAGGTGCTTTCCAGTTCTATGTATATGATTTGGAGAATATGTACTTCTCTATGGATTGGATTTTGGATCTATGGATTTGAGGAGATGTTGATAGATGTCAATAGAGTGTGTATTTTAGTTGGCATGACATTTTGAGGTTTGTATGTTTGAATTTGGATGTACAGTTGGTGAATTTTTAAATTAGGTATTCTATGGTGCTAACCTAATAGGTTTGAAGGTATGTGAAGCTTAATTAAGTATTGTGGAGCTATGTGGGAGATATTAAAGGTCCATTTCAACCTACTTTATATATTACAAGCCTTGGTTTAAGGTGTGAAGGTGAAAGATTTTGAATTTGAGCCGACAACTCATATTTTTTATATTTTAAATGATACAATAATTAGGTCAACCTAATTGATGTTATAGGTGAATAAAATATATAAGTTAGATCATTTTGAGTATTTTGTAGATTGTAAAATGTTACAAGAATTAGTGAATGTGAATTGTGTGAATTTAGTGTGAATTCAAAGCAGAGAAGAGTATTGATTAAGATCAGTATGAAGAGTTTTGAGTGTGTATTTTGAGCTTCATTGGAATTGTATTTCATGCATTAGTTACATGCAATTCTAACATTTCAAATTTGGTTGTGAGCTACAATCTCTTCTATCTCTTCTATTTCTCACTAGGTAGTGAGTCTACTTGGACAGTTAGTCCACCTATAGTGAACACTTCTATAATATACTATAATCAGTTATAATATATTGTGAGTTAATCTTCATAGTGTCTTTTCACATTTTAGGTTTTCCACGTAAACATCTTGGTGTACATGTGTTATGTGATATTGTTGAATATTTTCATGCTTTTCTTCATTACAACAATTGAATAAGTTATGAGCATTGGATGTTTAAATGATTAAGTGTTCATCAATTGGTATCAGAGCTTGGTTCCTTGGAAGGAGCTTAACTGCTTTGGGAAAATCTTGGAGGTTGAACACATGATTGTAACAAGATTTCCTACTCCTCCAGAATATATTCCTACTATTGGATTTTAAGAACATGATTACATATTTGACATAAATGGAGAACTCAAAGTTTCTCTTGAAGATCTAGAGAGAACTGAAGGTGAAAATAGAGATTTGAAAGAAAATGTCAAAGAAGCATATGAATGCATTAGAAAATTGAGGGAGAAAATCAAGAAATTTAGAGAAAGGAATAAGGAGGTAAGTGTGAAATTGAAGCAAGAAAAGAAACAATCACCAGTTTGAAGATTCAAGTTGAAGAAAGAAAAAGAGTTGAAGAATGTTTGAATGCAATGGTGAAAAGTAAATATGAAGAATGCACATGACTTGAATAAGAAGTTGTGAATTTGAAATCAGATCTTAAAAAAGCAAGGATTCATGAAGACAAATTCAAGACGAGTTCTAAATTTCTTGATGAAATGATTGCAAATCAGAAAGGCTCCAAAGATAAAGAAGGTTTAGGATTTGAAAAGAGTGAAACTTCAAAAGTAGATTAGGCACCAAATGCTAAAAAGAGATTGAAGACAAGAAGAACAATGGAAAGTAGATTTGGAATCAAAGGAATAAAGCTAGAAGGCCATCGGCCAAAAAACCAAATGCACAAAGGTACCCATCTTTTAATGGTTTATGTTATTCTTGCAATAGATTTTGGCATAGGCCTATGGAATGTAGAAGAAAAATGAATTAGAATGTTCCACACTTTTTTGGTCAATGTTTTACATGCAAGAGATTTCGGCATAGATCTAGTGAATGTAGAAGTCAAAGGATGAGTTACTATAAAAATAGTATAATGGTTCAATCTTTCAATGGCTAATATTATTCATGCAATGGATTTGGGCACAAAGCTAACCAATGTAGATCTAGAGTGAATGGAAGAAAGTTAGTTCAAGAGAATGTCATATTCTACAATTGCAATAAGCTTGGACACATTTCTAAGTTTTGAAGAAGTAGAAATATGAAGAAGGATAATTTGGTGAAGAAGAATGATCCAATACAAAAGACTGATCTAGTAGAAACAAAGAAGGAGATGGAAAAGATTTGGAAAAAGAAGGAAGAGATCAATGTTAAGGATGAATCTATACCAACGTCAAGTGCAAATGTTTCCTCTAGAAACTAAGTTGAGAGCTTTGGATTAGGGGGATATTTAATGGAAACATTCCATCCCCTGCCAAAAAAAATGGTGTTGAAGCTTCATCATGAGGATATATGGTGTAGGTCAACATGTTTGATCTTTTGGAAAAAAAATTGGTAGAAATATTGAAATGTGAAAGTTTGCGGAGCATTTGAAGTTGATTGTACATATAGTCAGGGTTGGCCAACTTTATTGTTTGAAGCATTCAATACAAATTTATGTTAGTTTCAAAAGGTTATAAGTGCTTTTACTTAACCAAATTCATTTACAACAAGCATTTGAGAGGAAGTAGAGTAGTGAGGAAGAGATTTGGAGTGATCAAGGTGATTGAAATTTGTAGCACACAAACCCTAGTCTGTAAAACAAAGGAAAAGGTATTTACATTCTTTGTTTTGCCCTAGTTTCCCAGAGAACTCTTTTGAAAGAATTTTAGAATCATTTGCAATGGAAAAATTGAGGGTAATTGAGGTTATTGATAGGACATGACCTAAGTTTAAGAAAAATCCCGTTAAATCTATGGAGGTTGATCTGATAGGTGCATTTTTTGTGTGTTCCCTATGGCGCTTTACATATAAAATATATAAGGATTTATATCCATAACAAGTTAGAGGAGTATGATCATTCTAAGCTAGGAGATGTATGGGTGAATGAACTTACTCGAGATAAATTTTCCTTGAAACCAGAATATCAAAACCTGGTTGAGAAGATACTTGATGTGTGGTAAGGGTTTCCAAATTTTTTCTTTGATGATAAATGGGCTAGAATTGCATTGAGTTGAATTCATGATAATTTTTTCTGTATTGACATACTTGGGTTGATCACAAAGGATGTGATTAGAGAAGTTATAGGTTTATGCCCCACCGAACCCGTTCCAGTACTCCAATCTGTGAAAAATGAAGTGGTCACAAAATTAACAGGTGCTATTTATGATAGAAGGGATTTGACAATAAAAGACATATGAAATCATGTTGTGAAGTATGTAGCTATGATGATATGTTACAAGATTTACTTTACAAAGAAAGAAAACTCTGTATTTTCCACTTCCATCAATGTTGCCTATGAAATGGTGGAAAAATAAGTTGATGTGAATTGTTGAGACAACAAGTAATGGGGAATTTGAAATAGACAAAGGATAAGAAATATCCATTCAAGTATGGTACTTTAATTTTATCCTTACTTTTTTATTTCTTGAGAGAACTCCTTGGAACAAAAAGTGTAGTATGGTTGAAAGGTAATCCTATTGCTCATCAAATTAGAGACTTTCTAAGAGGTCTTGCCGATGAAAAGGCACAAGATGAGGTTCTTGTGGATTTCTTTGTAGTATTTTAGAAGAGGATGCATGAAAGAGAAAGAATCCCTAAGAAAATGGTGGAGAAGTACAAGAATGATATCACATTCTTGGTAACAACATATGAGTGCATCATACAAGTAGTAGAACCAAGAACAGTATGGATCCCAAAGATGGGATATGAGATTACTGAGTAGGAAATTACTACATCTACAAACTACATGCTCATAAAACTAGAGGATACCTCAAAAGAGAGGTATGGCACATATGAGGAGAAATATTTAAAATTGCACCAAGAACAAAGATAATAAAAAATCAAGAAACTTGTGGAGAAGATGACTTATATAGTTGTTAAGGCTATGGGCCTCTCCAAGAAGTAGGTTCAAAAGGCTAAGATTGAATCCAGTGCTATGGGAGGATCTGTAAGCACATGAAGATCTAGTAGAATAGATACCACCCCTCTTACTATTTAGAAATCCTTTAGGACTAAGCCCCCTATAGGAGAGAGGATAAAAGCAACTAAAATTCCTCTCCGATTGCGTAGAGAACAAGGCCTAAGAAGAAGAAGGCTACTCTAGTAACACCACCTACAAGCCTTGCCAAGAAGAGAACAAAACATAAAGTAGTAAGAAAGAAAGAAATAATTGTAAATGTTGAAGAGGAAGGACCTAAATTAGTCTGGAAAAGAAAAGGTGAAGCTTCACAAAGTGAAGAAAATTCAAAGAAACAAAAAAAATGATATAGTCGATATTGATGTAGAAGCTGATGTTGAAAAAAAAAAGGAAATCTTTAGGATAGAAGTGAGAGAAAAGAAGGAATACACTAGCAAGAAGAAGATTTTGAATGAAAAGAAAAAGCAAAAGCAAACACCTCCAGTAGGAACACATACTCCCATGAAGTTGGATGCATTGTTTAATAGTATTTTACAACATGAAATGTTAGTGAAAACTATAGCCCTATATAATGAAGTAGATGAGGTGGACAAGGCCACCATTGTAAAAGCTATTATTAAGTATATTGTTGTTTTAGAAGTTGACATGAAGAACATTAAAAACCAAATTCTTGCGGAGCTACAAGATGTCTTGATGGAGAGAAGGAAAGAAGCAATAAAAGAAGAGGATAAAATGAAATCCTATGAATTGGAGAAGATTGGTGTCACTCTCTTAGAGGAAAATAAAGCCACATTGGCTAAATTGTATAGTGAAAAATTGAGGACAAAGCAAAGGGTGACTACCCTTATGGGAAGAAACAAAAATGATATTGAAAGGCTCCAAAAGGAGATAGTGGAAAAGATAACATATCTAGCAAAAAGATATGGAATGACTTTGGAAAGCAAAGAAGATCCTGCTCTAGAAGTCAATACAAGAGAAGAAGCATAGATTATTGATGCTCAACATTAGCATGTAACAGATGAAGGATATGCTTGAGATAATGTTCTTTTGGAAATGGAAGAAATGAAAAACAAAGATGAAGAAATAGAGAAGAATGTTGAGGAAGTAGTGAATAGAGAAGACATTGCAAAGGAGGATACTTCTACTCCTCCTAAGTATTTATCTACTAGGCACTGTAATACATCACTATCTAAATATTTACATCTAGTGGACCACTAAAAGTGACCCTCCCCCCCAGGGTTTGTAGAGTCTGAAGTGTAGAGGAGGAAAGTTGTATAGCTATCTCTTTTTCATTGGCCATTGATCTAATAGTCTTGATTATAAGATTTGGCTTACTTTTAGAGAAAATTAGGTAGTTAGTTGGAGGAACCAACACCAACCTTCCTATTCTTTCACATCCAAGATTTAGATGGAAAAGTTTCTATGAAATCCTAATACCTCTAGGGATTCGTCAAATGTTAGGGGAGTGCTCCATATACTATGGTTAAAATTTTGCACAATAGCTCACCTCAAAGATTGCCACCATCAATAATGCAGTATAAGAGTTTATTTGAACACAATAGTGAATTTTACTTCCATTCTTCTCAATAGAAGAGTTTGAGCCCAACTAAACATAGAAAGACTATTATTAGACCTGAAGGTGGATGTCTCTAATCCAAAATAAAGTAGATATAATGGTATTTATGTCTCCCACCTTGGTAGGAGAATTTTATTCTTCCATCTTTTTAAAATGCTTAAAAAAAGTTGGTGGGTTAGATCCACCTTTAAGGAAGCCCTCTCCATCGATTAATCCCCTTCCTTGAGATGATTTTGCTCCCTTTGGTGTGATGGCTTGTTCATAGTAATTTCCTAATTTGTGTCCTCATAACACTTTATTAGTATTATGATGATTTGTGCACTATTGAGCCGTCCTTACGTACCCTCAACTTTTTATTGTAAACATTTTTACTCTTTTGTGTATTTTGGAATGTATAAATCTAATGTAGAGCGACAAGAATTGTTAGCTGTGGTTCCCATAATATTCTTTTTACACTTGCCAAAATGCTAATGAATGACGTAATATAATTTAGTGATGATGAGTTTGTATCATGCGAGCATTCTATTATTCATCATTATAAACATAGCCATATCTTGTTTATTCACTTCAACGTTTTAATTGCACAATTAAAATGGGAGTAATAATTGTATTTCCAACAGCATTTGAACAGGTCCAAAATTTGTGATGCTAAGATAGGACTTTTTATTTTGAATTAGCAAGTAGAGCTAAGTAGATTATGACATCTTTGTGCAATACCTAACTTGCAATCTGCTCAAAACATGGAAAATGAAATCACATCACTGAAATGCATGGACAAGCAAAAGACAAATCCATGTGAAGACGAATCTCTGTATCAACACTTTTTTAGCTCTCACATCATGGATAGATATTATTCTTACCATCAAATTTAGTTGGAAATCTACTACCCCACACCGCCTGTTGTTTTCCATTAGAATATCATTAAAGGAAGCACAGTCAAATGTTAAGTATCATAGGAAAGCAGAAATCAGACGAAACAAAACCAACAAATCTAGAGTAGAGTCTAAGATAGGCTTAGCAGTGTTCTCAATGGTGGCAATGGAAGACTTGTAAACCAAATTCCACGAATTTTTCCTGGAAACATCCATATCGAACTTATCATCACATGCTCTTGTGTGTGTTTCACAGCTATTGAGATATGCAAATTGCAAATGAATAAAAAGGGGATTGAAACACCAGTGAAAAGACAGCCAGTGATTGAATTGTTATTTTGTGTAATGGGGCTTCCTGTATACAATGATTAGAAAAGACCCCCCAAAAAAAATCTTTTATGTGATGACTTCTTAGTAGCTTGTGCATAAATTCTTTGTATGTGGGTGTATTTCCATCATAATATATAATATGCAGTTGTTTCCATAACAACTTCTATCATTTATATTTTAATGGATGATTGGCATAGCAGTCAGCTTTTATTTCATTTTTTAAAATGGAAAGCGAAAGATTGGATGTCTCATCTACAATTAAGGTAATAAAAGTTAACAGTAATTCATGAACCTGCCGGCTGTCATTTTCAAGTTTCTAAAAATTGATAACATTTCTTAAGGAACTTAATTTTCCCAAAAGAGGGACATGGTATTCACTCAATGTGGATGCATTCTCTCACAGAGTCAATGAACCGTATCGTCTGTTCTACTTAAATATAATGAATAAAACATTTTATATAATACTGTTTTAGTCATATATCTAATTATGCAATAGTGTATGTTTTAGTTTTGATTGTATATTTTCAATCGTTTTCTTCTTTTTGATGATGGATCAGTGAGTGTGATCTAAAATTTCCATTAAAAACTTACACAGTCAAAATTAAAAAAAAACAATAAAATATCTAATTATGCAATAGTTATGTTTTAGTTTTGATTGTATATTTGAATCATTGTCTTCTTTTTGATGATGAATCAGTGGGTGTGATCTAAAACTTCCATTAAAAACATGCATATCAAACAAAATAATAAAATATCTAATAATGCAATAGTACATGATTGCTTTAGTTTAGATTGTATATTTTTTTAATCACTTTCTTTGTTCCGATGATAAATAACTGAATGTGGTCTAAAACCCCCCTTACAAATATACACAGTCAAATACACTACTTCATAAACCATAAAAAACTCCAGCCAACTGATTATACAGTATTTTTTTTATTGATTGCATAGTTAGAAACCAATTTCATAAACGTATACAGAGAACCCATTCCAATTAAACATAAATTGTCTTAGATAACACAATAATTCAAACAGTATTTTAGAAGCTAGGAAAGACAATATGTTCTGCATGATCATCAGATACACCTTTGAACAAACTAAATGCGAATCTGACACCAAATCAATCAGAGTTTGACGAAAAAGACAAATTTATATTTCAAAAACTCTCTGATCTGACATATCATCAATGGAATAATATTTTCACATCAAACATAATTGCAATTCCACTTTCCAAATCCACTGGCCCGCCTTATCGAAAACCATTATCATAAATCAGAAATCTGAGAATATGACTTTATTAGCTAGGCGGATCCCTGTTTAGGGCTTTTCCAATTCGGGTGTGTGGGCATCGATATTATTAGATTAATTATCTAATATCTGAAAATTGATCTCCGTAGAATGATGGTACGCTGATTTTCCAACAGATATAACTGTGGCACTGACGAATTCAATGTCAATGGAGAAGCAATTACCTGCAATTTTAGAGGTAGTTAATTCGGTGGGAAGAAATTTGTAAATATATGTGATTTGTATCTTTGTAAGCCATCCGTTGTCCGCCAACCATTATTATGCCAGATGACGACAGAGTGAAGAAATAATTAGGGTTTAAAGGTGGCAAAGCAACTAACTGGAGAGCCACGAGTTTGCGTTCAGTGTGTAAATTTTATTTGATTCCTCGAAGAAAGGAAGTGGGTCTCCCATTTTTAACATTAATTTTTAAAGAAGATATAAGAGTTCGTTACCAACTTAACAATTTAATATTAAAAAAAAATATTTCTTTCACATGAATCATGGAAGATTTACTATATATATATCATACTTTTTCTATATATTAATAATTTGTTCTAGTTATTCATTGTAGTTTGTGGCCACTTTCATATATATTGATATTAAAAAGAAAATAATTATATGTTTATATTTTAATAATAAATTTATTTTGTATTACAAAGGGTTTTTTATTGGAGAAGCAATTATTATTTCTTCTTGCTTATACAAGTTAAGTACACAAAATAACTAGGAATCCATTAAGAGAAAAGAGACATATTTGAGTACTTTTACAATATCATTTAAATTTAATTAAAATGTAAACTTTCTTATTATTGACCTTAGCATGCTCTTCACCTTTAGTTCACTTTTGCTTGCTCTAACTCCTTTCTAGCAATACTTCAACCTAAATCATGTATACTGTAGTTGGTAATCCTAACATGTTCATTTAAAAAATAGTAGGTATTTTCCATCTTTCTCCCTTCCCTTGTCTCATTCTAGATCCTCTTAAGTATTGATGAATGGGATTCACAAGCTCATAACAACACAATTCTCAACCACCTAAGGACTATTGGTTAGTGAGAATCCTTTCCCTAGCATGTAACACAATTCATGATGAATTATAGTCCTCCCAAGAATTTCATATCAATCAATTTTTTGGTCATCATTGAAATATTCTCCTCTACATCCAAATCTCTCATTGGAATAAAAAAATATCATAGTTAAAATTGTACCTATGTTCTATAAACAAGAATTCCTCCCTTAACACCAATTGGATAAGAAAGATAATAATGTTTCCTTTGCACTCATGATAATCTCATTTATTATTAATGCTTGGTGGGACCAAGGAAAGCCATATGTCACTTCTTTGGGACCAATCACACACCAATATCCATAGTCTTTTGTTTGCAAAGAGAGATGGAACATAGTACTAGATGGTGGATTTTAATTTTTCTGAAAAGGGTTATATTTATTTGCACAATTTATTATGGACCAATACATACTTGTATTTCCCTTAATCATCCAAGCATGTGATACTTTTTTATCATCACATCTAAGCCACTATCACAAATGATAATGAATGATGATAAATGGCAAGCCATCAACCATTATTATATCTCAGTTATGGCTTGAAAATGGTGTTGCAAAATGATGTTGGTTATCCCCTACAATAGCTACAATTAGTAAAGTGGGATTGTGCCAACAAGTGGTGACAATGAGAACAATACACTAGTCTTATAGATTAAATATTGAACCAAAAGATTCATGTGCATCTAGTTTGTCATGTAAGATGTATTCCACTTCATAATTTATTCCATTATTTGTGAGAAAGTATACCTTCTTGTTTAATTCTATATAGGCATGTTGGGTTGAATAATCTACTAAGGAATTCAATGATGGTTGAATACCTCTTGCAATGTGATTTTAATTTTCTAGTTTGAAGATATTTTTATCCTTATCACACTAATCAAAACCATAAATTATCCTTCAATTTTAACCTTATTTATTTCATAAGGCTTAAAAAATTTCAAACCAAGAAAAAGAGCTTATGCTCCAACTTAATTATTAGTGCTACTATTCAAAATCATTGAAGTTATTATGATAAGTCTCCCTTCTCATTCCAAATGATACATCCTACACCTAACAATCATATGATTCCCCTTACCAAATCATTGAATTTTACTTTCATCAACCTTAGGAGGTCACACCAATAGTGGTATGGTGTGATGGTTAAGTTGTCATGGTGTTTTTTTTGCCATCAAGGTTCAAACCCCACTAGAATGTAATTGTTGAATGTTTAAATTTGGGATGAGGTCTCCCATTTGTGACCTCACCGGTTCATAACTATGAGACAAAAGAGTTTACCCCTTAAACTAAAAAAACCCTAGGAGGTCACCACTTTCTCCCCATATGTGGATCAATTATATATTTAACTATATGAGCCTCATGAATGAGGGTTTTAGATCTATCTCTACAATATCTCACTAATTCTAGAGGTAAATATCATATTCTTATTGCAATGAGGGAAATAGGGTGCTCCACCTTTCAAGAGATGAAGCACAATGAGGGGGTTCCTATTTCACTATTATTACATTCAAGGAAAGCCTAGAGATCTCAATTTAGAGGTGGAATGAGAGAGAGAGAGAGATCTTCTAAAGGGTGTCATAGGGTATGAGTAGAGACTAAAAGGGGGTTCACCACAAAGCTAGGGCTTGGAAAGACAAGTAATATGCAAGATCTAATGATAAAACCTAATGATATGCAAGGCTTGGATAAATGACCTAGAAATGTATGCAAAATAGAATAGAAAGTTGAGAGATCAAAGAGATGCACTTGAAAACCTGTAGTAACTTGAATGAAGACTTGAAATGCTGAAAATGTTGAATTTAATGCACACTAGGAATCATATGCTAGGCTAGGTGATCTAGTCCTAGATTACAAGGTTTGGGAAAGAACACAAATTTGGTAGAGACAAGTCTGGAACACCTAAAAACTGGAAAATCCACTATATTGGGACTCATACGCTAGAAGTGGTGTATCGGTCCTGCTTGGATTTTTCAGAGGATTAGGATTTGAATCTTCTCTTCAATCTCTACTTTGTCTTCTCAACCTAATTTTTGGATTTGAATTACTGAATTCTTCTCTATAGGTGTCTTTTAATGATCTTCTAAACAAGTTGACAACTTGGACTATTTTGTAAATTTTCTCCAATCTTGCTCCTCAATATGTCTTCAACCTAAATCTATAAATCACACACTAAAGAGAGGGAAAATGTTGTTTTGTTAGTGGAAAGGGGTTTTCCTTGATCAAACCCCATTTTGGTAATCAAACCTTGAAATGAAATAAAATGTAAAGGAGGAATGATGAATGAACAAAATGATATGTTGCAACTCACCAAACCCTAGAAATAGAGTGCTGCAAACATGTATGAAATGGCTCCAAGGGATGTAGATCTTGAATCTTATTTGAATGTAATAGATATTGAATTGAATGCTTGCTTGAATCATAAAAACCCTACATCACAATTGTTAGCTCAAGCACAAACATGATGCATGATGACTTTGACATGATGCTTGATACTGGAATAATGCTCCAAAAAACTTGATAGTCAACTCTTGAAGACTCTTGAATGCTCTTGTAAACTCTAATTTTCTATAAGGATGCTTATTCAACTTGCTAGATCATTTGAGTGCTTGTTAGGTTCAAAATGAGTGAAATAACCTTGTATTTATACTTGTTTATGCCAATTTTTTTGAAATTACAAAAATACAAGCGACATCAAATTTAGGAGAATAAAATACTGCCAATAATTTGAATTTAATTTAATTTTAATCCACACGAGAATCATACACCAGAAGTGGCGTATGAGTCCCATTAGGCTAGGCTATTGGACATATTTTTCAAGAAAAGATTAGATTCATGTGAAATCTAGACCAAGGCCCCAAAAACTAGGTAGGACCCATGGGCCCAAGGTGGCGTATGCATCCCAGATCACTAAATCTGGGCCATACAATCCAAAAACACCTAAATTATGATTGGATGTTGGTTTATGCCAAGATTAATAAGACCCTAGATTAGTGTGAAAGTATAATACAACACTTTACAACACCCTAAATAAGGGACAATTAGGTCCACTTAGTTTACAAGGGCCCAATACCTAATTTCAATGTGTTAAACACATTACAACACTAAATCAAGGCAACGTAAAGCTCAATTTGACAAGGAGGGCCCAAAAAAATGCGAAAATGTAGAGGGATACATTTTTTCGTCATTACACTTATTACCTTGGAAAAATATCCTTCAAATTATATATTTTGAATTACCAATTGCAATTTGAGTAGAGATATTACTTCCTCTAAGAGATTTTCTAAAAATATCAATCTATTTCTCTTCTTCAAAACTTCTTAAATGAGTAAAGACTTAGGACCCATAATAATGATAAAATTGAATCCCACTATATATTGGGCCAATACTTAGAGAAATTCTTCAATAATATATGTAAAGGAACCACTTATCATAATCTAGAACACAACCATTGCTAATATTTGGTCGTGAAGGCGACATATTGCTGCATAGACGATTTTTATTGCACCAAAAGATCAACCTGTTAATGTGCGATACAACCACCAAAGTTAATGAATCTATGGGAGGTAGTTAAGCAACATCATGAACCCAAGCGCTATGCTACATAGCACAAGGAGACCAAGGGAACACACCTTGAAACAATCCCCCCAATTCCAATGAGGGCTTTAAACTCGTGACCTAAGCTCTAATACCAATTGTTGCACAAACTATTGTTGTTGCACCAAAAGATCCACCTGTTAATTCCTGATACAACCGCCAAAGTCACTTAATCCATGGGAGGTGGTTAAGGCATGTCACAAACCTAAGTGTTGCATTGCGTAGCACAAGGAAACCAAGGGCACACACCTTACAACACATATGTCCAAAAAGTGATTAATCATTTATATATGCTTTCCATATATGTTACATTTTGGAGGACCTTAAAAACTAAGCTTCACTTATTTTTTAGCAATTATTATATTCTTTTTAATAGTAATCCATACAAATGAACCCACTTTAAGAAGAAATTAAATACTCTAGCAATGTTACATAGGAAAAACTCTTATCAAGTAGGGAAGAGCATGCCACTTTATACCCCAAATTTATAATGTATTTTCCCAACTCCAAGAAACTCCATCTAAGTGTATCCTCTCCTTAAAAAATATTTTCTTATTTGCAAATTATTCTTGTAGGATATCTAGTTGATTCTCCAAAATTCCCAACCCATTGGTTTCCTTCCATTCCCATTTTTTTATACAATAATATTTTTTCAAAGCTATGTAATATGTTACTTCAAATTTCTAAGTCTCATTCCATTCTAATTTTTCTTCTTCTAGATTATCCCTCCATCTCTCTCTCAAAGAATTGGCTATCCATTCTTCATATTTAGCTAAAAAATTATTGTGTGACCAACATTTACTTCCAAGGTGTGATGGAAAATAATAATTTCTCCAAATGAAAGAACAAAGTTCCATTTAGATGATATACTCTTGAGAATATTTACATGATTAGAATTAATGCAATATCTTCTTCATCTATTTTTTGGAGGATCCTATAAAATTTTAAGTTGGTTATTTTGTAGAGTCCCTAAATATTTATTTTTCTTAGTACTATAATTGATAAAATTCTCTATATCACAAGCCTATCCCACTCAATTCCTTTTGGGAGCATACCTTTTCCCAACCAACAAGTCAAAGCATTTAATCCTTAAAATTTCCTTGCACATACCACCTTATCTTTCCACGGGTGTTTTTATTCATAGAATAGGTATTTAATTATTATAGATTATTAATAATCTATTTTTATTTAATTCTAGACGTAAATATGTTTTAATAGAATACACAATCCCTAATCTTCCCTCATTTTATTGACTAGCAATGAAAGTTACAAGGCTAAAGTAGGGGATTGAAAAATCATGGAAAGATCTTAAGTAGTCCCAACCTTTCATTTTAACTTAGAACAAGTATTTGGACTCTCTCATACACACTTTTTTGTTTATATTATTCTCTTCCTTGATCGCAGATTCAATATTTCATTTAAACTAGTTAATTTAAGTTTATTTCCTTCTTTTTGTTTGTTACTAGTTATATATATATATATATATATATATATATATATATATATATATATATTCCTATGGGTAAACCCACAAAAGTGGTTTACAATTCCAGTGAGGAAGGAAAAGTTACAAAAATGACCCATGCAAAAAAAATTGGTTTTTGGTGGTTTGAAATAACTTTTGGTGCGCGTGAACCTAAAGGGGTTCACTAGAACCCTAGTTCGAGTGAACCCATTAAATGCAGGGTCCCACCATTCACGGGAAAAAACAAAAAAAAAAACCTTTGTGGAAAGGGGATTTGCTTGAACCAGGGTTTGAGCGAACCCCCCTTTTCCCACCTTCTCACCCTCTAGCACCAAAAAATATAATTTTTCCCTTCAAAGCTTGGGTTGAGGATGAAAATGGAGGAGACTTCACATACCCAACTAGATGATGGTAGTCCTCAGAATGAGCTATCCAAAAAATATATTTTTAATATGTTTTGGTTTTATTATATTTTTTTTTTAGTTTTATTAAAAATAGGTTTTTCACCAAAAATCGAGCTCTCTATTTTGCACATGTGGACAAATAGTAGATTATAAAATAAAAATAAAAAATATGAGTGCACTAGATATTGAATTCCTTGATCCAACAAAAAAATAAAATTGAATTTTGATACATACAAAAAAAGTTACGTTGTATATGGTCTACCTATGTTTGAATTGTAATTGGTTTGACTTTGAAACTTGATTAAGGAAAAAATATTCAATAAAACTCTATGATACTAATTGGAAGCACTATATATTGTAGTTAAAAATATAAATTCAAAAAAGTTATAATTTTATCCTTCATGGAAAAAAAGTCATGTTGTATACAGTGAGCGCCACTCCTTAAAAATGGTGTTTCCTGAAAAAAACTAGTTTTCGAAGGAGATGGAAAAAGAAGTGCATTATGATTCCAAAAATTTTGAAAAAAAAATATTTAGAATCTACAGACAAAATGTCACAAATCACTAGTTTGCATCATCTTCAAGTTCCTCATAGTTTAGCGGCTATAGGTGCTCAAAAGTGAAGATTTAGTTAGAAAAAAATATTTCAATGTCCAGTTTGGCCAAAAATTGTAAACCAATATTGTGAGATCACCCTTATGTACATACCATATTATAGTCTATAGTTAATATCATTTTTTTTTTATTTTCTAAATAATAATACCTAGAACAAATGACAATCTATAAAAGGGATGACATTGTGATAGACTAGAGTCCATGCAAGAGAACTTCCTAAGGTGATTTTTAAGTTCTTTACTATCCCCACCTTACTCTTTGGTAGTTGATTTTTTAAAGTTAGGTATATCCTATTGTACCAATATTCAATTCCCAACTCATTAATTGTAACATAATTTGAACATAGCTTGAATATTATTTAGAGGTAAAAAAAAGGGAAAGGGGCTAAAATAGGTGTAAAAAATAATGAAATTAATTTCACAATATGAAATTTCCTTTATTATAATTATTCAATTACAAATATAAGTGTATTGTAAGCTTGCATTATCTAATCAGCCTACATTTCACTTCTCACATGCTTATTATTTCAAATTATAGCTTTAGTTTACTTATTTTTTAGTCACATTTTTCTCTCTACTCCTCAATCAATGTAAAATATTTCATAGTACAAAAAATTTAATGGATTATATTATCTACTATTTTTATTTTTATTTTATGTGTATTTCAATAGGTGGAACAAACTTGTTTCAATTGATTAGGATTTTTTGATCTATAAATTGGATTTACTTTTATCATAGTTTGTCTGTTTTTCTTCTACTTTGATATGTATGTGCACTTAGTTTTACATTTACAAATCAAAGTGAGTGCAAAATATAGAGAAAAAATTGCACACCCTTAAAATTTTCCTCGCTTATTTTGTGTCACTTTAGATTGATATCTTTAATGCATGATTTTATAATATAATTTGGCTATTATTGTGATCACTAACATCATTCCTCAACCCTACACTCTAATATTAAATACATTCCTTAGTTAAAAAAATTCCTAACCTAGTTCTAATCAATTTTCCATTCCCTAATAAATCACACTAACAATCATATCTCCTAGATTAAGTCATATGGACAACTACATCCCCTTTTCTAAAATTTGAATTCTTATTTTTTAAGTTGAGCATCCTAAGTTATAATGATTTCCAATTAATGTGAGAGCCAAAAAAAAATAATTATGCATTTGGTAAACTATGTATATTTAATTTAGAGATCATCTTAACACACTCTAACATCATTTAAAAAAGAAAATAAAGTATCCAAAGAACATAATTTCTTTCTCCTTTTACAAAAATTCATCATTACTCCCCATCTTATTTTATAAATCATAAACATAACCAAACAATTAGCACCTGATAATAATTGTTAAAGAACACTCTAAGAGTATTTTAGCAATAGTCAATCATCCTCTTCCATCAAGATTTAACAAGAATTAATAATTAGCTCAATGCTACTCATAACCAAAATTCAACATAGAATGCATTTCCACTATTTATCTATTTTAGTATTGCTAACTCAATCCAAGTACCCTAGCTAACTTAGGCTTAGGAATATACTTCAATCCTAGAACAACAAGCTCTTTATGGTTCTCCTTATTCATATATGCATTAGGTGAGTACTCACTACATGTACCAAAGTACCATATTTTTTTAGAATGAATTCATGCCATTGATCAAGATGTAATCATGTCTTTAGGCTCTCAAATTCTTAGATCTCATTTGTCATAGCCTTCCTATCCACAGTCCAATATAAATTCCTTATGAATAATAATTACATAGTTTCAAAGTAATCCACAATATTTACTAGTTTTATTTCCATGCATTTATTTATAATCTTGATTATTTCACTTGAATCAATTAATAGAACTTAATTATTTAAATATTTTTAAAATTTTAAATTATAATTAATTTTGATGAGAGACATTCTATAATGGCAACAATGAGTCTCATGGCATGATTGTGTATATAAAATTACCAAGGATTAAATTTGACATGCATTTACATAATAAATAATTATATCATGCCAAGAGATGTAACTATAGTGGTAGCAAGGGATGTAGTGTAATGGTGTCAATGTGTTAACAAAAACTATTAAAAAGACAACAAATAAAAATAAATAAAATGTATACATTTGGGATAGAATTTATTTTTTATTTTTTCGATAAGGGATAGAAAATATTAGTAACTCTATAAAAGTAAATTATATTTGTATACAAGATTATTTTTATTTAATTATATTGAATAAAATAATTTTTAAAAATAACTATGTACTTTAGTAAATAAAATAGTACATAATACTCTAAAAATAAGTAGATGTTTAATTATATAAGATGATATCTTAAGCATAGAAAATAAATCTAAAATAGATAATAATTGAAACAATGAAAAATAGGTTTATCAAAATGGGGTGATTGAATATATGATGCACCTATCTTTGGGTATATGCAGGATCATCATGGAAAAAATAGGCCCTTAAGTGGCGAAAAATTCAAAAAAATTAGAGTTAGGCAACTTGACGTAAAAATTTAAATAAGTTATCTATATTATTTCAAAAATATGTAAGAATAGAATCTGTAGAAAATTGAAAGTAGTTTCTAAACTACTAGGTTTATTTTAAAAAAACTATTTGGTGAAAATTTGAAATTTCAATGTAGTAGTACTTAAATTTTAGGAAAAATAAGTTGTTTGTCTAACCACCCTAACCACAATAAAATGATAATATTTTTATAATATTTTAGATATAAGTAGAGGACTCATGTCTAGATGTGATGCATATATTTTGTAATTTTTTCCAATTAAATAATTAATTATGATTTTTTATTACAAATTTTAAAAATATAAAACTCGTACATCTAACCACCTTAACTTGCAAAACTTCAAAATTCTTTTCTTTTTTAATCCTATAGTATGTGTAGCATAGAATGACGATGTTTTAGATTCAAAAATGTGATACCGCTTTGAAAGTTATAGATGTTTTTCAATCAGCCTATCAATCAGGACTTTAGTCATATGTAATTCAAATAGAAAATGAATAATAATTATTTATTAAATTTAAAGTAAAACATAATTTATATTGGTGGAAAGCTAATAATCGCCTTTAAAAACCCTTTTTGTTTCATTAACTTCAAGGGTAAAAAAAAGTCGTCAGCCACATGCCCTACACATACCCATCATATCGCCACTTTTTGGCCCATCATGATCCTACACATACCCCTTTCTTATTTCATTAGGAGAAAAAGATCCCCAAAGGTAGGATTGACTTTCAACCCTTAGGTGAGTCAACCCTATTGGAGATCTTGGGTATTTTTCCTTATGACAAGATGAGGTAAATATGACTGAAATGCACTTTGGGGAGAAAAGCTAAAAATACTAAATGAACTCAATTGTGCTTGATATGAAACTTGAATCATCAATTTAAAGTATAACACAATCAAAAACAACAAAATTCTAGCAGATATGAGAAAGGTAAGTTGATGTGTACCAGTCACCAAAAGTTGTTGTTGAGTGTCCTCTTGGGATAGATTCACCCTAGGGTGAATGGGTTCTAGTATAAGGGTCTAAAATCTGATTTCATAGTCCTCTACTCTTAGATCTGCATTCTTGATTTTCTCATATCTCACTATCGAAAAGTTAGAAATAAATTCTGCAAGTAAGATTATGTGGCTTGACAACTTTGATGACAACTTTGATGACAACTTTAATAACTTTGCAAAATTATACTTTTGATCAATCTTCAATCCTTCTTCACCTGCAAATCTGCACATACAAAGAGAGGGATTTTTTTTTAATATTTGGTGAATGGGGGTTTGCCTTGGTTAAACCTCATTTTGGTAATTAAACCTTGAAATGAAACAATAATGAAAGGAATAAATGATGAATGAACACTAGCTTATTGCAACTCACCAGACCCTTTAATGGTTTCCCTTAGAGGACTAAAGACTAACACAACTCTCTAAGGATTTGATTTTGCATGAAATGGCTTGATTGGATGCTTGATTTGACACTTGATGTGATGCTTAAAAACTTGAAACCTACATCATAATGTTAGCTCCAAAAACAAGCATGAATGCAAATAACTTTGACATGATGAGCTTGATCTTGATTGAGCTTCAATAACGGACTAATTTTTTTCTCTTTCAGAATGCTCTTTACAATAATATTTTCTCTTGTGAAGTCTCTCAAAATGTTCTAGGGTTGCTTCTAGGTTCAAATTGATAAAAAGACCTTGTATTTATAGATAATTTTCTAATTCCTTGACAATTAAACATTAAAGGTTGGCAATTGAAATTTGAATTTGAATCATAAAACTACCACCAAAAATATATTAAAAAATGGGGTCCTAAACTTAAGGAGGACCCATTTACCCTTGGACAAATGGGTCCTAAGCCCTAAACCTAGGACACACATTTTCATATATGTGTAATTTTATGTTTGCAATTGTTTAATGTAGGTTCCCCTTTTAGAAAAAAGGATTAATTAGTATTTTAAAAGCATAATTAGGTCGATTAGAGGCTTAATTAACTCCAATTAATTAGAGGGAGGTAAACAAAGTGAGAAAGTGTAAAGGAGTACATTTTCCATCACTATAGTAATTAGGATATGTTATATTCATTACATAATTCAATTCTTATCTATGATATTTAACCAAATATTTATATTTATTTTTTCTTTCATTGAATTTACATAGGTTTTATATTAAATAAATCTATATCTTATAAATATTACAAGGTTATAACAATATATTTCAATTTAATAATTATATAATAGTTTTATATACTAACACTATGGATAAATATAGACAAGTGTATATTAATAATTTAATCTATAGTAAAAATAATATTTAAATATATCTACAAATGAAAAATATATACTAGCATACTTATCTGTACCAAAGGAAATAGGTATTCTACCTTTTAGGAGATGGAACTAGGGGTTTAGGACATATTTCATTCTTAGTTCATTAAAGGAAACCCTAGAGATCCCTCAATCAAGTGACTCAATTGAGGGAAGGATTAAGACAAGGGGGTTTCCTTAGGTGTGATTAAAAGGGGGGTTCACCATTAAAAAGAAACTTCAAAGGAGAAATGCAAACTAGAATGCACTAAACCCTAGAAACTTAGAACATGAAATCAAATGAACGAACATAACTCATACAAAAATAACCTGGAAGAATGGAGAGGTCAAGAAAAGGTCTGCAACCCATAAATTATTATTTTTGAAGCTCACTAGGACTCATACACTGGACTAGGCTATTTAGTCTTGCTACTAGAATCTGGGCAGAATCTAGAATCTTCTGTTGGAAAATCAAGATCTACATAAAATTACTGAAAATAGGTATACTGGGACTCATACGCCTAAGGTGGTGATTTAGTCCAAGTATTAGGGTTTGACTAAAACTTTTGTAGCCTCGAGTGATCTTCTGTAGCTTTTGTCTTGTCTGATCTTCAAGTTCGAAAGGTCTAAATTCTGATCTATAAGTGAGTTTCCATGAAGATGACAACCTCTTAACAACATTGACAACTTTCTTCAATCTTGAAACTTTGTCTTCAAAGGATCTTCAAGCTCCAAAACACCTAGATCTACAATCACACATGAAGAGGAGGAAAATGTTGTTGTTTTAGGGAATAGGGGTTTGCCTTGGTCAAAACCCATTTTGGTAATCAAACCGTGAAATGAAATGAAATAGAAGGAAGGAATGATGAATGACCAATATGAAATGTTGTAAATCATCAAAACCTTGAAATAAAGGCTGAAATTTTGTGTGAAATAGCTCCAATAGATGTGGTTCTTGAACCTTGATCTTGATATGAAATTATTTCTTTGAATTCTTGCTTGAATCATGAAAACCTACATCACAAATGTTAGCTCAAAAACACACATGATTCACGATTACTTTAACATGATGCTTGAATCTAGAATGCTGCTCCAAATGCTTGATAATTCACTATTGAATGATCTTGAATACTTCAATTGCCTGAGGAATTCTCTCTTTAAAATCTTAGGTTGCTTGAAACCTTGCTTAAGAGAAATTACGTGAAATAACCTTGTATTTATACTTGTTTATGCCAAATTTCCAAAAATTACAACACTAGAAGCTAACATCAAATGTAGGATAATAACATATTCCCAAGAATTTGATTTGAAATAGGTCCTAGTTAAAGCGGGACTCATACACTAGTTGGGGCATATCAGTCCCAGTCTCTTAAACACGTGACATAAACTCAAGGAAGTGTTAAGTTCAATGCAATATTTGAAATCAAGCCCCGAGACCTAGGTGGGACCCATACACCCAAAGTGGTGTATGAGTCCCAGATCACTAGATTTGGAACACACATCCTCAAAGATTGAGTCATGATTTTCTATCTGTGAAATTTTGAGATTATCCTTAGAAAAATGCATTTAATAAGGCTTGTGGATGCAAAATAGGACCAAATAAGGCATGAAGAAGCCCAGTTTTAGCAAGGAAGACCCAAACAAGTGTGAAAATTTAAAGAGATACATTTTTCTAGACTATATTTAGCCCCTAATTTAGTGAGTAGAGGAACTTGCTTCAAACTCACACTAAAGTAGACAAACTTGCATCAAGAGGGGTCCAAGTGTACTAATGCAGATGGTATAGGATGAAAAAGATCAAGGAGGTGGCCAAGCCCAAAGGATATAAGATCCTACATCAAACTAACATAGGAAAAAAGGAACACAATGTGAATGATGTATGAAGCAACAACAAGTTACAAGCATACATTGCGAAAGACATAAAGAAGAAAGAAAAAGAAACAGAGGGGTGGATCAAGCCTCAACCATTTTTCCAACGCGATGTGGATTAGATCTAAGTTGTTTGTCCAAAAAATGTTTACAAGTGAAACATGATGTCCACTATTCATACAAAATGCACACTCACAAGGACTAGTGGAACCTTAGGCTGTCCATTAGGTGAGCCCCTAGAGACACATACAGGCGTTGCTAGTATATGCTCACACAGACAAGCAAGTGGCTATGGGAAAGTCATGCCTAGGTCAGCTCCCATACGCTAACCATACCAAAGCTATACCTCTTGATAACTTTGATAAGATTCCACACAACATGAATGATAGGATTCATGAGGCAAGAAAAACTTCATATGCTAACACCCATGAAAAAATAGGATGGCTCCACAGGAAAGCAAAGCGTATTATGCAAGGCGGCCATATAATAGCTATTGCAAATGCAACATAGTGTAAAGGTACATTCAAAGGGATTTTTCTTAGTTCATATAAGGTCTTAAATTAGGAAACATCATGCCTAATGTATTCAAGAGAGGACCAATCGAAGAATAGAAGATTCACAACTTAGGGGATGCAGTGTGTCGCATCAAGCCACTAAGATGAATGTAATATTCTAAGAGAGATTATCACACTCTTGAAGGAAATCACACCCAATGTCACAACAAAGAGAAAGACATGTCACATGAAGTAAGAAGACCACACAATTAAATATGAGTTATAAAATGCAAAAGAATAATACCAATGTATGCCCCCACTTTAAAGAAATTTCTAAACACCATGTTGTGAGAAATTACTTTAAATTAGAAAATGATAAATGCTAACAATAAAGAGGACATGAGAGATTATTTGGAAAGCGCTATGCCAATTCATATGTTTCCAAATGAAGCTATATCATGAAAAGGGGAGGAAGGGGTTACCCCAAAAATGAAATCCCAAAATCACATAAGGGATCCATGGATTTGAGGTTAGTATGTCTTTTCTATAATGTTATTAGAGGGCTCAGATCTATCATCATTCCCCAAATACTCATGGAACAAGAAGAATGACACAAAGAGAGTGAAAAAAAAGAAAAGCTTTTGGGTCAACATGGAAGAGACCTAAATGTCTCAATGCCTTGTGTCATCCCCAAAAGGAAAACACAAGACAATGAAAAGATAAAATGTTTACACCATAGAGAAGAATGTAGATACAAATAGAGGAATGTCACAAAGAGAGAGATACATCGAACATAGTGGTATGGGGGAGATCACATAACACATGCAATCACACACATAACATGAAAAAGAAAAGAAAACAAAGACAAAACTAGTAAGGCACATGTGATTCAGCCTATAGAAGGTCATCTACATCCCAATCTTGTTCATTGTATATGGAAGGCGGAAAACTAGCCAAAGGGACAACATCAAATTCCAAAACTAGGACATGGCTATCTAATTCTTTCCCCCCACTGTGTGCAAGACAAGAATGAGTTGGGGTAGGTGATGGGAAAGAGCTCCTTGCATTTTGGAATGATTTGGAATGAATGTAAAGCATGTAATAGTGAGAATGTTAAGATCCTACAACTATTACATGGCAAGGAGTGAAGGGCTCCCTTTTAAGGGATTATATCTATGATATCAAACCTCTTAAATATTTATTTTAAAGCATGAGATTCATTAGTACTGTGTCAAAGAAATCTATGATATCGACAATGTGACATGTTTGTATTCTTAGGATATGGTTTTGGATTTTATTTCATGGGTCGTAATGTTATAAGTCCTTGAATTAGAAGTATGTGTAAGGTTCTTTCAGTTGCAGACATGGGACATGGAAATTTGAGTTTCTTAAGTTTGTAAGGCCTATGTTTATTGCTAGATTCACCAATTCCTTGAGTTAGATGTTGAGGAGGAGGACATAAGATGATCCTATCATCCTTATCATTGTTATGAGGAATTGGTTGTTCTTTAGAAAGGATGACACTTATATTCAGAGGAGGATCATGGTACCCTACTCCTTTGGTATCTTTGGTTGCTATTTGTTCTAAAAGTTGATTAATTTCATGTTCACTTGTTATGTCACATCCTTGTTTGCTTAAGATTGTGAATCCTTTTCCATATGTCTCTTCTAGGTTGATTGATGTGTTGATTACTTTGTTAACATAGGATGGTTGAATGTTTGCTTGGTTAGAGGTGCTAGGTTGACCTATTGTAGGTAGCTTAGGTTTAGTTTGTGTCTCAATTTAAAGATGTAAATAACTAAACATCTCAACTTGTGTTGGTTGTTTCATAGAAGGATAAAAGGATGCATTAGTTTCAAGATTGTTAAGATATATGTTTATGAAGTTGTTCATGCTATCATCATCTTCTCCCATGATGTCAACTTCATGAGGAGAACATGTATTAGGAGTTGGTTTAGCATGAGTGAGTTCAATTTCATTAGGATCATTTCCAAAAACATAGCTTGACACATCCTCTAATGATTTCAAGGACATCCAAAATTTACCAAAGCATATATCCATGATAAAATTCAATGCAATAAATGAACCAAATTAAGCTAGATTTAATGAAATGAATGAAATAGAAACTCAACAAACTAAAATTGAGATCTAATAACAGTAAATTAAAGTACAAAAATGAAGTTTTAAATGTTGTAAAATGTAGATTCAAGTCTAATATGGGACTAAATTTCCCATATGGTTAAATGAGTCCTAGTTAGGGTTTTTGGAAGGTTCAATTACTAAAAAATAGACAACACAAAATTTCCAAAAATCTAGAAAAACCACCAATATAGGGACTAAATCTCCCAAGTGGGCGAATGAGTCCCAAATTAGGGTTTTTCAGCCAAATTCAACAAATTCTGAGTTGTTTCTAAGCTTTCTGACATGTATGTTGATTTTACTATTTGAAATTATAGTTTTCCATTAAAATTCAATGATGCAAGATGCAAAAATGCAACCTATATGCACTTTTCCACTAATGCAAGATTTAGGAGTCCTAAATGCAATTCAACTAATGCAAATGGAATGCAAAGTTAACCTAGATCTAGGACTACAATGTACTCCAAATAAGAAATGAAAGTTTTCAAAGGTCAGGTTCACCAAAATGAACAAAAGGAAATAGGTGTTCCACCTTTTGGGTACATGTGTAGGATCATCATGGAAAAAACAGGCCCTTAAGTGGCAAAAAATTCAAAAAAATCAGAGTTAGTCAACTTGACATAAAAATTTGAATAAGTTATCTATATTATTTAAAAAATATGTAAGAATAGAATTTTTAGAAAATTTAATGTAGTTTCTACTAGGTTTAAAAAAAAAAATCTATTTGGTGAAAATTTGAAATTTCAATGCAGAGTACTTAAATTTCGTGGAAAAAATAAGAAGTTGGCATCTTCGACCACCCTAACCACAATAAAATGATAATATTTTCTTATAATATTTTACATATAAGTAAAGGACTCATGCCTAGATGTGATGCATATTGTTTTGTAATTTTTTTCCAAGTAAATAATTAATTATGAATTTTTATTACAACTTTTAAAAAATATAAAAAACTCATATGTCTGACCACCTTAAGTTTGTCAAAAATTCATGAAATTCAATTTTATTTTTTTTAATCCTATAATATGTGAAGCATAGAATGTGACACATGTTTTGGATTCAAAAAATGTGATACTGTTTGAAAGCTATAAATGTTTTTCAATCAACCTATCAATCAGGACTTTAGTCGTAATTCAAATAGAAAATGAATAATAATTATTTATTAAATTCAAAGTAAAGCATAATTTATATTGGTGGAAAGCTAAGAATCTCCTTTAAAAACCCTTTTCACTTCATCAATTTTGGGTAAAAAAAAGTTGTCAACCACATACCCTACACATACCCATCATATCGCCACTTTTTGGCCCATCATGATCCTGCACATACCCTTTTAGGAGAAAGAACTAGGGGTTTAGGACCTATTTCAATCTTAGTTCATTAAAGGAAACCTTAGATATCCCTCAACCAAGTGACTCAATTGAGGGAAGGATTAGGACAAGGGGGTTTCCTTAGGTGTGATTAAAAGGGGTTTCACTAATAAAAAGAAGCTTCAAAGGAGAAATGCAAACTAGAATGCACTAAACCCTATAAAATTAGAACATGAAACTAGATGAACAAACAAAACTCAGAAAGAAAGAAACCTGGAAGAATGGAGAGCTCAAGACAAGGTTTGCGATCCTAAAATTCTACTTTTTGAAGATCACTAGGACTCATACACTAGACTGGGTGATTTAGTTCTACTATTGGAGTCTGAGCAGAATCTAGAATCTTCTGCTGGAAAATCAAGATCTATAGAAAACTACTGAAAATAGGTATATTGGGACTCATATGCCCAAGGTGGTCATTTAGTCCCAATATTAGGGTTTGACTAAAACTTATGTAGCCTCAAGTAACCTTTTGTAGGTTTCATCTTGTCTGATCTTCAAGTCTGAAAGGTCTGAATTCTGATCTATAGGTGAGTTTCTGTGAAGATGACAACTTCTTGAAAACTTTGAGAACTTTCTCCAATCTTGCAACTTTTTCTTGAAAGGGTCTTCAAGATCCAAAACACCTAGATCTGTAATCACACATGAAGAGGATAAAAATGTTGTTGTGTTAGGGAATAGGGGTTTTCCTTGGTCAAATCCTATTTTGGTAATCAAACCTTGAAATGATATGAAATAGAAGGAAGGAATGATGAATGAACAATATGCAATGTTGCAACTCACCAAACCCTTGAAATAAAGGTTGCAATATTGTGTGAAATAGCTCCAATTGATGTGGATCTTGATTCTTGATATTGATATGAAATAATTTCTTTGAATGCTTTCTTGAATCGTGAAAAACTACATCACAAATTTTAGCTCAAAAACACACATGATGCACAATGACTTTAACATGATGCTTGAATCTAGAATGCTGCTCCAAATGCTTGGTAATTCACTCTTGAATGCTCTCTAATACTTGAATTTCCTTAGGAATGTGTTGATCATAAAATATTGCACGTCTCTGAACAAACTTATGGGAAATTCAATGAGTGGGGCACCAAATTTTGCCTCACTGAATGACCTCCAGGATTGTTATAGAAACCAGCTTTTCTCTATGTTTTAGGAAAAGGGGAAAAGAGAAATACAGAGAAAACAAAATATGGTGATGCACCAAAGCTTTCACAAAATTTCAAAGTTAAATAATTCCTTACTCCTGATGAAATGGACACAAAATTCCATAGACCCTTCATTGTTGGGAAGAGAATGAATGGAAAAAGCTAGAGAAAGTATAGTGTGGTCATTCAAATCTCCTTGTGGGAAGCATCCATTAAGGTCTGATGGGAATAAGAGACCCTAAGATTAATAGGAATTTTTAGATCTTTATAGAATCGCCCTCGCTCTTACAGCATAATATGTGCTTTAGCACAATATTTACAGAAAATGAAAGAGTATAATGAACATGATCCAATTTTTGAAAGATAGCTTTAAACATAAAATCTAATAGCATATAAAAAAATTATCTAGACTATCTATGTAAGACTTGACACACAACATTCAACATAAACAATATAAGAAAAAAAATTGTGATAAAGGCCATAAAATCCACAATCTCAAAATTTTCTCCTTAATAATATTGGTTCTTTCAATAAATCAACTAAAAACAAGGGTCAGATGCTAATTTGATTAATAGTCTTGAAAAAAAAACATGTCATAGAGCATAAATAATGCTTTGTAAAGATCCTCCTATTCCTGAGAAATATATCTCCCTATATTCTAAACTTGTGACTCTTGATTGCTATTTTTCTAACTCTCTTGATCATCCTAATTTCCCTTGCTAAAAACCCCTTTTAATAGCTAGAAGAAGGAGCCACTACCGCAACCAATAGAGAGGAAAAACTACCAAGTTTATGCACCTGATAAATCATAATATAATCTAGGGCATGATTAGATCACATAAATATTTGTTAATGAAGGTTGAGCTACTTCATTAATAGATCCAGATATTGTAGAAGTCTTACGAAGATATGCTATCAAGGGACGATAAGATCCGAGCACAGGATGGAACAACATGATCAGATCAATTATGAAGAATGATGACACCAAAATTCCAACCCTAAAAGTAATAAATTCATTGCACTGTCCAACAAACTCCACCAAAAGAACTACATAAGAAATAACGCACCCAATGAAATGGATGATGTGGCATGCTAGTGAACGATCTCTGAATTTGTGAGAGAAGCTTTGGGGAGAACCCTTGCTAGGTAGACACGTGTCTCGATTCAGGCTTGAAAGGAAGATGATATAAATAAAATTTGCACAACCACCACATGGCACATTGTAGGCTTTTGTGTAAGAGTAACCTTTTTCCTTTGGGGTGTGGTGGCATCCTAACACGAAGAAAGAAGTAACGGCCAAAAGAAGACCTATAAGGGTTGGAAACATTGGAGGAAAATTTTGCTCCATTGTTTCTGGTGACTCATAGGGGACCTTCATTTATAGAGGTATGAACCCAAATATTTAAAATAATCCTTAGAGTTTGAGGAAAGTGGTGTGTTGGGATTCCTAGTCTCCATTGGAGGGGAGGATAAGGGTACACAATGTCTCGTAGGCCTAATCAAGATCAAGGAACTCTTTGAAAGAAAATCCTCCCAATCTTTATGAAACAACTCCAATGTGCTAGTAAAGTTGGGAAAGTGGAAGAAGTGTATTCTCAACCTCCTCAACTGTGGGTGATGAGCTGAAATTTTGGAGCATTGTGGAGTCCTGGATCTTGAACCTAATTGCTTCTACGATCTATTCTATTGTCAATACTCATCAATCTAGTGAGAATAAGGTTTGAAATCCAGAGCATATTAGAACTTTGAATTCTTCTTTTATCTCACTGACATTCTTATTCAACACTGACTGACAAGCTCTACTTTTCAACGTGACCTAGTTGTAGATGATAAATTTGTTTACCTTCCTTGTGGCTGCTCTTTGGTCAGGAATTCCAACACCTTTTAAAGCTTCCTTAGTCACCTTACATAGTCTTGTGATCAAGAATCTTAATTCTTTAGCTCAGGGAGTGATTGTGTGCAGAATTTGGTTGATTGTCAGGTTGACCTTTGCATTTAACTCCTATGCATCCATTAGAAAATGCAAAACTAGCTTCAGGGCTGCTACTGCAACTATGATCCTCTCCCAATGAAAAAATAATTTTTTAAGCACTAGGAGGAGCCCAGATCCTCACAATTTGTAGTTAATTCCTATAGGAATTAGGATTCCATAGCTCTCATGTTTTCCTCCAATTGATTCTTCTCCTAGAGAGTGTTTGAAAGTTCATGGCACAACTTCTCTATCTCCTCATTGCGAGTCTGTAGAATAGACTCGACGTCTTGCTTCTGCCATTTTTCCTTCTCTTTTTCCACCTGGTCCTTTTGAAATCATCAGAGGCTTGAGATTAGGTGTTAGCCAATTCTTCCAATATATCTTCCTTTTCCTTACCCATCTCTTGTAGCTCCTTTTGTAACTCAGTATATATACTGTTTGTTTTGGCTGTCGTGTCCTCAAGCTCTTGTTACCTTTGTCGATGTTTTGCGATTGTTTCAAGCTTGACCATGATCTCATATTTCAATCTTTGTACCTTGGTATGAAGCCAATCCTTTTCACTTTGGGCTTCTTCAAGCAATTTAGTTGCTTCACCCTACAGACCCTATGCCTACCTTAAGCGGGCCATCTCCATATCTTTTCCTCTAATCTCTTCTTGCAGTATGTATACTATGGCATTTACTTTAACCAACTCTACCTCATGTTTTTGTCAATTTCTTGTCTAGATTCTCGTAGTCAGTATAGATCACCTTCTAGGCTGCTTTAGCTAGGTGCACTTTGTCGTGCAGAAGAGTTTCACTCAAATTGAGACCCACAACTTGGATGTCATAATATTTGAATTGCATCTCTCCTTCCAACTTGGATATCTAGAACCTCATATCCAAGATCAATAGAGCATTTCATTCTTGATTGAAATAAGTCTCCAACTTTGGGGTAGTTGGATTTTTCTCAGCTTTTACCTACAACTTCTTCTTCCTTGCTTGTCAGGCTTGCCTTGTCACTTCAATATGGGTTCAGAGGGTTTGTGGAGACTCAATACTTTGCATAGCAAGGGAAACACCAACGTGAAGACCATAAAGGGTGACATAAGGGGTACTCTCGACTGGATGAGTTTGCGGGGAGGAAAAAGGAAGCGTTATCATTGAAAAGGTTAGGATTCCATGCATGACCTAAGAAGGATGCAGGGTGCCTATCATAGTAAAAGGGGAAGTAGGCAGAAAAGAGGCATATGTTTGGAAGTAGGTAGGGCGATCAAACGTGCAGCATGGGTGTCTCAATGTTTTCAATTGGTGCCTCTGATAACAAATTCAAAGAGTCAATTGTGGTCAAGGTGGAAGATGTGCATTCGACGCACAAGGTTTATTCATGGGGCTCATTATCAAATACAACCAAGGGGGTATCAAGGATAAGAACTTCAAAACTTGTAGATTTGGAGGATTGCATTTTGTAGATCAAGGATGGTAGGTGCAAAACTCACTTGAATTGTTGGGGCTGAAGATACTAGTGGAATAGAGTCCACTTCTTCTTCTCCTTTATCTAAGGAGCCTGGTCTACCTATATCTTGAATTCTTCTCTTTTTAGGGGTTGCACTGGTTGATTCAGAATTTCTAGCGATCAATCCCAACAAACCCTGGGTCCTTGGAGTTGTGGCAGATCTTTTCAGAGATCGCCAGGTCCTCTTACCCCTTGGTAGGATGTTGGTGGCAGATGAGATATGTGATTCCTTGTGCTTTGGTCCTTTTTCCTTTCCCTTCACTACTTTGGAGGCCAAATGAAGCAGATCCAAAACTAGTGTGTGCTCTTATTTAGGATCCTGATTTGATTTAGGATTACTATCAGATCCAACCTCAATGTCATAAATCTCCTCAAAACAATTATTTGTTGCTCCAACCATTTCGAATGGGGCATTCAAATGTTTGGTCTCCTAGCAATACCTCCAAAAATTGGTTGTCTTTATTTCTGACCACCTCTTTTTTTTAGTTGTGTTTGGATGGATTTGTCCATCTAGACACTTTTTTGGAACTGTACCACCCTTGCATCTAGAATTCAATCCATGGGGGGTGTTTAAATGGTATAAAGGCTAGGTCGATGTAGACTTGTGTTCTCTCCTTGATCAGATTCTTCCTCGACTCCCAATATTTCCATTCTTCATGTTTGAAATTGAAACACCTAGTAGGATTGTACTTCCATCTATCACAAATGAGGACCAAGACAAGGTGGACCAACTTGTTGGTTAGCACATCCTACTCTTCCTGCTTTATGAGTGTTACCTAAATTTTTGTGACGGTGAGGGGGAGTGAATATAACACTTTCTTGTTCCTCCTGAAGCCATAGGTATTGTTGCTAATGGTTGCTTGACGATATGCCTCAAAGGCGAGGGTCCCATCTGTTAAAAATTTTGGGAGCCTAAAGGGATCATCATTGAAACTATGACATATGATAAAAGAGAAATATACTCCCATAAAATGATCCACCAGAGTCTGGTGGTTTTCCATCCAATCCAAACCTTTAGGGGAAAAATTACCTAGAGGACATGGAGACAAATCCAAAAGTACCGGTTATAGAAAATAATTGACAAATGAATAATAATTCCATGTGCTAGAAAGCACATGGGTCTAAGTTGAAATTGGCTTAAATACAACCCTGATGCGTCAAACTTTCTAAGTAGAAAATTTCCACTAAAGAACTCAGGGTTTTGATGTAAAATAAAGTGTACCAAAAATAAGGAATACCTAAACTTGAAAGCACTCTTATAATCTATTAATTGTTTCAGCATTCTCTCAACAATGGTCTTAGAAAAATCAAACCTCTTCTGGCTCCTTTCTTTCTTGAGCATGAAGGCCAAGCCCATCTAGAACTCGTAGAACTTACCATCTTTTTCATGGACATATATGAAAGCCAACATTGAGAAAACGACCTGTGAATTCAAATGGAATTTCCTATGTGCCAAAGGGAAGACAATTTTATTATTCTCCAGTTCCTCATCTATTTCATCCTTATAGAATTTTAACTGCTTATCCCTAGTTGCCCAAAAATATTCCATCCTCCTTCGATGGAATCTATTGGCCTCCCAGTTCAAGGGAATGCATAGCATATCTCAGATGGCTACCACATTGATGTTATCCTTCAACTTCTTTCCACTGATAACCCTGGTTTCTTCATCCATATTTTCTATGCATCCATCAACCAGCTCTGAGCATGGATTTGTGGAGGGCAGGATGAATTGTTACTGACCACAATGCTAGAGTCCTATTGCAAATTCATCAGTTGACCCTTTAGTAAGCATTCTCTACAATTGTCCCTCCCTAAGGCCTTTAGGGTTTATATGTAGATTTTCATCATAGATATTGTCTACAAAATCCTTAAATGCCTCTTCTTTGGTGTGGTGACTTGGCTACAAGGTTTTCGTATGCAGGAAGCTCCATTCCTATGGTGTTGGAGCATTGGCATATGAAATTTCTCCAAACACGTTGGTATAGCCTAGCCTGGTGAATGAGACTCTAGCATGCTGACCAGAGGATGATGCTTCAACCTTTTTTGAATTCTTAGAAGAATCAGGTAGAAACAATTCTCATAGAATTCGTTACATGAGGGTTTCAACACTTAGCAATTTTTTTTCTTTTTGGCACTTTTAATTTTCATAGGTACATGCAGTAAATGTGTTTTTGTTATCGATAGATTGCTAAGAATTTCTAGCAAGGAAATACATGTAGAGTGGGGAACTTTGTACTTCTCAAGAATGCCATCCTCATTATAAGAATGAATTTACTATATTCCTTATGATGCCCCTGGGGATAGATAAGCTTAGGTGATGGGAAACATGCTTAGAAAATACATTTACATTAATTAAGCAAGGGTTAGCTTCAAAAAATGTTTTTTCAGGAAAATGAGCCAACTGACATTGTTGATGATGACAAACACATGGCGACAGGTCGTGTATGCAAGTATTAACTCTCAACACCCCAATTAAGGGAAAATTAACTCCTCGTAGCTTTGTTAAAAATATTTCATAGGATTCACCCCTTCCTTCTTACCACCTTAATACATTCTCCATTGCTACTTAATGAGAGATATATTTTTTGTTTCCCAACCTCCCTGAAACACATTTTTCTATAAATCTAGCAATGTCTACCTTGCAAAGATACTCATTGAGTTGGCATTGAGTTCGTGATATCTTTCCACTACATTCTCGCTTTGTGAGTGTAAATTTCCTTGTTGCCATTATTGTTAGGATTTAGGTGTCATCAACCTTGTAAATCCTTTATTTTTATTATTCTCCTAAAGTGTTTTGTACATTTACCCATAAGAGGTGAAACTATTTGACCAATAGTGGTGAAAGAGACTATGTAAATGCAGTGTTACCATTACCGTTTATCCTTATGGAAAAGGACAAATTAGCTAGGCGTCCTACCTTGGAATCTTCTAAAATAAGGTTGTGGGTCAAAATAGGGTGTTGTAAGAGAATCTATGACATGCATGCAAGTTGTCATAAGATGCTATGATAGTATGACAGATTCCCTATGACAGAATATGCTATTTTTAGACCCCAGGCGCCCATGCATAAAAGATGCCTTATGACAGCTGTAAGAGCATCTGTAAGTGGCTATTTTTGGTATTTTTGACCATTTCAAGGAGGGAGGCATGGGTTTTTCTAGGTGGTATTGCTGCCTATTGTTTGGTGAAACCATGGTGGTTTTCATCCTCACAAATCTCTATAAATTGGGGCCTTGAGCTAGTGTTATGAAGAATTCAGTTTTGCAAGGGTAACAGGGTGCTGCTAGATTTACAGGGAATGATAAGAGAAGTCTATTGCTGCATGTAATATTGAATATTATTAGTAATATACTTGCCTCTCTTTCGGTGGTGGAGTTTTTTCCCTTCAAGGTTTCTCCACGTAAATCTGTTGTTGCATGTGTTATATTGTTCTATCTCCCTCTCTCATTCTTTCTTCACACTAAGGCTAAGGTTAATCTTCATATTTCAGATTTGCATTCACACATTTAAGTTCATATTGAAAGCTTTCTTCACCTTGTTTTTCAACATTTGGTATCAGAGCTAACGGTTCTGTTAAGGAAGGGACGCTTTCCTTTTTAGAGTGTTGAAGGTTTTTTGCTGCAGTGGGAGCTTTTGTGTTGTGGGTTTTGCAGATTTGTGAAAGATTGCATACCATGGCCTCCACCTCATGTCTAGATATTGAGAAGTTCAATGGAACTAGTTACGAGATGTGGAAGTTGAAAGTGGAGGACCTTCTTGAGGAAAGAGATCAGTGGTTACCAGTTTTAGTTGAAAAGAAGCCATCTACTTCAACCTTGTCAGATGAAGATTGGAATAAGTTAGACAAGAAGGCTCGAGGGACTATTCAGTTGTGTCTCACAGATTCTGTCCTCCTAAATGTCTCTTTAGAAGACACAGCATACAAGCTTTGGAGGAAGATAGGTGAAATCTACCAAACTAAGAGTTTGTCTAACAAGTTGTATCTCAAAAGATGTTTGTATTCATTAAAGATGAAGGATGGTGAATCGATTGCTGAACATTTGAATGCTTTTAATTTGATTATAAGTCAGCTTGCATCTATTGATGTTAAAATAGAAGATGAGGATAAATGCATTTTATTGATTTGCTCTTTGCCAGAATCTTGGGAAAATTTAGTTATTGCTATAACAAGTGGTGGTGCAGAACCTAAGTTGGATACTATTATTCCCATACTTATTTCAGAGGAGATGAGGAGAAAGACCATGCGCAGTGGCTCCCAAGATGCCTTGCATGTGCGAGGTAGGCCCAAGGAGAAAGATCCTAAAGGGGATAAGAAGAAGGATAAGTCTAAAGGACAATCTAAGACCCCTGGAAAGAGCAGAGTGAAGTGTTGGAACTGTGGTAAATGGGGACATGTGAAGAAGGAATGTAGAAACAAGAAAAAGAATGCAGATTCCTCCACGGAAAAGTCCTCTGATAACGTTGATTTTGATGCTTTGATTATTTCAGCTAACACAGTTTGTAATGGTGCTTGGCTTATTGATTCAGGTGCTTCTTTCCATATGACTCCTCATAAGGAGTGGTTTTCTACATACAAAGAATATGATGGAGGAAAGGTCTTCATGGGTGATAATAGCTCACAAAAGGTTATTGGTAAAGGAAAAGTAAAATTGTGTTTCAGTGATGGGAGGGTTAAAACCCTTGATGATGTTTTACATATTCCAGGACTTACAAAAGGTTTAATTTCAGTTTCCAAGTTGAATGATTATGGGATGCATGTGACATTTGACAAGTTTGGTGGTTGCTAAAGGATCTCGAACAGGGAATTTATTTACGCTACATGCCTCTACTTTTTGTAACTCCTCTTTTGTAACTAGCGCTGAAAATGCATGTATGTTGTGGCACCATAGATTGGGTCACATTGGTGAAAAAGGTCTTAGGACCATACTTGATAAGAAACTAGTAGACGGTATTTCTGATTATTCTGTTGGTAAAAATGATTTTTGTGAAGATTGTGTGTTTGATAAACAAAACAGGTCATCATTTCCTAAAGGAAGTAATAAAGCTAATGGATTGTTAGAAGTTATTCATTCGGATGTTTGTGGTCCAGTGGATACAGATTCTTTGGGTAGATCTCCTTATTATGTTTCCTTCATTGATGATTACTCAAGATATACTTGGATTTATTTTATGCATTCAAAATCTGAAGTTTTCACCAAATTTAAGGAATTTAAGGCATTGGTTGAAAAGCAAATAGATTATAAGATAAAAGTATTGAGATTTGACAATGGGGGTGAATATTGTTCTAAGGAATTTGATGAGTTTTGCAAACATGCAGGAATTGTTAGGCAAAAGACTACACCTTACACACCCCAACAAAATGGGGTAGCAGAAAGAATGAACCGTACATTAATGGAAAGAGCTAGGAGCATGTTAAGTAGTGCTAAGTTAGACAAATGCTTTTGGGCAGAGGCTGTTGGTACTGCTTGTTATTTAATTAATAGATCTCCTTGTAAAGCTCTTGTTGATAAAACTCCTTATGAAATGTGGTTGGGTAAAAAGCCTTCAGTTTCACATTTAAGGGTCTTTGGTTGTGAGGCTTTTGTTCATGTGCCTCAAGAGAAGTGGTCTAAATTGGATCCCAAATCTCAAAATGCATCTTTGTAGGTTATGGTGAAAATGTTAAAGGTTATAAACTTTGGAATCCACTAACACGAAAGATGATATTTTCTAGAGATGTTATTTTCAGGGAATTTAGAGCTAACTCTGAAGATGTGCAACTAAAGGAAAAGTCAAACAATGCATTTTGAAACTAAGCAAGAAGATGCACATGTGGAAGAACAAAGAGATGGACAAGAAGATGGAGAAGAAGAAGAGAGTTCGAATCCGTTGTAATGAAGAAGTTGAAAACAATGAGGATGAACATGAGGAGGAACCTCTTACTCCACCTTTGAGAAGATCTACAAGACAACGAAATCCAGTTGACAGGTATAGCCCACCTATTTTCGTTGTAAATTTGCTTTGTTATGTACTGATGATGAACCTAGATCTTTCAGGGAGGCTCTCTCTTCAGAAGAATGTGAGTCTTGGATGCAGGCCATGCATGATGAGATGATGTCTTTGAAAAACTGTGACACCTGGGATCTTGTTAGTTTGCCCAAAGGAAGAAAGGCCATTGGTTGTAAGTGGATATATAAAAAGAAGTTTGGTGCAGACGGAAAGTTGGAATGGTACAAGGCCAGATTAGTGGCCAAGGGCTACTCCCAAAGAGAGGGAGTTGATTTTGGTGAAATATTCTCTCCTGTTGCTAAGTTAACCTCTATTAGATTCATTTTATCCATTGCTGCTACTTATGATTTAGAAATAGAACAAATGGATGTTAAAACTGCTTTCTTGCATGGGGATCTAGAGTAAGAAATTTATATGCAACAGCCTGACGGTTTTTTTGTGAAAGGAAAAGAACACTTGGTTTGCAGGTTAAAGAGGTCTCTATATGGTTTGAAACAGTCACCTAGGATGTGGTACCAGAAGTTTGATGCATTTGCATTAAATATGGGTTTTGTTAGAAGTGATGAGGATCACTGTGTTTACTTTAAAGTTATTGATGATCAGATACTGATTATTGTCTTATATGTGGATGATATGTTGTTCATTGGTAACAATAAGCCAATGATTAGGGAACTTAAAACTCAGCTTTCTGGCACATTGGATATGAAAGATTTAGGGGCTGCTAAATATATTCTTGGGATGGAAATCATTAGGGATTAGATTCACATAAAGCTTTGGTTAAGTCAGAGCAAGTATGTTAACACTATTTTGCAAAGGTTTAATATGCAGGACTGTAAACCAGTAAATATTCCATTTCCTATTGGTACTAAGTTGAGTTTAGACATGTGTCCTAAATTGGATGATGATATTGATGAAATGTCTAAAGTTCCTTATGCTAGTGTTGTCGGTAGTTTAATTTATGCAATGGTTTGTACTAGACCAGATATAGCCCAAGCAGTGGGAGTTCTAAGCAGGTTTATGTCTAACCCTAGTAAAGAACATTGGACTTTTGTCAAAAGGGTATTCAGATATTTGCAAGGCACTTCTGATTACTGTTTGGTTTATCATGGTACTGACAATATTGATAAGTCATTGGACATACAGGGTTTTGTTGATGTAGATTGGGCAGGTGACTTGGATAGTCGAAGGTCCACTAGTGGCTATGTGTTTACTTTGTTTGGAGGAGCAGTGAGTTGGATGAGTAAAAGACAACCTATAGTTGCTTTGTCTACCACTGAAGGTAGAGTATATGGCTGCTACACATGCCTCTAAGGAGGCAGTTTGGTTACAGAGACTTGGTAATGGTATTGGTTTTGATGCAGGATAGTGAGGATCGGATGTGATAGTCAGAGTGCCATATGTTTGGCTAAAAATCCTATGTATCATGCTCGTACTAAGCATGTTGATGTTCAGTATCACTTTGTGCGAGAAATGGTTGAGAATGGACAAGTCTTGATTGAAAAAGTTGACACTTTGGATAATGTTGCAGATTCTCTTACAAAGCCAGTCACCACGGAAAAGTTCTCTTGGTGCAGAAAGGCCATGGGCCTTGATCACTGTACTTAATTCTATGTAATTGTATCTCTATGGGTGTAATTTACAACAATGATGTCAAGTGGGGAGAATGTTAGGATTTAGGTGTCATCAACCTTGTAAATCCTTTATTTTATTATTCTCCTAAAGTGTTTTGTACATTTACCCATAAGAGGTGAAACTGTTTGACCAACAATGGTGAAAGAGACTATGTAAATGCAGTGTTACCGTTACCGTTTATCCTTATGGAAAAGGACAAATTAGCTAGGCGTCCCACCTTGGAATCTTCTAAAATAAGGTTGTGGGTCAAAATAGGGTGTTGTAAGAGCATCTATGACATGCATGCGAGTTGTCATAAGATGCTATGATAGTATGATAGATTCCCTATGACAGAATATGCTATTTTTAGACCCCAGGCACCCATGCATAAAAGATGCCTTATGACAGCTGTAAGAGCATTTGTAAGAGGCTATTTTTGGTATTTTTGACCATTTCAAGGAGGGAGGTGTGGGTTTTTCTAGGTGGTATTGCTGCCTATTGTTTGGTGAAACCATGGTGGTTTTCATCCTCACAAATCTCTATAAATTGGGGCCTTGAGCTAGTGTTATGAAGAATTCAGTTTTGCAGGGGTAACAGGGTGCTGTTGGATTTACAGGGAATGATAAGAGAAGTCTATTGCTGCATGTAATTTGAAGATTATCGTAATATACTTGCCTCTCTTTCGGTGGTGGATTTTTTTCCCTTCGGGGTTTCTCCACGTAAATCTGTTGTTGCATGTGTTATATTGTTCTATCTCTCTCTCTCATTCTTTCTTCACACTAAGGCTAAGGTTAATCTTCATATTTCAGATTTGCATTCACACATTTAAGTTCATATTGCAAGCTTTCTTCACCTTGTTTTTCAACAATTATGATTGGTCTCAGAACCCCAATTCAAATCTTAAGCCAAAAGCAACAGATAGCCTTTGTAGGAGAGGTCAACAACAAGAGGATCAAGTTCCTGTTATGAACGAAGAATGGCCTAGTTCTCATGTTGTTTAAGTGGGTGCTCGGGAAGGACTTCGTAAAAGAAAAAAACCAGCCACGTTGTAATACAAACATTATCTCCCAGTTTTTGGCTTTGTTGCTGGACTTGGACATTGCTAAGCCCCAAATCGTCGAGCTCTGCCACACCATGTTCAACCTAGTGTACCTAGAGGGACTGGGTGAGGTCGTTCAAGTGGTCATTCCCGATGTTGGCATCTCATCTGCCATGAACATTCAGACGCATGTTGATAATGCAAAAGTGGTGCCCTGGTTGCCATTCCTTATGGACATTCAAACCATGGACCTAGACTACCATCCACTACAAGCTTGATTTGTAGCTTCCTTTCTTTTGAAGATATACAATGTGGAGTGCTTCTATGGTGTCGAGTGGATGACCCAATTTAAGCACCTAGTCTACAGTCCCGGTGTCAAGGATTAAGGCTTGTGTCATGTCTGTGTGCCCTGTGTGTTGATAAACCCTACTACTACTTTGCTAGAGAACCCAGAAAAAAAAAGTTTTGACTACTACTACCCTTGGAGGCTGAATTGTTTTTGTCCTTTTGTGCCGCCTCCTTTTTTGGCTTTTAAAATAATGCATCTTTTTGGTTTTGGATGAGAAGATTTTGAAGCTTCTCTCAGAGTTGTAGGCTGAAAAGCTCGTACTATATTGTAAATATTTTTTGATGAATAAAATATATATTATTTTCTTGTTTATTTCTATGTTCACGCTCATGGCATATTAGCAAAAATGCATATTTTACAAAATTTACATATGGTACATAACTGTAAATTTTAATGAACTTGTGCATACTTAATTAAATAGTTTTATATGAATATTGTTTGTTAGTATATCTAAAATGTTTTCATTCATATCTTATAGCTCATACGCATTTCTTTCTTTGCATGTATGGATGTAGAAAGGGCTCTTCCACAATTAATCAAATTTTGCATGTTGCCTTGGTTTTGGAGCTCGTTCGTCATATTTCAGCACAAGACTCCCCTCCCTAAAATATGGGTTGGAGGCCTTTTTATCAAACCAACATTTGACCACCTACTGGTGTTTGATCATGGCATCAAAATCCTTTTCCCTTTTTTCTTTGAGGCTTAAAATCTCTTCCAGTCTAGCCTGCATTCTACTATCCTCAACTTCTAAAGATTTTAACAGTTGCAATGCCAAGATTTTTGTATACCAATTCATAGGGGAGTTTTTTGGAATATATTTAGGTGTGATTTGTCTACCCATAAGGCTGATCACAGATGTTTGTGTGATTCCTTTTGGTATTCTAACCTGATACGCTTTATTAACCTGATTAACTTTTTGTTGGTTGAATCTGCTAACCCATTTCCTTGTGGGTAGTAATTGGAGGAGGTCTTGAGGTAGACCCAATGCTTAAGAGAGAATTCTGACATCCTAGAGCCTACGAAAGCTCGTGCATTGTTTGAAATGATGGTCTTGGGTGATCTAAACCTTGCTACCAATTCCTCGAGGAAATTGACAATCTCTGCATCTATAGTGTTGTTTAGGGGAATGGCCTTCGTCGATATTGTGGAATAGTAAATCATTGTGAGTATCCATTTGTGTCCTACACTAGAGATGGGATTGATCATTCTAATAAATCCAAACCCCATTGTGTAAAGGGTTCTATAGCCACAATTAGACTTAATGGCATGGCAGAGTTCTTCCGCTTTCCAATGAAATACTAGCACTTACATTTTTACACTAGATGATGGTGCTCGAAGAACATCATAGGCTAGTAATAGCCTACCCACATTATTTTCAAGGCGATGGTCTTGGCAGAGAAGTGTTCACCTTTAGGGATACTGTGGAATTTGTTTAGAATCCTATTGGCTTGTGGCTTTTGCACATAGCGGAGGACTCCATCGTAGCTTCTTTTAAATAAAATCTCCTCTACCAATACATACCCAGTGCCTTGCATCCTATAGTATCTTCATTTATGAGGTGGGATATTAGTCATATTATCCATTTTGCATAAATCCTATCTGATCAACCACCCATGACTCATTGGACTCAAACTGATTCACATAGACCTGGTCATTTTATCTTTCTACTTGGGGGCCCAATTCTTGCATGAGGTATTCACAAAGACCTCTTTCTCGGACCAGCTTGGTCGGTTGGATATCCACATTGTATTCCAAGATCTTGGTGATCTAGTTTGCCCTATTTTTAGTTATCTCATCCTTGGTGATGTATTCTCTGATGTTGGGATGAGCGACGAGGATGGTAATTCTATTAGCTGATACCAGATGTCAGAATTTATTTAGGACTTTGATGATAGCAAAGGCCTTCTTTTTAGCAAAGTTGTATCTAGTCTCATATCATTTGAGAGTCCTAGAGTGAAATGTAATGGGATTTTCTCCACTTTATTCTTCATCCTTTTGGGTGAACAATGAACCTATGTTGTGTTGGCAACTATAGACGTAAAAAAGGAAGTCTTCGGAGAAGTCCGAGTTAGCTAACATCGCAGTTGTAGAGATGGTTGCCTTTATTTTCTCGAAAGCAAGCTTACCTTTAGGAGTCCATTTGAATGTCAAGCCCTTCTTCAAAATTAGTGTGATGGGTCTTCTGATACCCACAAAATTCAAAATAAATAGGCTGACAAAGTTTATTTTCCCTAAAAAGGACTGCAACCCATTCTGATTGATAGGTAGCGATAGTTCCATTATATCCTTCACCCTTTTAGGGTCTATGGCTATTCCCTCTCTTGATACCACAAAGACAAGTAGCTTTCCTTGAGGTATGCCAAAATCACATTTTTTGGGATTTAAATAAATCCCAAACTGTTGACACTTCGGGAAGACCATTTCCAAATGATCAAAATGATTATCTTTTGATTTGGAGAAAATGGCCAGATCATCCAGATATATTAGAATGATGTTATTGATCAATCCTTTGAAGGCGATATCCATCACTCATTGAAGAGTGGCACCCGGATTGGAGAGTCTGAATGGCATCTTTGCATACATGAACATCCCCACTTAGTGGTGAACATCATTTTGTGTTGGTCCTCCTTTACATAAACTTGGTTATAACTTGAGAAACCATCGAGTAGTGAGAACATCTTTGATCCAACCATGGTCTATAGAATTTGCTCCATTGAGTGCAAAGGGTAGTGGTCTTTTAATGAGGCCTTATTTAAGTCTCAAAATTCCACATAGAGCTAAATGCCATCATTCTTCTTCCGAACCGAGACTAGATTGGATACCCAAGTGAAATGTTTGATTGGGTATATGATCCTTGTTTCAAAAAAATTTGTAAACTCTTGTGCCATCAATGCTTCTACTTTCAAATTAATTGGAATTTGTTTCTATCAGACATGGTTTGAGCCTTCGATGAAGTTGACAGTATGTTGGATGATGCCCAGATCATATCCCTCGATATCATCATAGGTCCAGGCCACGACCCTGTCATATTTAGCACATAAGCTTTTCAACCTTTCCTTGTTTGCCTACGAGACTTTTCTTCCAAATTTTTGCTTCCTGCCTCCATTGGCATTGAGGTCTTTGTAGTACTCTTCATCAATGGTGAATATTTTCTTACTATTTCTCACATCCTCATAGTCGAAGATATTCTTGAGAGAAATCAAGCCTTGTGGGAGCTTATTTCTTTTTAATTGAATTACTTGTTCTTTGACAACCCTTTTAGCTTCAGGTTGTGAATGATCAGAATATTTCCTTGAATTTTGTATGAATGTGGCAATCTAAGCATCATGTTTAAAGACCTACCAATTTTGGTCATTATCAGATATAGATGGTCAAACAATGGTATGTGTTGCATGCTAATTTTTGGTTGATATGGGGGTTGGATCAAATTGTGATCCAATCAAAGCCATCTAATCCATGATGAAATTATGAGTTAATGAGATAACTTGTATGTTAAAATATTTGAAACCTTTGATCAAATCCCATATTATGTGCTGGTAAGATCTCATCCTTACATTTTTGGTGGTTGCCTGTTTGTGGACCTAGCTTACAACCAGTTTTGAATCTTTGAACACCTGTATTCTGTTTATTCCCATTCATTCTGTGAGAGTCAAACCATGTACCAAAACCTCATATTCAACGTCATTATTTGAGCATGGGAACTAGAAGTGGAAGGGTTTGAGGTTCTCTAACCTGGTTGGAGATACTAGGCGGACATCGGCTCTAGAACTGATTTTGCATTAGCACCATCAAAATATAGTATCCATAAACTATTGTCGGCCAGTCCACTAGGTTTCTCTTGTTCCTTCACCAATTTTTGGAGGACCTGGTCCTCATCAAAAATAACATAGGTGCTTAACCCGGTAACATGGAAATTCTTGAATGGGTCAAAATCAAAGAACTGATTGAGCAGGACCTCTTCCTCAGGGGTCCAATCGCTTGTGTACTCCTCGTCTTCCAACATTTCTATGAAATACATCTCTCCTTTTTAGAAGGAGGTATGTGCTACTTCAAAGAACAGTACCAAATATTTTTCTATATGTTTGAGGTGTAAAGACTTGGACAATATATTCATCTTTTCCTCGTGCTTTGTCCATAGTATCAAATGAGACCAATAAAGCACCAGATATCCACCAAGCTTTGTTGTGTAGTCTCTTGAAAGACACATTCCAAAACTTGGGGGAATGTCAATTACGACCACTTCTTGTGTGATGGTTTTGCTCAAACATGAGAATAGTGTCAAAGAAAGATCCTTGATGCAGCCGATAATCGGGACTTTCTTCCTATTTAATTTTATGATCCCTTTTTCAAGAGGCTGTAACTTAAGATTTAGGGCATTGGCCACTTGTTTTGACATGACCGTGGTACTATCTCCTGAGTTAATTATATTATTATGTAAAAGCTTATCCCCCATAATAAGTGTTAAAAGGAAGGTGGCGGGATTTAGTTTTCTTACCTCTCTTATAATTTGTGACATTCATGTATACTATAGCGCCCAAGGATTGGGGGTCCAACGTGGGCCCTTTTCGTCTATCTTGATTACATGGTGGGATCATATCCACCCGTGGCATGACTGTTCTTCCTTTTTCAATGCCTCCTAGAGCAATATCTTATGCTTTGGTATTGATATAACATCCCACAAAGATATGTTAGTGGGCACCTTCTTTAGTTTCTCCACCACATTAAGCATTCTGACTAGCTGGATCTTAGGCTTAAATGGTGGTATTTCTTTTACTTTAGGAAAAGGCCAGCTCAATATAGATGGGATCAAGGCCTTTTCCATATCCTTCCATAAAAATGGTGTCTAGTATGTGATTGCTAAGTGGGACACATCTGTGAAGCTTGTTGTACTTGTGGTTGTGATTGTTGTGGTTGTGGCCATTATGGTTGTGATTGTTGTGGAGTTTGTTGCACATACTCTCTAGTGAGTCTTCTCTTGGATTATGTATTGTAATCTAATTGTACCTATCAATCGTTGGTTGTCAAAAAATCATTTGCAAATACTACATCTTCCTCCTCCATCTAAGAAAAAATTTCTTGGTCTAGTGAGATATCTAGCTCTTGTTCTAATGACATCCCTCATGTTTTCTCTTTGAAGCGAGCATTCACCATTCCAGGAGACTGATAATCTTTTTTGTTTGAAAAAACATGCTGGCCTCTTTTTTTTGCTATATTTTGTTGAAGATTTCCCCTCAAAATTTTTTGGGGCATATGACTATCATTACATGGGAAGCACCACACATTCTCATCATCCTCTAGGTTTTTCTAACCTGGGACCAAATCCTTGTTTGGGTTGTTCTTGACAGTTTGAAGTGGCATGGTGACTAGGACTATCTACTTTGTAGATGCCTGTTGCCCATTACCTCCTTTTGGAGCCCCTTAGCATATGTTATTCTCATAAGGTGACCTTCCTCCTTGATAAGTTTGTGTGGGAGGCTTTAGAGGTGCTGCCTATTGATGTCAGATAAGGACTATCTCATTTGTAAAGGAATGCATGAGGTTGTTCATATAATTGACATCTGCTGGTAGTGAAGAGGATCTCAATGTGCTAGGTTGTGCACCTGGGTATACATACATGGATGGTGGCAGTGTAGCCAACATATTGGGAAGTGAAGTGGAGGTACTAGGAGTTGCTTCCTCTCGGGGTCCACTAGAGATCTCTGCAAACATGGGCATTGGCAACTGTGGTGGAAGTTTCCTTGCGTCAATTAGACTATTCTCTATGTTCAAGACCACATCATATGCATTGGGAAAGGTATCTCCTCCCATTGACTATACTAGGATTGTGATGTCTGAACTAAAAGCCTTTAGATAGAACATGAATGCCATAGATGTCAGAGGATTGGCTATCACTAGAATCCTCTTCCAGGTTTTATGAAACCTGGTGTTGAAGTCGATCATGACCTCTTGTGGGGCTATCTTAATAGTGATCAATTTTTGTAGTAAGGAGGAGCGATCTCATTTCTTTGAGAAGTGCTCAATCAATTTCTCTCCAAGTTGATCCAAAGAGCGGATGGAACTAGAAGTTAGGGATCTATACTAGTTCTGAGCTTTCCCTTTAAAAGACGCAACCACTAATTTGAGGGCCACATTTTCCTCCACAATGTTATGGATTCTGCAAACCTTTGCTATGTCTTGGAGGTTTTTAGAAAGGGGTTTTAAAATCCTCCCCACTAAACCTCAAAACTACTTTGAGAGCATTGGTAGGTATGGTAGGCCACACACCTCGGGGTGTAGGTGGAGGTAGCAGGCTACCACTATCCTAGGTTATGAAATTTCTAGGAACAAGAGCACCTAAGTGAGAAATTGAAAATAGATTCCTATGGAGGCGGTAGACGATAATTCTTATTTGGAAGGTTTGGTCTCTTGGGGGAGTGGATAAAGGTCTAGATGATGGGATAACACTTTTCACTCTATTGCTCCTAATAGGTGATATAAAACCTATAACTCATCTTCTCCTAGGATTTGAAGTGGGTAGCTAGGAATATTGGAAATTGCCTCTAGAAGACACTTTGGTTTGAACTCTGGGTATGAGATTACCAACCTCTCTAGTTATTCTGATCTATCAAATATTTTTGAAAAGTTCTAATAAGATGTTTGTGAAGAACTCAAGTCCCATCCGGCGTGCTAGAAAAAGAACTGTTGATCATAAAAGCTTGTGCCTCTCTGAATAGCCTTATGGGAAATTTAGTGAGTGGGGGACCAAATTGTGCCTCACTAAATGACCTCTAGGATTTTTATAGAAGCCAACTCTTCTCTGTGTTTTGGGAAAAGGGGAAAGATAAATATAGAGAAAAAAACTATGGCAATGCGCCAAAGCATTTACAACATTTCAAAGTTTACTAATTCCTTACTCCTAATGAAATGGACAAAAAATGCCACAAACCCTTCATTGTTGGGAAGAGAACGAACAGAAAAGGCTAGAGAAAGCATAGTGCAGTCATTCAAATCTCCCCATGGGAAGCATCCATCAAGGTCTGACAGGAATAAGAAACCCTAAGATTAACATGAATGTTTAGATCTTTATAGAGCCGCCCTCACTCTTACAACATAATATGTATTTTAGCATAATCTTTACATAAAAGGAAAGAGTATAATGATCATGATCTGATTTCTGAAAGATAGATTTAAACATAAAATATAATAGCATATAAAATAATTATCCAGACTATCTATATATGAATTGACACAAATCATTCAATATAAACAATATAAGAAAAATAAATATGTGATAAAGTCCATAAAATGCACAATCTCAAAATTTTCTCCTTAATAATATTGGTTCATGCAATAAATCAACTGAAAAAAAAGTTCATATGCCAATCTGATTAATAGTCTTGACAAATAAAACATGCCATAGAGTGTAAATAATACTTTGTAAAAATCCTCCTATTCCTTAGAAATATATCTCCCTATTCTAAACCTATGATTCTTGATTGCTATTTTTCTAACTCTCTTGATCATCCTAACTTCCCTTGCTACAAACCCCTTTAAATAACTAGAAGAAGGAGCCACCACTACAATCAATAGAGAGGAACAATTGCCAAGTGTTCGCGCCTGATCCACTGCAATCTGATCTAGGGCATGATTAGATTGCAACAATCTTTGCTAATAAAGATTGAGCTACTTCATTAATAGCTCCAAATATTGTAGAAGTCTTGTGAAGATATGTTGTTAGAGGATGATTAGATCCTAACACAACCTAGCAAAATATGATCAAATCATCTATGAGGAATGATGATGCCAACCCAAAACTCCAACCCCAAAAGTAAGAAATCTGCCACACTGTCTGATAAACTCCACCAAAAGAGATACATTCATGGAATACATAACCCACCTAAAAAAATGGTTGACATGGCATGTTGGCAAGTGATTTTTGAATTCATGAGAGCAACTTTGGGGAGAATCTATGCTAGGAAGAAACATGTCCTGATTCGGCCCCGAAAGGAAGATGATATAAAGAAAAGTTGTGCAACCACCACATGGCGAATTGTGCACTTTTACGGAAGAGTAACCTTTGGCCTTCGACGCACGGTGCCATTCTAATGTGGAAAAAGAAGTAATGGCTGAAAGAAGACCTGCAAGGTTCGAAAACATTGAAGGAAAAACTTTTCTCTATAGAATGTTCTCTTAAAAATCTTAGGTTGCTTGAAAACTTGCTTAGGAGAAATTATGTGAAATAACCTTGTATTTATACTTGTTTATGCCAAATTTCCTAAAATTACAACACTACAAGACGAAATTAGATCTAGGATAATAAAATCCCACCAAGAATTTGATTTGAAATAGGTCTTGGTTAAAGTGTGACTCATACACCAGTTGGGGCATATGAGTCCTCGTGTCTTAAACACGGGACACAAACTCATCTATTTAAATATTTTAGTATATTCAAATATGTCCAAGGTAATATATACTACATCATCTATTTAAATAAGGTTCTCACCCCTTCCCAAACAATGGTAGAAAGAGGGAGTCAAATGCTAGAATTAGAAAGAATTAAACACTGAACAATTTCATCTATTTCCTTCTTGAACTATTATTGGGTTTCTTTCTATTTTTTGGTATATTGCTTGATATCATTTGGCTTCAGCATATTTGATACAAGTTGAGGAATTGAAAATCTTGAAAAATGGTATGAGATTTGTTGCATTTATATTTTATGTTTGGCGTGAAGGAGAATATTGTAGTCTTTCATATGAATATTTGGTATCAAGCATTGTATATTAAATAATTTGATGGAATGTAGGAAGGTGGTTAATTATAGCTTATTAAAGGGTCTACATTGGAGTTATAAGATTAATACATTCTTTGTAATTAGAGATATAAAAATATCACTGAAGAGAAAATAGAATAAGCTAATTTTGAAGGCTTTAAGTCCAATGTGGATTTTCTAAAGAAGTGGTGTGCAGTTTTGAATTATATATTATTTTTCTGAAAAATGCAAGAAATAACCTTAAACTACATGTTCTTTCATTTTTTTGAAGTTTATTTTGATACTAGAAAGAATTAACTTCATTTCTCTTATGTAGCTCTCACATTTGGTTTATTGAGCACCAATGCTACTATAAAATTTATTTCTGTTTAAGTAGTCTCTTACACCAATGTTAGATGCTCAATGTTGGATTTAGAATATAATGTATGATTATTGAATAAAATTCCTCCTCTTGAATAAAACTTGCAACCCTTTGGTGAAATGGCGGGTCTTCTTGCTTGTAGGGCCAAAACCCAAGGTTCAAACCTTGTGGGGTCTTTCTCTACCACATCAACAATGGAGACTATTTGACCTTGTTGTTAAGGGGAGTTCCTATGGTGAAGTGGTGGGGCTTCTTTCCTATAGGGCCAACAACCAAAGGCTCATACCCTTAATATCATAAAATTTTTAAGGGGGCAACCCTTTGGTGAAGTGGTGTGGCTTCTTGCCTATAGGCCAACAACCAAGGTTCAAACCTCACAGGGTATTCTCTATCGTGTCAACAATGAAGACTGTTTGAGCTTAGTGTTAAGGGAAGACCCTTTCGTGAAGTGGCAGGCCTTCTTTCCTATAGGTCCAACAACCAAAGGCTCACGCCCTTAATATCATACAATTTTAAACATGTTTGATTGAAATGAAGCGAGTGTGGGTATCAAGCAGGAAACAAAGAAAGGGTGTACATTTGAATTCCCCTATTGTAAAGGGTGAGGAGGATATAGATTTTGAGGGTGAGGTGGATGGAAATAGCCTTTTGTATGTCCTTGTGGATGGATGGCTCTGGTGGGTGCATCTAGGGGACCTCAGTGGCCAATTTTTTTCTTTTTGGTGGCTTTGTTTGTGCTTTCATATGACATTTCTATGGGTTTGTATGAAGTTCATCTCCTTGTTGTAGATACATAGGCCTTTTTCACCTTGAGCTTGTTATTATCGACTACACATAGGCTTATCAAGCCTGGCTTGGGCTTGGTCTTTGGCTTGTTCAACTACCTATTGTTGGTCATGGGAGCTCCTGTGCAATTCATTGTGCTTCCAAGCTAGGTTAAGGATTGTTTTGCGAGGGATTCTAGGTTGTGCCTCTTGGATCTCTTATGTCTATTGCTGGATGGTGTTGGTCAGCCCTAGGGCAATGTGGATACTATTTCTTTTACAACCTTGTTGTGTGTAGTCCTTCTTCGGGGGAATTTTTGTTGCTTACATGAATATGAGCATATTTTCCTATGTTTATTATTTTTGGGCCTCCCCTGTGGTGCTTGGTGGAGTAGCCCTTGCCAAGGCTTCAACACTATGGTATCTTGTTGTTAAAGGATTGGTTGTTTTTGTACTACCAATCTTATTCTTTTGTGCTTCGTGTTGAACCCGACATGGTCTTTGAAGCTTTTGTCATTGTCAAGGTTAGTTTTCTTTCTTATGTAGATGTTCTTCTGCTTACTGGGATGGTCCTTGGAGGAAACTAGTCTCTAGTTTCCTTGTTAAAGGTGTTCAAGGGAGTGTATGTTGCCCTTGTTTTTGACCTTTTTTTTGGGCTAGGTTACACTCAAATCTTACTTTGATGACCTAGTTGCTCTTGTTCCCAAAGGGATTTGTTTAGAACCTAATGTCAAATGAGAAGCCTCTAAGGTTGAAGGGGTTAGATATTTATCTATTGTAGATGGTTTTCTACTTCTGGTGGTGGGTCTTGAAGGATGCTCATTTTATGGTTTTCTTGATGAAGATTATCAAGGGAGTGGTCATTGTCCTTATTATTGATTTTTTGCTATTGGTTGGGTTACATTCAATGTCTTTCTTGAAGACCCAAATTCTCATGATAATGAAGGGAATTAAGTCTACCCTATCTACTAGAAAGTTTTCTCTCTTCCTGGTGTTGCAGTCCTTATCTCCTATTGAGGTCATGTTTTTTACTATGGGTGTGGTGGAGGGTTCTCTCTTCTCCAACTAGTTCTCTCGCTTTCAAATCCTATTGAGGTGGAGTTGTCTCCTATTGAGGTGGATTTTGGGTTTGTTGGAGAGTTGTGGCAATAGTGAAAGGGACTTCCATTTTCCTCTTGGTTCCTCTTTTCTTCTCCTATTGAGGTGGAGATTAAAGTTGGATGAGGCTCTTGCTTTGCATCTTAAGGATATTTTGGATTTTTTTTTTCTTGTTTTAGAAGTTGTTTTTTCTGAGTGGTTTGTTTGTAGTGTCTTGGATTTCTCAAGTAGTATTCTAAGTCAGTAAGGGTTCAAGGTTCTTGTAAGATCTAGTTCTTTAGGGTTCAAGGTTCCCTTCAAAACCTGCTTGGTGTAGTTGGTTTGGTCTTGATATTCTTTTTGATGATTACTATTGTTAGGATACTGGTTGTCTATGTTGTATCTTTTAGTAGTGATCTATGATTTGAAATAATTTGGGGTCCCTTCAAAACCTATTTTACCCTCTAATAAAAATATTCCTCCTCTTGTGAATAATTTAAATGAAAATTTATTGAAATATTAAATATTTCCACATAATCACAAGAGAAAAAAAATTTAAATAAGTATTCTATATAACCATAATGTAGAGATCAAGGAAATATCACATATGAAACATGTATCTTGGGAAAACCCTCATGAAATAAAAACCTAGCCTTCAAAAGTACCTACAATCATATTATTTAGTAATAATTTAGTATTATATTACTTACAAATCTACTATGAGCACTTCTAAAGCATAAATATCCTCTAATTCACTCTCCATATGTCCAAGGATAATGGGAAACTGTGAAACAACACATTACATGTTGTTCTTAATATATATAATATATATGAGAGCTTAATAAAACTAACAACCACCCTCAAAAACTAATCATGTGCTTGCTTTAATGGAGACAAGATCACACAAAACCACCAAATGATATTACATGAAATATGTGCATGTAAGATATGAGCTTACAAAACTATGTCTCTCTCAATTTTTTTTGGTACCAATTTTTCCCAATTGGTAATAGTTTTTTCAATATTAAATATGTTTTAAATGTGTGACTTAGATTAAATATGTATCCCAATGTTATGTAAAACATATAAATTTTCCCCAATAATTTTTAACCCATGTGATGCACATATCTATAAAACCCCTTAGGTGTACAACAAATAAATATTTATTTATATTAGAATAAAAATGCAAAGTGTTCAACACAACTTTCATAATAGAAACAAGACCAAAGAACTATGAAAATATCCTCCCATTCCTAATAGTAAAATGAGTGAAGGAAAAAAAATAATATACATATGGTGTCTCTTAAAGTTTCTTGGGTATTACAATGCCAAGAGGTTCCATAATTAAATTAGGGGTTGCACTCCTCACTGAAATTGTGACAAATCAGAACTTATGGAAATAGATCTAGAACATGATCAAAAGATGAATATTAATCCTACAAACTCTACTCAACAATCTCTACAATATTTCTAATTGATAAAATGAATTAGGTATCATACAATTTTTAGGTGCAATAACCATGGATGTATGATTCTGAGCATAAGGAAATAGGGGTTTCACCTTTTGGGGATGGAACACAAGGGACCTCCTATTTCACTTTAGTTCATTAAAGGAAACCTTAGAGATATCGATCTAATGGTGCAATTGAGAGAAGGGATCTGCTATAAGGTCTCCACGGGTGTGATTAAAGAAAAAAGGGGTTTCACCACTAAGAAAAGGCTTATAAAGACAAGAAATGAAAGTAGCATGCAAAATCTAACTATATGTCTTAGAAAATGAACTCAAATCAGAATAGTAAAATGGAGATAAAAAAAAGGTGCACCTCGAAAAATGAAGATGCATGAAACAAGGCCTTCAATCCTAAAATTATGAATTTTGAAGCACATTGGGACCCATATGCTAGTAGGGGTGATTTAGTCCCAGTTTAGGGTCATGGGCCAAAACCGAAATCTACAACTGCTAAACGAGGATCTATAGAAAAAGACTAAAAACTAGTATGCTAGAACTCATACGCCACAAGTGGTGATTTATTCCTAGCATCATGGTTGATCTGAAACTCTGATGTCCTCTAGTGTTCTCTTGTAGCTACTCTCCTTTTTGATCCTCGAGTCGGAAACTCTGAATTCTAACCTATAGGTGACTTTATGTGATCTTACAATGTAGATGACAACTTTGATAACTCTAAAACTTTGATAACCTTCTCCAATATTGCTCTTCAATGGATCTTCAACCTAGATCTTTAAATCACACATAAAAGAGAGGGATTTTTTTTTTATTGGATAGGGGTTTGTCTTGGTAAAACCCTGTTTTGGTAATAAAATCTTGAAATGAAATCAAATAGAATTAAAGAATGATGAATGAACGATATGAAATGTTGCAACTCACCAAACCCTTGATATGAAGGTTGCAATGTTGTGTGAACTGTCTAGCATGAATATAGATCTTCAATCATGATTGAATGATATGGATCTTAACTTGAAATTTTGCTTGAATCATAAGAACCTACATCACAAATGTTAGCTCAAAGACAAACATGATGCATGATGACTTTGATGTGATGCTTGAATTTTGAAGATAGCTCCAAAATGCTTGATAAATAACTCTTGAATTCTCTAGATTAAAAATTTGATAGAATGCTTGAATACTTGAATTTCTAGGTGACTTGTAAACTTGCCACATGAAAAATGTGTGAAATAAGCTTGTATTTATACTTGTTTATGCCAAATTTCCCAAAATTACAACACTACAAGATAACATCTGATCTAGGAAAATAAAATCCCTCCAAGAATTTGAATTCAAAATAGGTCCAAGCTAAGTAGGACTCATACATCAGCTGGGGTGTATGATTCCCAATAGGCTAGGCTTGGGACACAAATTTCAAGAAATGTTAAGTTCTATGCCAAATTCAGGACCAAGCCCCAAAACTTAGGTGGGACCCATACAAGAAAGGTGGCGTATGAGTCCCAAATCAATAAATATACTCCATACAATCCAAAATCATTAAATTAAGATCTTTTATTAGATATGTATCAAGATTATCTACAGAAAAATGTATTAAATAAGGTTTGTGGATGCAAAATAGGACCAAATAAGGAATAAAGAAGCCCAATTTTAGCATGGAGGGCTCAAACAAGTGTGAAAATGTAGAGGGATACATTTTTCTACACTACATTTAGCCCCCATTTTAGTGAGAGGATGACCTTGCGTCAAACTCACACTAAAGTAGACAAACTCGCATAAAGAGGGGTCCAAATGTCCCAATACTAATAAGATAGGATGACAGTGTTCAAGAGGGTTGTGTAAGCCCCCAAGATCGAGATCCTATGGAAAACCAATATAGGAAAAAAAGAATACACATGTGAGGAATGTAATGAGCAACAACAAGGTACAAGCATACACTGCCAAAGACATAAAGAAGAAAGAAAAATAAAAACATAAAAAGGGGTGGATCAAGCCTCAACCATTTGTCCAACAAGATGTGGATCAGATATAAGTTGTTTGTCCAAAAAAATGTTTACATGTGGAACATAATGTCCACCATGCAAACCAACACACACTCACAAGGGATAGTGGAACCTCAAGTTGTCCACTAGGTGAGCCCCTAGAGACAATACACACGCGACTGGTATTTGCTCACATAGACAAGAAAGTGGCTATGGGAAATTCACACCTAAGTTTGGCTCCCATATGCTAACTATACCAAAGCTATACCTCTTGATAACTTTGATAAGGTGCCACACAACATGAAAAACAAGATTCATGAGGCAAGCAAAGCTTCATATGCTTGACACCCATGAATAAACAGGATTGCTCCACAGGCAAGCAAAGTGTGTTATGCAAGGTGGCCATATAAGATATATTGTAAATGAAAAATAATGCAAGGTATGTTTAAAGGAGTTTTTCTTAGTTCATGTAAGCTCTTAACTTAGGGTACATCGTGCCTAATGCCTCTAAGAGAGGAACAATCAAAGAATACAAGATTCACAACTTAGGGGATGCAGTGTGTCACATCAAGCCACTAAGAGGAATATAATATTCCAAGAGAGATCATGCTCTTAAGGGAAATCATACCCAATGTCACCACAAAGAAAAATACACATCACATGAAGTAAGAAGACTACACAATGAAACATGAGAAATGAAAAAAGAATAATGCCAATGTATTCCCCCACTTCAAAGAAATTGCTAAACACCATGCTATGAGAAATTACTTTAAAGTATAAAATGATAAATGCTAACAATAGAGAGGACATGAGAGCTTGTTTGGGAAGCCCTATGCTAAGTCATATGTTTTCAAATAAATATATGTCATGAAAAGGGGTTTCCCCCAAATATGAAATCCCAAAAATCACATAAGGGATCCATGGATCAGGGTCAATATGTATTTGATACAATGTTTTTAGAGAGCTCAGAACTATCATCATTCCACAAATACTCATGGAATAGGAAGAATGACACAAAGAGAGTGAAAAAAAAGAAAATATTTTGGGTCAAAATGGAAGAGACCTAAATGTCTCGATGCCTTGCATCATCCCAAAAAGTAAAACACAAGACAAAGAAAAGATAAAGAAAAAGCTTTTGGGTCAACATGGAAGAGACCTAAATGTCTCAATGCCTTGCGTCATCCCCAAAAGGAAAGCACAAGAAAAAGATAAAAGGTTTTCGACATAGAGAAGAATGTAGATACAAATACAGGAATGTCACAAAGAGAGAGGTACACCAAACAAAATAGTACGGGGAAATCACATTATGCATATGCAATCGCATAAAATAAACATGAAAAAGAAACTAAAGACAAGACTAGTAAGGCACATACGAGTTAACCTATTATTAGGTTTTCCGCATCCCAATCTTGTTCATCATATACAGAATGTGGACAATTAGCCAAAGGGATAACATCAAATGCCAAAACTAGGACAAGGCTATCTAATTCTTGCCCCCACTACATGTAAGAAAAGAATGAGTCAAGGTAGGTGATGAGAAGGAGCTCCTTACATTTTGAAATGATTTACAATGAATGTAAAGCATGTAATAGTGAGATAGTAATATCCTAAAACCATTACATGGAAAGGAGTGAAAGGACACGCTTTAAGGGATTATTTCTATCATATCAAGTTTCTCAAGGATTGTTCTTAAAGTACATCATTCATCGGTGAGATGCCCAAGAGTTCTATGATATGGAAAATAATTGTTGTTTTTTAGGTTTGTTGGTTCTAGTAGGAGGCATTGCAATCCAACCTCTGTTTAGAAGTTCTAGTTTTTCATTCAATTTGTGTTCAATTTTTTAGGAATGGTAAGTCTTTAAGTTTGTAAAGTTTGTGTTTCTTACTAGATTCACCAACTTGTCTAGTTAGATGTTGAGGAGGAGGAACTAAGATGATCCTATCATCCCCATCATCATTACAAGGAATTGATTGATGTTTCAGAAGGACACTTATGTTGGGAGGAGGATCTTGATATCCTATCCCTTTGGTATCTTCAGTTGGGATTTTCTCTAAAAATTGATGAATTTCATGTTCGCTTGTTGTATCGTGTCCTTGTTTACTTAAAATTGTGAGTCCTTTTTCATATGTCTCTTATAGGTTTATGGGAGTGTTGGTAACTTTATAAATATAGGATTGTTGAATATTTGCTTGATTAGAGGTGCTAGGTTCACCTATTGTAGGGAACTTAGGCTTAGTTTTTGTTTAAGTTTCAAGATGTAAAAGTCCAAACATCTCAAGTTGTGTTGGTTGTTTCATAGAAGGATAAAAGGATTCATTAGTCTCAAGGTTCTTAAGGAAATGATTTATGAAGTTGTTCATGCTGTCATCATCTTCTCCAATGATGTCAACTTCACGAGGAGGACATGCATTAGGAGTTGATTGAGCATGAGTGAGTTCAATTTCATTAGAATCATTTCCAAAGGCACAACTTGACACATCCACTAATGACTTCAAGGAAATCAAAAGCTTACCAAAGAACATATCCATGATGAAATGCAATGTAATAACCTAGAATGAAATTTGTAAAGACAATTTTGAAATTAAGCAATGCACGAAATGAACCAAATTAAGCTAGATGAAATGAAGTGAATGCAACATAGATTGAGTAAACAAAAATATAACAAACGAAAGCACAAAAACAAGGTTTTCAATGCTATAAAATATAGTTGTCGATCTAACATGGGACTAAATCACTCAGAGGGGCATATGAGTACTAGTTAGGGTTTTTGAAGGGTTCAAACAGTGAATAACAATCACCACAAAATTCCTAGAAATTAGGTAAAATAGCCTATACTGGGACAAAATTGCCCAGAGGGGTGAATGAGTCCCAAATGAGGGTTTTGACACTAAATTCAACAAATTTTGAGTGAATTTTAAGGTTTTTAATTTGTATGTAGCCTAGACTATTTGTAATTAAAACTTTCAAATGAAATTCAAGGATGCAAGATGAAAAAATGCAACCTATATGCACTTTCACTAATGCAAGATTTAGAAGCCCTAAATGCAAATTAACTAATGTAAAACCTAATGCAAAGTTAATGAATTCTATATCTAGGACTATGATGCACTCAAAATAGGAAATAAGGTGTCCAAAGGCTAGGTTCACCAAAATGAACTCAAAGAAATAAGGGTTCCACCTTTTGGAGATGGAACACAATGGACCTCCTATTTCACTTTAGTTCATTAAAGGAAACCTTAGAGATCTTGATCTAATGGTGCAATTGAGAGAAGAGATCTGCTATAAGGTCTCCTAGGGTGTGATTAAAGATAAAGGGGGGGTTCACCAATAAGAAAATGTTTAGAAAGACAAGAAATGAAAGTAACATGCAAAACCTAACTATATGTCCTACCAAATGAACTCAAATCAGAATAGTAAACTGGAGATAACCAAAGGTGCACTTGGAAAATTGAAGACGCTTGAAACAAGGTCTATAATCCCAAAATTATGACTTTTGAAGCACATTGGGACCCATATGCCAGTAGGGGTAATTTAGTCCCAGTTTAGGGTTTTGGGCCAAAACTAGAATATGTAACTGCTAAATTAGGATTTACAGAAAAAGTCTAAAAACGAGTATACTAGGACTCATATGCCACAAGTGGTGATTTAGTCCCACTATCAGGGTTCATTTGAAACTCTAATTTCCTCTAGTGTTCTCTTGTACTTCTCTCCTTTCCAATCCTTGAGTTTGAAACTCTCAATTTAGACCTGTAGGTGACTTTCTTTGATCTTGCAATGTAGATGACAACTTTGATAACTTTGCAACTTTCACAACCTTCTACAATATTTCTCTTCAATGGATCTTTAGCCTAGATTTACAAATCACACATCAAAGAGGGAAAAATGTTGATTTGTTAGCGGATAGGGGTTTTCCTTGGTCAAACCCTATTTTGGTAATCAAACCTTGAAATGAAATCAAATAGAATGAAGGAATAATGAATGAACAATATGAAATGTTGCAACTCACCAAGCCATTGATATGAAGGTTGAAATCTTGTATGAAATTGCTAACATGAATGTATATCTTGACTCTTTACTAAATGATATGGATCTTGACTTGAAATCTTGCTTGAATCATAAGAACCTACATCACAAATGTTAGCTCAAAAACAAATATGATGCATGATGACTTTGACATGATGCTTGAATCTCGAAGATAGCTCCAAAATGCTTGATAAAAAACTCTTGAATGCTCTTGATCACAAATTTGCTAGAATGCTTGAATACTTGAATTTTTAGGTGACTTGTAAACTTGCTAGGTGAAAAATGTTTGAAATAAGCTTGTATTTATACTTATTTATGCCAAATTTCCTGAAATTACAACACCACAAGCCGACATCAGATCTAGGAGAATAAAATACTGCAAAGAATTTGAATTCAAAATAGGTCCAAGCTAAGTGGGACTCATATTCTAGTTGGGGCATATGAGTCCCAATAGGCTAGGCTTGGGACACAAATTTCAAGAAATGTTAAGTTCTAGGCCAAATTCAAGACCAAACCCCAAAATATAGGTGGGACCCATATGACCAAGGTGGCATATGTGTCCCAGATCACTAAATTTGGGCCATAAAATCCAAAATCATTAAATTGTGATTGGTTATTAGATATGTGTCAGGATTATCCTCAGAAATATGCATTAAATAAGGCTCATGGATGCAATATAGGACCAAATAAGGCATAAAGAAGCCCAATTTTAGCAAGGAGGGCCCAAAAAAGTGTGAAAATGTAAAGGGATACATTTTTCTACATTACATATTCTAACCATATATAGGAGAAATTGACTAATGGGAATCTAGTAGTTATGTAGAAGATGTAAAAATCAAGGATGGATGAATCAAATATGTGATCTCATGAATAATTTTAGAATCTATCACTATATAAGCATATGTACGTAGAGAAGGAACAAGAGGGTATGAGTTTTCCTTCATGAAATTTAAAGATGGTGGTGCAAATCCATACCTGAGCTAACATTAAAGAGGAGATAAATTTCCTCAATAGTGTCCTCCATATCTCTAAGATAAGATTCAAAAAACAGACCTACAATTTCTATCCAATACTTATCCGAAGTAGCTATATCTAGAAGATTATTAATGTGATCTTGCTGCAAATATTCATTGGAAGTTATGGATGTAGAAACATTGAATTCTAGAGAAGAAACAAGAGATAGATAATATATGAGTGATATGTCCACATAATATGTTTGATTATGAACATATAATATATCTATTGATACAAGAATAGAAGAATTAAAAATAATATTGTGATTATTTTAAAGAGGTTATCGACTGGGAATAATCAATGAGTGTAGAGAAGATGAAATATTGCATGCATTAGCCATATTTTTTCCTTGCGCATGGTGGATTTTTTCTCTTGTGGTGTTGAAGGTTTGTGGCATTGATGCTTGCAAAGTCAATGGGGGTTTAGGCGGCATCTATTTTTTATATTCTTTTGCAGTTATTTTCAAATGTTGTTGCATGTGAAGGGAGCTTTAGTGGTGAGGTTCTCTGTGCAGGCCACTTTTCATTGGTGTAGCACTTTTTTTTTCTTGAGTTGGGTGAGTGCAAGATCATGGGGGTCCAAAAACTGGCAATATGACAAAAATGTGGCTGACAACCTGTTTTTACCCAAATTTGATGAAATGAAAAGGGTTTATTGAGTAAATTGTTAGCTTTCCACCAATATAAGATATGCATTATTTTGAATTTAATAGATAATTGTTATTTATTTTCTACATGCATTATGAATAAACTCCTAATTGATAGACTGATTGAAAAATATCTATAATTCTAAAAAAAATCACATTTTTCAAATCTGAAAGATGTGACACATTATATGCCTTCCCATATTGTAGGATATAAAAAAAAGAAAAATAAATTTCATAATTTTTTTACCAAGTTATGGTGGTTAGACAAACAAGTTTTAATATTTTTAAAAGTTCTAATAAAATATTCATAAATAATTATTTACTTGCAAAAAAAATAAAAAAAAATGTGGCATATATGGGAATGTGCTCTCTACTTATATTGAACGTTTCAAGAAAAAGTATTATTTCTTGCTTGTACTTAAATGTTGGTTAGACATACACCTGCTTTTTATTTTTTCCTAAAAGTTTAGTACAACTGCATTGAAGTTTCAATATTTCACCAAATAGATTTACATTTTTCCAAAAAAGGACTAGTATTTTAGAAACTACATTCAATTTTCTATAAATTTTGTTCTTATGTATTTTCAAATTATGTTAATAACCTATTCAAAATCTTATGTCAAGTTGCCTAACTCTATTTTTCTAAACCTTCATTGCTACTTAAGGGCCTAGTTTGGATCCCCATGATCTTGCATTGACCCAACATTATTATTTGTTCCTCTCTTGTTTGTTTCTTATGAGATCTTGGTTGTGCAGGTTGCATGGCCCATGTAGGGGGTCCAAGGGACCCCACATGTTATCCTTTAAAGAGGATATTGCTAGTGGTGACTCTTCATCATCTGGGCATGAGGATGCAATAAATTTCCTCTTGCATAAGGTAAAGGAGTCAAAGAATAATCAATTTCAATGATTATGACCAAAACCAAATGGATGTTTGGAAAGAAGTAAAGATCATTTGATGGTGGTACTTAGATGTAGTGGCTCAAAACATGCTATATTTTATCTGAGAATGCACTAATCTACAAATTATGGGGGTTCACATTTCCTTTCCCTTTCTAGAGAATAGGGTCTGAAACAACTAGAATCTTGAAGGTGACTTGGAAATAATTTTGGGTGCTAATGGATTTTTCTTTGTGGTTTTCTCTCAAATTTCAAATCACAATATGGTTTTTGAAGTGGCCTCATATTTTCACAATTAGGTGGAACTTTTCATCAAACCATGGTATCTAGGTTTTGATCTAATGGAAGAAATTCTGCCAAGGATCACTATATGGATCCATCTACCTTGAATTTCAATAGATTTTTTTGTGCAAGGATATCTTACACTCTATAAAAGCTATTCTAGGGAAGCCCTTGGGCCCCTCCTGTCATACACTTGATCAAAGGGTAAACTCTTTTTCCCATTTGTGTGTTGAAATTAATTTAAATAACCCTTTTATCAGAGTCTCTTGACATTAATTTAGGAAGCATGTGTTGGATTCAATAGGTGGATTATGAGGCTCTTCCTTTCCACTATCATACATTCCATGAATATGGGAATTTGTAAAGGAACTTCTCCAAGTTGAGAGCCAAAACCCAACAGCCTCCTAGCGTGCATGAAAATAATTCCAAGGAAAAAGGAAAAGTTTTGATTCAAAATGAGGAGCCTTTTTCAAATGGGTTTGTACTTGTGAAATCCTGATCAAAATAAAAAAGGCACAAAACTGCCAAAACAAAGCCATGCTCAAAGAGACCTTTGGTAACAGATTTGATGTTCTCAAAACGTTTGAAGATTTGGATGCAATGGAACATGATAATAGCCTTGGTACTTAGGTTTTTCATGGATTAGATCTTCTTGGTCAATACTGTCAGAGCCCTCCTCCAAAAGATAACATAAGTGAAGCCCAAAAGGAAGGATTTGTTCCCTCTTTGTCCCCTATTGAGTCAAGGATTGTTGGGTAGGAGATTGTGGAGGTTCTAGTGGATGTTTTGACCCCTGACCACTTGGAGAAGGTTCCTCATGAGAACACAAATACTGATGGGATAAATGAATTAGAGATTGATTATGGGCTCAAGGATGATGGTAAGAAGAAGAATGGGCCACTCCTTGGAATCCAACAAAAGAGCTTAAAGAAAGTGACTAGTGATAAGATGGCTAAAGTAGGTGAAAGGTGGAAAATTGTCATTACTTATGGTTTAGGACATAGAACAACAATATTCTTCACTCTCATTTAAGGAAACCCTAGAGATATCAATCTAAACTATGCAAAGGACAAGGAGATCTTGCAATAGGGTTGTCCTAATGTCATATTAGAAACTAAAGAGGGGTTCAACACCAAGCTAGGGCTTGAAAAGAGTAATGAAATGAAAGACCTAATGTTGGAAAGAGACACTACACAAGTCATCTGGTGTTGTCATTGATGGCAACCCTAGTCAGTGATTCGATCCACAAGTAAGCATTTGATCATATAGGAAGTCAGAATGAAGTTTTGTGATTAACTGTCAAACTAGAATAGAGCATCCGACAAAATTGTGTTCATCGATTCATATGCAATATTTTGTTACCATTTTGAGTTTTGGATCTTAGGGAAGGTTTTTTCAATGTATGATCTATGTTATCCTTCAATCTTAGAGCCTTGTATCAATTGGTATGCAAGTTAGAAGATTCAATTGATTGTTTTTTCAGTTTAACTGTGCAAAAAGGCCGACTTGATGAATATAGTATGTTGCAGATATTTGAGGAGTAATTATTTAAGTGTTTTCATGTTTGAGCATGTTTATTTGGGTCCTCACTATGTCGTGGCCTACTTTGGTTGGTGCACATTGAAAATTATTCATGATTTGAGCTAACAGTTTGTAAATATTTTATGTTTTGTTGAAGCCGACATGTGGTTGATTAAATCTTTAGTTGCAGATATATATAAGAGATTGTTTATATCATTTTGATATATGTACAAAGTGTGTTGGTGTGTGTTGAAAAATTCAAAAGGATTGTAGAGAAATTGTGCGTAGTTTCACTTGTGCAGAAAAGGATTTGTGATCTGAATTAAAGCAGATAGAGCAGAAGAGCAGAATCAGACAAAAGGTCAAGAAAGAAATTGATGTGCTTAACAAGAACTATAATCAAGAATTAGTAGATGTTATTTTCTCAGTTCAAATCTTCTGGATGTAATCCAAATCTTTTTGTAAGACAGGGAGTCTTCCTTAAATTGTATTTGAGCAGTGAGCTCTAGGCAGTGTGCCTGAATGCATGTGAATTACTTTTGTAAACACTTTTATTTGAGTCGACTCATATTGTGGATTGAACTCCAGTATCATTTTTGTTGTTCCCTCCGCACACATGTCCCATTCAGAATGGGTACCCTGTTTTCTTTTGCCTTGTCGGGTCGTTCTGTCACCACCCTAATTTATGTTTCCTATTTTGGTGTCCTAAGTTGTCGACATTTTTCCAAGGTCTCATCTTAAGATTGACTATGTTTCATCCCCTTCATTTTGGCTAAGTCCTGGTGCCTTGCGGACTTTGCTTGGCAGTTTGCTTCTACCAGTGGCTTTGGGCCCTAGCGGGCTTGCCTCGCCAGGTTTCCTCCGGGTGTTCGCTATTCCAAAATGGTGTAAGGCTTCTGCCTTCCCGAACCTCGGGACCCGAACCCTTCTTCACCATCTACTTAAGTTGAGAAATTTTTTCAATTGCTTTTTCCCCTACCGAGCCCGACCATCCAGACCTTCGTGTCTGAAACTTCATGCTATCTTTGTCATTTCCAATGATGAAACCCCAACGGCGCTCTGCCCTTCGAGTCCCGATATCCCCTTCACCGTCAATTTCCAAAATGAACATAGAAGTAGCCATAAGGCCACATCTTTCTGGACCTCAGGCCTTGTACCTCCCACTGCTGTCCGTGAATTTCAACTCACCAACCCACCACCCGGTCATACTGGCATTAAATGAGAGAATTAAATGCATCTTTGGGTATAAATGTAGGGCCTGAATTGTCATTTTTATTTGTTAGGTTTCGAAAAAGAGTTCAAAGTGCTTGCTAGAGCAGATCAGTGCACTCGTTGCCCGTCGCCCTTCCATATGTGATCATCATTCGACCACCCTTAGTGGATTTCACATCTTCTCCCATCGAACTTTCGAGGTAGGTTTTCCATCCACTCCACCGAGGGGTTTTTTATGATTTTTCACTTAAAATAATGAATAAACATGGGCTAAAATGCATTTAATTGATAAAACATGACAACACCCACAAAACCCATGTCTTCAAATTTTGAAAAACCCTCCAAGTCGGCTTGTAAGATTAAACCGGAACTTCACCTCGCCACCATCGTTCATCGAGTAGGGAATTTGCACCCTCCGGGCCCGCGCCAACCCATCGCCGCTGAAACTTAGAAAATAAACGAACTTATTTTCAAGTGGCAGAGTCCACTCTCAGGCCTGCCATCCTAGATCTCTGCCATCCGATCGCCGTCAAACTTTGCAAATGACAAACTCAAATTTCAGCCTCCACCTAAGCTTCTCGGGCCCAAACCCCCAAACTTCTGTGTCTGAGATTCTGCAAAGTTCCTACTATTCCAAAACGGCAGGGAGGACCCGTCCACCTAAGCTTCGGGGCCCACCTCACCTTTTGCCATTCAAAGTTGAACTGAGAAATCAACTGACCAAATGCGTCCCTGGGTCCTGGTCTGCGGACTTCCATCTATGAACTTTTGAGGTGACTTCGCCCCTCTGAAACGGCCATTTGACAGCATCTTCCCACCTCCCAAGTCCTGACCACCCTTTTGCCGTGAAAACTAGCGAACATCAAACCTTGGCGTTCATACCCTTGTCGGGCCTTGACCACTGGGATTTCGTGCCCTTTCGGTCGACATGCAAAGGAAAAGCTACCTCATCTTCCTGACCTCCAGGTTTCACCCTCCTGATTACCAAGAAACTTAACAAGGAAAACCCAGTAGCCGAGCTTAATGTTGTGTCCAGTCCGCCAGGCCGCTCCCTCCGGACTTTCGTGCCACGCTCGCTGTTTTCATACAAAAAATCACCAATGGCTTTCCACCCCTCCGATCCCGAATGCTTTAAGATTTAAGGGTCAAAATTGGCTGTCCTTTGACCTCCCGGGTCCCGAGCCCTAGAGTTTCGATCCCAGAACTCCATTTCTTCCTAGCCATTTTAGGTAGCTAAATCCAGATGGCTTTCTAGCCTTGTACCTCTGGATGCTCCTAAAGTGGTCAAAATAACCTCAAATTTGAAAACCAACATCGACCCATGTGCTCAAATTTGACCCTCTTCGATATGAGCATTTCAAACCATCAAAGCATGAAGATGGGAGAAATCACCCGGATTGCCCCACCCTATTTTCCCTTTCAAAACAACATTCCTGCCAGGGAAGTCCAGCCCCTTGGGCCCGGATTGTCCAAAATCCCTTCAGAAAGTGACTAACGACATCTGAAAGTAAATAGTTAACTTCATTAATCATATGATGTCTAATTGGATTTCGTCCATAGGATTTCAACTAATGTTGATGCTATCGTAATTGGTTGTACTCATTACGTCTATGTTTGTAGGATATATGGAATTGGGTGCAGGACCCTTGGGGGAAGCTGTAGAGAAGGACAAAGGAAAGAAAGTGGGCAAGCTGGAAGAGAAGACAAAGACCAAATGAAGTACCAGTTTCAGGGTGAGCCTCTACATTCAAAAATTATCACCGACTGGAAGGAGATCACAAACACCAATATCGGCCACGTCGATATTGATGAGTTCAAACAAAGAGTTAGAATCCACCCAAAAACTGATAATGCCAGATTAATCAGACAAAGTGGGATTGCAAAAGCTGCAAGCTTCCCCCCATCTCTCATAGCCCCTGAATTGGTCATGGCTTGCCAGTAGGCCTACCAGCCACAGACAAGAACCATCATTAATAGGGACGGGAACATCCTTGCTGATATGTCGGCTGAGGCCATTACTAAAACTTTCCACATTCCCACCTTTGAGGAGATGGAGATTCCCACCATGGAGTAAGGTAAGGAAACATGGGATGAGGACCCTATTGGCTGCAAAAATTTAATAAACCAATACTGGCTTAAGGAGAAAAGGAGCAGCGTTGCAAAAGTGCCTCAAGAACTCTTTCGCAATGATTTCTATGAGGACTACCATGACCTGGTAACCATGTTAAGCAGGGTGATGGGCCTCCCTATTTTTGCATTTTTCCAAGAGTGGATGGTTTATTTCATTGAACAGATCCTCTGTGGGGACGAAGATGTCACCATGAAAGCCTCATTCTATTGGGGAGGCATCATAAGCGACTGCTTCCATGAGCAGTTTATGAATGTGAAGAAAAGCTCTAAGTTCTACATGACCTCCTATATGGTCTACTCACTGGCTGAGAAGAGGCAATATAGTGGATTGTTTGTGGTGCCCGATGAGGAGCTAGGCCAAAGATTGAAGGTTTATGATAGATATCCCTAGCTATAGTTCAGGAACTTCAAGAAGGGTACTGCAGGGTGAATGACGCCTTCATCGGCCACATCATCAGGTTGCTTGGAGGGGATTTTGAGAGAAGGGTCTCTCACAATGCTTGGGTGTTCTTCAAGTAATATGCCTTATTATTTTTACAATACCCCAAATTCACGTATATTCGTGCCCAAGGTTTCACAGAAAGGCTGAATAAGCTGCCCCAGTACCCCAATGACTAGATTATACTGTTAGAACTTTCCTGGGAGCTACAACATATACATTTAGTCCTTGGCGACAAACACCTAGTAGGGATCCCTTATCCCTTAACTTTCGGCCAGGGAATGTACAAATTGTAAACTTCCCAGTGTGTTGGGAATTCTGAAAAGGAATTGGTGGAGTACCATTTCTGCCTACACACTGCTCGCCCACGGATGGACCCATATGGGCATGTAAGAAAGGCACTGGGACCAGGGTATGCCCACCTACATCATGTTGAATATTTTTGAGAAGATTGCCAAGATGACAAGGAGGTGTGCGCAAGGCATTACATGCGGATGACTGCGCATTTCGTAAGAAGGGTGCAGCTGTTTCCCATACCAGATCAGATCGAGGAGGATGAGAGCACCATCATGGACCCTAGGTATGCCACAATTGCTAATCTGCCACTACCAATGATAGATTGGGATGAGTAGGAGGTTGATGACCTCGATATTGTAACTAAGCCAATTTAGGCTCATACCAAATAATGGATTGATGGAAAAGTAGCCCAATTAAAGCAACAAGGGGTTGTCCTAACATATAAAGGGCTCAAGAGTGAGCCTAGTTCCATGGAGGATGTCACCACTATAGCTTCAATAGGTGAGACATCCAAATCTCCTTTGCTCACAAGATCGAAGAAGAGGAAAGGGATTGAAGCGGAACAGTCTCCATACCCCAAAGTTTATTCAAGGAAAGACTCAGGAGGCTCACCCTCTAAGAGGCCCAAATAGACGAGAAGCGTTGTGGAGTAGCCAACAATTCAAGAAGATCCCCTTCAAGAGGGTGAGGAAGGGAAGACAGATCGGCCAAGACCTCCTCCAACTCTCCCTGTATCCGCCACCCTTCCACCTATTTCCCAGGCCATGGTCGCTACATCCCCACCTGCAGTGGACATCTCAGTCCATGTTGCCTCCTCTCCCTCGGCTGGGCCCATAATAATGGTTGAATCTTCTTCTACCACAACTACTTTGCTTTCCTCTATCGCCATGTCACCTACTACATCACTCCCATTGGCAGCAATGATAACACCAATGCCCTCACTAGCATTACCAAAGGCTTTCTTGTGGCACATGCAGAATGTACCCTCTGAGATTTATCAAATCCTTTTGGATCCCACCATCCAAGCTTCCTTAGGGCAGGTCCTCATGTGTACTATGCCTTCACAACCTACAACGAGACTGCCAGCAATGGAAGCAATAATGTTAATTTCTGAAGAATGGGAGAAGCGGGAGAAAGAAGCCTCAAAGGAAATGGAGGAGGAAGCCAATGAGTACCACAAACACCTAGAGTATGAGCACCAAAAAATTGATAGGGTGGTCTACGAAGAAGAAGGAACAGGGTCTTCTAAAAGTGGAGATGACGAGGAGGGTACAAGTGGTAGAACTATTGTACAGACCTTCGATGATGATCTTGAAGAGGAAATGGCCATACAATTGAAGCATGATAGAGAAGTAGCAGAAAGGCCACCACCTAGGGAAGAAGGGAAAGAAGGTGACAGGGCAGCAGAAAATGTGGAACTCCCTATAGGGGAACAAAAGGAGGATGTTCCACCTCCTTATGAAGAAGGAGATATAGAAAGAGATAGGCCCAAGGAGCATGTGCATGAGGACAAACAAGTTGAAGAAAGGAAAGAGAAAGGAATTGAGATAGAAGAAGGCCCATGAGATCTATTGCCTACCAAGCCTCCCATCAAATGCCTCATGTTCATCCAAGACTCTAATGAGGAAGAAGGAGACAACACTAAAATGAAAGAAAGGGCTTCCACAAGTGAACAAACAAAGATCCAAACAAGGGAAGGTGAGGGTGATCGAGAATTGCCCAAGGGAAAATCCACTATGCCCGAATGGCTGGAGAAGCAGCTTGAAAAGAAGACTCCTGGCCTGAAGGATCCAAGAGCAAGGCTAGAGACTATCCTGGCCTAGGCACAAATCTCAACCAGGAAGGAGAAGAAGCCCAAAGTTAGATCCGAGGTAACGATGGATGCTTCCAGGTCCCGAACTGTGCAAATAGCAACACCGGTGGTAGGCCAAGAGGGAGTAAGCTATAATGTATCCACCATTAACTTGGGAACTACTACTAGAGAGCAAAAGGTGGAGCATCTCGAGGAGTCAGTGGCTATGGTGGTGCACCTAATACAATAGGATAAAGTCTCAAAGGACGAGCTTAAAGCACAGGTAGCCACCTTGACAAACTACATCAAACAATGGTCTTCAGTTGAAGGCATGCCTACCACATCCACGACTCCACCCCAACTGATGTCCAAGGAATAGATTGAAAAGCTTGAAAAAAGAAAGAACTTGGACAAAACTACAGAGATCTGGTTCCGATAGGTTCTATATGTCGGGAATATGGGTATTAGTCGGGCTGTGCGAATAACCAACAAGTTCCTAGACTTACATTAGTCTTTGGAGGGCACAAAGAAGCTTTGCATAGACTTCCCTACAACGTATAAGTCCACCTATCCAAAGATCAAGGCTATCCTCTAGCTACCCAAAGCCATGTGGGAAAACAAGCTCACACTAAAAAGGGATGATCATTAGCTAGTGGATGTGTGGAAGCGAGATTTTGATAACCAGAAAGAAAGGTTGGAGCAGGTAATTGATAAAGTGGATCCAGATATTGAATGGGTCAAAGAAATTAGGGTGGATTGTGCCTGATATTTGAGGCTAATGATGGGATATGACATACCCATGGTGCAAGTAGATCCAAAGAAAATAAAGCATCATTTCCAGAAAAAGATGGAGGACGGGATGTCAGATGAGATAACAACAGATTTCATGAGTTTTTCCACCCACGACTTTGCACAACCAAAGTTGTTTAGAGACCACATCGCCAAATATGATGAAGACTGGAAGAGGCTTGAGGACAACTCTAAGGAATGGGGTTATCAGGTACTACTGTCCGAGATCATAGAAGTCAAAAAACTCCAACCGGTAATTCTGAAATTCATGGAATATGCAGCTTTGAAGAAGCAGGAGGGTGACCCTATTGTTAGTGAAGAGCTTTTGAAGGAATAGCTACAACAAAAGGAGCAATCAACAAAAGAAAAAATGCTACAATGTTGTCACTAGAGGACGAAGTAGGGATGAAGACAAATTGTATTTTAAATTGTAATATATTTGGGGGGTAGGTAGTGTTAATGTTTATCAGCGTCGGTTGATCCTTCCAGCTCATGCCATTTGAGAAAGTATTAAACTGAATGTAGCCTTCGGCTATTCATTTAATACTCATTATTTGTGTCTTACTTTCTGGCCGACATAAAAAAAGATCTCTTGTTATTTATCTATTAAAGGCCGACATTTGTAAAAGCTATTTAAATGTATTGAGGCCGACATATAATGGTGTGGTATATATTCGATCTCAAGTTATGACATTTGATATATAGATTTTCTTCGATTGATCTCTGCCAGTCCGATATATACTACTGCAATCTAGTGGAGCCCGTCCTTATGAAAGTGCGAATATAAACAGAGAAGCTCGATCTTAACAGAGGGTGAACTTGTATATGACTTAAAGGCTATTATCAGTTGGTTATTCATATTAGTTTGCTTCATAAAAGTGTGAACTAATCAGAGATTCAGATGTGAAAGTGCGAACAGTCCAGATATCATCAAGTGCGGATGTATCTTCAAGTGGGAATGGACGAGTTCTGTCAGATCAGCATATAGTGTGAGCACATTCGATATTGCAAGTACATCGGATAAATCAAGGTGCGTTCTCAGCTTCTATGCTAGCGCGAATACATCAGACAACAAGTGTGAACTTAAGTGTGAATTCAACAGATCGATGTCATCACTAAAGAGCGAACTTGTTTGAGAGTTAAGTGTGAACTTACCAGATCGAAGACATCCATCAAATGCGATCTGGTCTGAGAGTTAAGCTCGAATACTCCAGTTTGACAGCTCTATACAAGTACGAATTTACCAGATCCGCAACATCATGAGATGCGAATTGATACATGATCTGATCAAAGTGTGATTATATATTCAAGGCAAAGCTTCAGCTTTCAGATCGGTCAAGTGTGAAGTCTGAGAAGTTGAGAACCTTCAATGCTAAGTGATCATTGTTGATCTGTATTCTTATCTTTGCAAGGTGTGATCTAAAGCTTGTTATCTGTTATTATTTACTGCAAGGTACTGCATACTGGTCTTGTGTTAGACCACATTGTAATTTGTAAAGATTACCACTGTTGCATCATTTATAAGAGAGATCTTTGTTGCTGGGTTTTTCTCCCTCTAGAGGAGGGTTTTCCCAGGGTATATGCTGTGTTATGTTGTCTGATTTTGAATTATTTTCTGTGCATTCATATCTGATCATAAAATTCAACATGGTATCAGAGCCAGGTTTGTGGAAAGATCCGATCAGATCTTGAAAAATAACTCGAAGTCAGATCTAACATCTTCTACTTGAGCAAGTAGAGTACTTCTGTGCGGGATGCATCCTTTGGTCATCTACAAAATCTTTGAAAGGAGTGCATCATCTTGGCTCTCTTCATGAGTTTACTTGAGTCATTTTGTTAGCAATCTGAGATCAAAAAGTTATATGCGGTAATCTCACCTTCCGAGATCTGTTATCTAAAAGCACATGATTATGGAAGTCAAGAGCTCAACTATGTTAGATTGTGCTGCCAAGGGTTGAAATCAAAAGGCTGCAATCAAGTAGAGATAAGTAATTGGTTCCTTTCCTTTGTTTATATTCCTTTATGTGAATCTCAATTGTGCAGATCTGATAAAGTCTTTTCCTATCTATCCCTAACAATTTGGGTATTGCTAGTAAACATATTGCATAACCTAGTGGATTGCAGTTGGAAACGGAGTGCACTGCAAATTTGAGCAGTCATGGGCCTTGTTCAAATTTAACCTTGTCATGAGTCTGTGTTCGAGTCATGAAGGCTATGGATTGATTTGAGCATAAGATCAGCATGCTGTGTTCAATAATTGTTTTCATCAGAATGTTAAAGAAGATAAGTATTCTGTGTTTTGTTGAAATCACATTTATATTTTGAATCATGGGCCTGTATTCAAACCGTAAAAGTTGCATGTTGATATGTACTTTAAATCAGCGTATCTCACAATATAAACAAGTATTCTTTATTTGTTGTATCTTGGACATTGTGTGATTAGTATAAGGAGATTGTTACTTCTCTTAATTTGTGATTTCTAGGTCAAAGATTCTTTGATTACTTCAAATTATCCATTGTGAGTTGATCTAGACTAATCATGTAAATCCTTTGATATATGTCCTTGAGATAAGAATCAACAAAAGAGAAGAGATTGGTATCCTTATGTTGTGATAGGTTGATCACATCGATACCCTTCTCCAATGCATGTGTTGTGATAGAATCTTGAACTCTTGGGAGAGTTGATTCTACATGCCAACCGTTTAATGCATTCAAGAAATCTGTAGCTGTGCAGATCATTCCTTTATTGTGCAGAGTTAGGCACTATCGAGAGAAGCAAACAAATGAATGAACGAAAGAGCTATATCAAAACTTATAGAGATAAGTTCCTTTAACCCTCTAGTTTGATTTTTTGATTGATTTATTTATTCATGTTCTAACATTGTGCATAAAAGCTTATGTGTTCATGTTATAACCTGTGATTGTAAATCTTGTATGATTCCAGTCTTGTTATTTCTTTGGGTAATTGCAAACTGTTAAGTAATCTCTCTCTAAAATGCTTGCAGGAGCAAGAAGGTGATGAGAAATTGCTTAATGATGAAAAGCTTGAGGCATCTTATGAGAAAGCCATGCCAATCAAAGAAATAATCAAGCAGCCTTGGGACTGAGCTAATGGCCAGAGGGAGCTCACTTCCAGAAGTCTCCTTTGCAATCTCTGGAGCAAGGATCAAGAGGGAGTCTTGTAACTGACTGAGAAGAAGTGAAGATTGTTAGAGGATCCCTTCAGTTGCTGAGATCAGATTTGCTCAAGATTGCCTTCTGGGTTTGCCATTGGTAGCTCTGCAAACCTATTCAGAATTGTGAGATCTGAGATGAGGTCAAGAAAGACTATCCTGAACTCTCTACAGTACCAGAGGTGTGTGCTGGAAAACATTTATCTAAGTCAAAGTGTTGCAGGAAATCTTGGACAAAGAGGTCAGAAGATTGATGCAAGTGCCTAAAGATTTAGAGGGAGCCCGCTGAGCCTGAAGAAGATGGTAATCTTGCTGCAACTAGTTCAGATTTGGTGGATCCTATGTTGTACAGATAGTTGATTGGATCCTTGATGTAACTAGTTGTCACTAGACCTGATAGTTGCTATGCAGTGAGTGCACTTAGCCAGGTTATGTGTGATCCGAGGCAGATACATCTTGTTGTAGCTAAACATATCCTGAGATACTTGTGTGGCATAGCTGGATATGGGTTGAAGTATACTTCAGATGCAGACTTGGAGTTACTTGGTTTCATCGATTCTGATTGGGCAGGTTGTGTCACAGACCAGAAGAGCACCTCTGGCTGTTGCTTCAGTTTGGGTTCTGCCATGATTTCCTGGTGCAGCAGGAAGCAGTCTTCTGTAGCATTGAGTATAGCAGAGGCTGAGTATATTGCAGCTTGCATGGCAACTCGAGAAGCAGTGTGGCTTCGTAAGCTCCTTGCAGGATTGTTTGGACAATCAATGGAGCCCACCATTATTCATTGTGATAATCAGAGTTGTGTAAAGCTCTCTGTCAATCCTGTGTTTCATGACAGAACCAAGCATGTTGAGATCAAGTACCACTATATCAGAGATATGGTACTGAGAAAGGCTGTACAGCTGAGGTACATTAGCACTGATGAGCAGATGGCAGATATTCTCACCAAGCCTCTCGCCAGGGTAAAGTTTGTGTACTTTCGAGACAAGCTTGGAATGGTGGAGAATCCAACCTTGACTGAGTACGAGTCTCAGTATCAGTGAGCCTTGCTTAATGAGTTCTTCTCTGTGAGAGAAGTTCAAGGTGAAATCCCTTGTTAATGCACTTTCTTCTGTGACGGAAGAATTTGAGGTGAAAGCCCTCGGTTCCACCCTCTGAGAGAGTCATGGTGGATGTCATGTGTGCGACTCCATGACATATCCGGTACTTGTGTTTCACCCTCTGAGAGAGTCATGGTGAAAGTCACTTGAGGTGACAACATCACACAAGTGATGAACACTTGTACTTACTATTGCATCTTCTTCTATGACGGAAGAATTTGAGGTGAAATCCCTCGTCTCCACCCTCTGAGAGAGTCATGGTGGATGTCATGTGTGTGACTCCATGACAACATCACGTGAGAGAGTCCGTGATAATCCTTCTGTACTTGTGTTTCACCCTCTGGGAGAGCCATGGTGAACGTCACTTTGAGGTGACACCATCACGCAAGTGATGGACACTAGTACTTAACCATGTGATGGTTGATATCACATTGAGGTGATATATCTCTCCTTATATTTGATTGCAGGCAACAGTTGCAGATGAACCTCTGGTAGAAATGATTTTCAACTGGAAGATCTCTCCCTAGCTGAGAGGGAGTGTTAATGTTTATCAGCGTCGGTTGATCCTTCCAGCTCATGCCATTTGAGAAAGTATTAAACTGAATGTAGCCTTCAGCTATTCATTTAATACTCATTATTTGTGTCTTACTTTCTGGCCGACATAAAAAAAGATCTCTTGTTATTTATCTATTAAAGGCCAACATTTGTAAAAGCTATTTAAATGTATTGAGGCCGACATATAATGGTTTGGTATATATTCGATCTCAAGTTATGACATTTGATATATAGATTTTCTTCGATTGATCTCTGCCAGTCCGATATATACTACTGCAATCTAGTGGAGCTCGTCCTTATGAAAGTGCGAATATAAACAGAGAAGCTCGATCTTAACAGAGGGCGAACTTGTATATGACTTAAAGGCTATTATCAGTTGGTTATTCATATTAGTTTGCTTCATAAAAGTGCGAACTGATCAGAGATTCAGATGTGAAAGTGCGAACAGTCCAGATATCATCAAGTGCGGATGTATCTTCAAGTGGGAATGGACGAGTTCTGTCAGATCAGCATATAGTGCGAGCACATTCGATATTGCGAGTACATCGGATAAATCAAGGTGCGTTCTCAGCTTCTATGCTAGCGCGAATACATCAGACAACAAGTGTGAACTTAAGTGTGAATTCAACAGATCGATGTCATCACTAAAGAGCGAACTTGTTTGAGAGTTAAGTGTGAACTTACCAGATCAAAGACATCCATCAAATGCGATCTGGTCTGAGAGTTAAGCTCAAATACTCCAGTTTGACAGCTCTATACAAGTACGAATTTACCAGATCCGCAACATCATGAGATGCGAATTGATACATGATCTGATCAAAGTGTGATTATATATTCAAGGCAAAGCTTCAGCTTTCAGATCGGTCAAGTGTGAATTCTGAGAAGTTGAGAACCTTCAATGCTAAGTGATCATTGTTGATCTGTATTCTTATCTTTGCCAGGTGTGATCTCAAGCTTGTTATCTGTTATTATTTACTGCAAGGTACTGCATACTGGTCTTGTGTTAGACCACATTGTAATTTGTAAAGATTACCACTGTTGCATCATTTATAAGAGAGATCTTTGTTGCTGGGTTTTTCTCCCTCTAGAGGAGGGTTTTCCCAGGGTATATGCTGTGTTATGTTGTCTGATTTTGAATTATTTTCTGTGCATTCATATCTGATCATAAAATTCAACAGGTAGAACCCTAATTTGTAGTGAATCTTGGCCACACAATGAAATTAAATCTTGGCCATTCATTCTACTTTTTGGGCACTATAAATAGGGGGTCTCCTCTCATTTTCAAAGGAGAGTTGAGTTGTTGTAAAGACATGCTGCAAAAATTTATAATGAAAATACATTGACTTGGTGCATTTTCTGAGTTCTTCACATGTTTTATGATTCAATCTCCATTGTTAGATGCTTTATTTATATTTGCATTGTTGTTCCAGTTAGATTTAAGTTTCTTGAGTAGATTTTAGTAATGCTATTATGTGATTATAGAAATTTTTGTTGTGTTGATGCCTTCCAGTCCATACTTTTTGTTGTTTGCTGCTAGTAAATAGTCTTGTAAAGTTAGTCTGGACTGAAATTTGAAGCTACTTTCAAAATTTTATCTTTATTCATGCATGAAAATGGTGGATGAATGGTAAAACATCTACAGACCTTTGAAGATAGCACAAATTTCACATACTGTAGGTTTCTTGGTTAAGTGGAATCTTGTTTCAAGGAAGTTGTCCATAGCAGAACGTCCATGATCAGTGTTCATAGTAGTTGCAGATCTAGGAACCTTCCCTCTTCCCTGCTCTTTTTCCTTCTTTTTTTAGAAACAACCTGTGCTAAGGTTCATTGCACATTGTAAAGCTAAAACTTAAGGAAAACATTGAAGTTTTAGATTGTTTTCTGAACCTACAATGAAATGTACCTTAACTCCCATCTCAAAAACTTCATATTTCAAGATCCATCTCGCATCCAGCTACGTAAGTATGCCCTGTGATTACTAGCAAAATCACATCAAACATCAACTGAGGAGTTTTATGCAAGTCATGACCTGACACTCGAGGGACCTTGGAGAGATTTTTAGCAACTTTCTATTGGAGATTTCCTTTCAAGAGAGGTAGTGCACATACACATTTCCTGTGTTGAGAAAGTGTACAAAACACCCATCAACATTTTTTTCCCTAACAGGGTTTCCACATAAAAAAATCCTTGTTTTATGGTGTTGTGGTTGCTTGTTTTGTGTTCATGTATCCTTCTTTTGGTTCAATGCTATAAGTGGTTTAAAGATCAAGTTAATAAAGTTAAATTTTAGAGAAAATTGATTCACCCCCCCATCTCTCAATGTTCCTTGATTCCAACAATGGTATTAGAGCCTAGTTCCTCGGAAGAAGTTTAAAATCTTGGGAAAGATTTGGGAAAGTAATTCAATGGATTCAACTAGTCTTCAATAACAACTTTTGGTGGCACTAGATGATCTTGATCAGTCCAAATCTAAAGTCCGAGAATTTTAGGCAAGCCTCATGAATGCTGAGAAATCCATTCAATCATTGAAAGATAAAATCAATAAGTCCAGGGAGAAGAGAAGGGAACTCTATGACCAGATCAAGTAGAAAGAGAGTAAAAGCATTGAAGATGAACAACTGAGTCAAGCCCTGAAGGAAAAGATAGAAGAATGCGAATATTTTACCAGAGATAATGTTGTCCTAAAGCATGAGATGGAATCTATTGTGATGAGGATGACTAACAAGATTGAAGAAAGAAAGAAGAATGAAGAGAATCTTGCTTAGTCCTTGAAAGAAAAATTTGAAGAATGCAGCGAAATTATTGATGGATTCAATCATTTGGAGCTTGAATTGGAACAATCTAGAAATAATGAAGAAGAGCTTGAAAAGCATATTAATGATCTTAGAGATGAACTTGCTACTACAAATGAATTCAAGGAGAAGTTCAAGATTAGCTCAACCAAGCTTGATGAACTGATTAAAATGCAGAGGACTAGAAGTGACAAGCAAGGTCTTGGATATGAAAAAGGAGAAAGCTCCAAATCTAGAAAAAGAAGATTTAGGCAAGGAAATCAAATGCACAAATCTGGAAGGTATCTAGTAAGACAACCTAATGCTCAAAGATTCAATGGTTACTATTTTTTTTGCAATAAATTTGGTCATATGACTACTCAATGTAGAAGTAGAGTGAATTCAAGTGGTCCATCATTCTCAGGTCAGTGTTTCAATTGCAATAAGTATGGTCATAAGTTAGTTGAATGCAAAAATATGTCAAAAAAAATTTTCAATAGAGATGTTAGATGTTATACATGCAATAGATTTGGCCATATTGGTAACCAGTGTAGATCAAGAGAAAATCAATGGAATAACTGGTCTAGACAAAGAAATGTGGTGTGCTATAATTGCAACAAATCCAATCACATTGCAAGATTTTGTAGAAATGGGAAGGGTCCAGTAAATCAAAAGAAAAACATGTAGAAGGATGAAAAGGGAAAAGGAAAAGTTACTATAGTTGAGATCAAGAAGAAAATGAAGAAGACATGGGTGAAGAAGAGTCCCTCTGATGTAGGAAATGGTTTAGCACCAGAATCTAGTTCTAGTAATTCCTTCAGGAATTAGTCTATGGCCTCTGGCCTAGGGGGAGTTTTCAATAAAATCTTTTAAACCCCCTTGTCAGTAGTTGGAACCAGAATGTGGCAGATTGCAATGATTGCATTAGTGATGTGTAGATATTTTGAATCTCTTGTAAGGGAAATTTATGCAAAATTGAAGGTTTGCAGAAGAATTTTCTTTCATAGTCTGTGAGAATAGCGTATCCGGAAGACCTACGGTAAAGGAATTTATTGCGATGAAAAGGTTAGGTGCATGAATGATAAAAAATCATTTCTATTCTTCATTTGTCACATTTCATTTCAAGAAGAAGAAGTTTGGAGAGCTCTGCAGAAAAATTTGGAAAATATTCAAGTCTGAAGGTGATTCAGTGATCAAACCCTAATCCGACGAAAGGTATTTATCTATAAACTCATGAATTTGAAAATTCTAGAAATGGTTGCTCCATTGGTTGTGGATATTAAGGATAGACCTCATCCAAAATTCAAATGGCACCTGTTCAAATCCATTGAAACATAACCTTTAGGTGCATTTTCCTCTGTTCTATATGGCATTTTGCATATAGAAGATATTAGGGAATACATTCATTCAAATGTTGAAGAATTAGGAAGCTCCTAGTTGCTAAATTTGTATACCAATCACATTGTGGGAGAAAATCTCCATGCAAAACCTAAATTTAAGTCCTTGGAGGAGAATAAATTCACTTAGATTTGAAATTTCCCATGTTTGAAGAAAATGAATGGGTTTAGTATATATTGAGTCAAGTGCATGTGGTTAAGTCAGCCTTTCAAGATTACAAAGGAAGCTAGATAAGGACTGTTACTAGTTTGAATTCATCTGGTGTGTTGCCCACATTGAAAGCTGTGAAGAATCAAACAATTACAGATGCAACCGATTTAGTATTCGACAAGAGAGCTATGACAATTGATCATATTATTGAAGTGGATGTGAGATTTGCTTCTATGGTCATTGGGTACAAAATCTATCACTCCAATTGGGATAATTTTGTATCTGGTACAAGAATCTATGCAACATATCAGATGGTCAAAGAAAATGCAAATTATGATCTGTGTGAGTTACTCCAAAGCCAACTAATTGAGAATCTTGGAAAAATCAAGAAGGATAAGAAGAATTCCTTCAAGTTTGGTAATTTGTTGCTATGTTTATTCTTTTATTTCATGAATAAAGTTTCAGGAGTTGGAAAAGTTCAATGGCAAGGTGATAAACTGGTAGCTATTCAAATTAGAGATATCTTGTATGGAATTGGTGACAACAAAGCTAGAAAAATTGCTATCTGGGGTTATTTCAAAAACTTTCAGAATGAGATGCAAGCTAGGGAAAGGATTCCTACATCTATTGTGGAAAAGTATAAGGATAAAATTTGCTTGATGGTTGATATTGATCAGTGTTTGATGGAAGTTGTTAATCCTAGAACAATGTGGATAATGCCTATGGGTTATGAGTTTTAAGAGAAATTTTGGAGTTGTATGCTCAACACTTGCTAAGTAAACCTTGGGATCTGACACAAGAAAGGTTTGGTACCTTTGAGGAAAATAATATGGAAGTTCATGCTCAATTGAAGAAGCCAAGGATAATCTAGAAGGTAAGAAAGGAAGTTGAAGCTTTTGCAGAAAGCATGGGGATATTAGCTAAAGTAGTGAGAGAAGATAGGAGGAAAAGAGAACAAGATGAAGTAGGAGAGCTAGCTAGAATTGAGTCTGCTAGTCAGGTAGCATCCTCTGCCAGATCTAGATCCACAAGGAGCTCTGCTATCTCATTTGGTCCTGCAAAGAAGTCAAGTCCTTTGAAAGCTCAATTCAAGACATCCAGTAGAGAAGGAAAGAGGAAGAAGGACAAGAGAACAAGAGTCTATGCTACTATTTCAAAAGATGAAGAAACTAAGTCTAATGAAGAGGTAAGAGAAATTAAGCATATGGGCACCAATGCATCAAAAGTCTCTAAGGACAAGCCCTTTGGTGAAGAGAAAGCAAAGAAAAAGATGAAAACTGATAAATCAAGAGAGATGAAGAATATTCTCAATGAAGCTAAAAGGGATTTTAAGAGCAAGACAAGGGTGAATAAGCTAATGATTGGGCAGATTGAAGAGATGGGAAAAGACACTGATAAAATCCTTAAGGAAATTCTGTTAAAGAATAAATACAATGTTGTTTTTGAGGAAGTGTATGTTGAAGATGTTCCATCTGGTCTGGGAATTGAAGAGGACACATTTGAGGATAGTCTAAATCATCTAGATAAACATGACACTAAAATTCCTATGGAGACTGAAGCTCCTAAAGTTGTGTTAGTTGATGAAGTTGAGATTCCTAAAGCTAAGGGAGAATTAGTGATTGGAGAAAAGAAGGTTGAGATGAAGGAGATTCCTATGGAAGCAAGAGACACTGCTAAGGCAGTAAAGGAGTTCTTATAAAAACAATAGGAGGAGTTTGATCCTGAACTAGTTAAAGGACCTATCAACTTGGATACTTTATCTCCCATTGAGAAGCTAAAAATTGCATCCTTTGCTCAAGCCAAGGCAAGGGAGGAGATTCTGAAATGTCATATTGAAGATAGTGAGTTGTTAAGTCTTGCATCTATTCTTTTGGAGAAGATCATGCCTTCATATGTCAAGGATTCATATGATTCCCCATCTGGTCAGCTGAAGAAACTTGTTAATTCTATAAGTACTCACTTTGAGTCACTTGAAAAGTCAGCTATGGATAAGGTTTAGAAGGAATTTGATGCTAAAAGGTTCAGTAAGTTGAAGGGAATGATTGTTAATGATAAATATTTGTTACCTACCTATGTGAAGAATATTCAAGGTGCTTTGTCTAAAGGTGGAAACATTTATAAGTCATGCTTATCATTGTCTAAATTCACCAAGGAAATTGAAAAGAAAATGAAAGAATATGAGAAATAGTTAGCAGATATCTCTCAAGCATTTGATCCTCTAACCATTTCTATTGGAAAGCAAGAAGGTCAAGTAATATCCCTACTTAACAAGATTAAAATTCTGAAGTATGAAGAAAAAATTGTTGAAAGAGTTTGTGAGCAGAGAGTACTAATTGGTCCTAAGATGGAGACAATGCTTAGTGCATTGAAGGAAGCACAATATGCTATGGCAGTCAGTGATCCATCAAACCTTGAGTCTACAGAGATGCAATCTTACTTATTTTGTGGTCACATGACTATTTTGGAGAGTCTCAAAAAGAGTTGGGACACTAGTTTGAGCCTGTTGAAGAGTAATTTTGTAGATATATTCAAGTTTATGTAAGTTGTAGAAGCATGTTTGTACATATGTAGTTTGTTCATAGAAGTTTTTGTTTGATTTTTGGTATGCAAATTCCTTACTTTTCCATTAATGTCAAAGGGGGAGTATGGGATAGTGAAAAATTCCTTAATCATCTCAAGGGGAGTTGTGTTTTGAAGTTTTGAAGGTTTCCAGTGTAATTCATGTTGATTCGACACTTAGTCATTTTTCACTAAGTGTTGCCATCAATGCCAAAGGGGGAGATTTTTGGCAAGAGACATTGCACAATTCATCTAGTGTTGTCATTGATGGAAACCCTAATCAGTGATTCGATTTGTACATCAACATTTGATCATACCGAAAGTCAGAATGAAGTTTTGTGATTAACTATCAAATTAGAATAGAGCATCCAATAGAATTGTGTTCATCAATTCATATGAAATATTTTGTTATCATTTTGAGTTGTGGATCTCAGGGAAGGTTTTTTGATGTATGATCTATGTTATCCTTGAATTTGAGAACCTCGTATTGATTGGTGTGCAAGTTAGAAGATCCGGTTGATTGTTTTTCAGTTTAACTATGCAAAAAGACTGACTTGATGAATATAGCATGTTGCGGATATTTAATGAGTAATTGTTTAAGTTTTTTCATGTTCAAGCATGTTGATTTGGGTTCTCACTATGTTGTGGAAAATTTTGGTTGGTGCACATTGAAAATTATTCATGATTTGAGCCAGTTGTTTGTAAATATTTTATGTTTTGTTGAGGTCGACATGTGGTTGATTAAATCTTTAGTTACGTATATATATAAGAGATTGTTTATATCATTTTGATATATGTATGAAGTGTACTAGTGTTTGTTGGGAAAGTCAAAAGGATTGTAGAGTGATTGTACATAGTTTCACTTGTATAGAAAAGGATTTATGATCTGAATTAAAGCAGACAGAGCAGAAGAGCGGAATCAAATAGAAGGCCAAGAAAGTGATTGATGTGCTTAACCAGAACTGTAATCATGCATTAGTAGATTCTATTTTCTCAATTAAAATCTTTTTGTAAGACAGTGAGTCTTCCTTTTGTATTTGAGTAGTGAGCTCTACGCAGTGTTCCTGAATGCATGTGCATTCCTTTTGTAAACACTTTTATTTGAGTCAACTCATATTGTGGATTGACCTCCACCATGGTTTTTCCCCTAACGGTGTTTCCACATAAAAAAATCCTTGTGTTATGGTGTTGTGGTTGCTTGTTTTGTGTTCATGCATCCTTCTTTTGGTTCAATGCTCTAAGTGGTTTAAAGATCAAGTTAATAAAGTTAATTTTTTTAGAACATTGATTCATCCCCCCCTCTCAGTGTTCCTTAATTCCAACACCTAATGTTTAAACCTAGTGTAATGCAAAGCTTCACTTATTGACCTAAAATTGATGCAAATCAAAATAAAAAATTGATAAATTAGAAGTATGCACCTGAAAATATGTAGAGACCTGAATGAAGGCTTGAAATGCTAAAAACACTAAAATTAATGCATGTTGGGCCTCATACTCTAGTCTAGGAAATTTAGTCCTAGATTAGGATTTTCTAGACAAGAAGATAAATCTGGCAAAGATATGTCTAAAACTCCTAAAAAATGTAAATCTGATAGTAATAGGACTCATACACTAGAAGTGATGTATCAGTCCAGTTTGGCTTTTCTGGAAATTCAAAGTCTTATTTTTCTCTTCAATTTTTGCTCTGTCCTTTCCACCTAATTTCCAAATTTGAATATCTAATTTGCAACCTATAGAGATCTTTCAATGATCTCCAATGCAAGGTGAAAAATTTAACAACTTTGAGCACTTGAAAAATTTCTCCAAACTTTCTCTTCAATGTGTCTTTAACCAAGATCTGCAAATCACACACTAAAGAGGGGAAAATGTTGTTTTGTTAGTAGAAAGGGATTTTCTTTGGTCTAACCCCGTTTTGGTAATCAAACCTTGAAATGAAATAAAATAAGATAAAGGAATGATGAATGAAAAAAAATTAATGTTGTAACTCACCAAACCCTAGCAATAAAGTACTACAAACATGTATGAGATGACTCTAATGGATGTAGACTCTTGCTTGAATGTGATGGATCTTTAATTGAAAGCTTTCTTGAATCATGAAACCCTGCATCACAATTGTTAGCTAAAAAATAAACATGATGCATGATGACTTTGTCATGATGCTTGATACTTGAATAATGCTACAAAACACTTGATAATCAACTCTTGAAGGCTATTGTAAACACTTGAATTCTCGAAAGCTTAGGAGAAAATGAGTAAAATAACCTTGTATTTATACCTTTTTATGCCAAATTTCTTGAAATTACAACACTACAAGCCGACATCAAATCTAGGAGAATAGAACCTTTCCAAGAATTCAAATTTAATTTGATTTTGGGCCACACAGAACTCATACATCAGAAGTGGAATATTAGTCCCATTTGGCATTAATTATGGGAAACATTTTCAAACTTGCTTAGATTCATATGAAATCAGCATCGGGGCCCCAAAACCTAGGTGGGACCCATATACCCAAGATGGTGTATAAGTCCCAGATGACTAAATATAGGCCACACAACATAACAAGGCATGAATTATGATTGGATATTGGTTTATGTCAGGATTATCCTCAAAAATATGTATTAATTAAGGCTTGTGGATGCAAAATAAGGCCAAAGAAGGCATACAAAAGCCCAATTAACAATGAAAACCCTAGGAAACTATGAAAGTGTGATACAACACTTTACAACACCTAAAATAAGGTACAATTAAGTTCATATAGTTCACAAGGTCCCAAGACCTAATGTGAGTGTGTTAAACACATTACAACATTTAGTCAAGGCAACATTAAGCTCAGTTTTAACAAGGAGGACCCAAACAAGTGTGAAATGGCCACGGATGATATTTTTTGACACTACATTTAGCCTTCACCTTAATGATAGGATGAGCTTGCTTCAAACTCACACTAAAGTAAAAAAAATTGCATCAAGATGGTTTCAATCGTATCGATGCTAGTTGGATAGGACAACACCAACCAAGAGGGTTGCACAAGCCCCTAGGATCGAGATCCTATGGAAAACCAACATAGGCACAAAAGAACACACATGAAAAATAACATAAGGAGCAATAATAAGGCACAAGCATACACTCCCAAAGACAAGGAGAAAATAAAAATAAAAATACAAAGAGGGGTGGATCAAATCGCATGTGGATCAAATCTAGGGTATTTGTCTAAAAAATTCAGGCTCACTCTGAGGCAACAAAACTTCAGGCTATCCTCTAGGTGAGTATCCAAAGAGGTGAGACACATACACACATGGCTGGTATGTGCTCACAACATACATGAGTGGCTATGGGAAAGTCATGCCTCAGTTTAGCTTCCCATCCAACCATACCAAAGCTATACCTCCTGATAACTTTGATAAGGTGCCACACAACAATGAAATTCTAGCTTCATGAGGCAAGCAAAGCTTCAGATGCTTGGAACTCATGAACAAAAAAGATGGTACCACACACAAGAAACGTGTGTTATGAAAGGTAGCCATATAACCAAAAATGCAAAATGCAATAATAGGGAACATTCAAAGGAGTCTTCCTTAGTTTATGTAAGGTCTTAACTTAGGGAACATTGTGCCTAATGTCTCCAAGAGAAGACCAATCAAAGAATAGAAGATTCACAACTTAGGAGACACAATGTGTTGAATCAAGCCACTAAGAAGAATATAATATGCTAAGAGAGATCATGCTCTTGAGGGACATTGCACTTAATGTCACTGCAAAGCGAAAAAATGCATCGCATGAAGTAAGAAGACTACACCATGAAACATGAGAAATACAAAAATAATAATGCCAATGTATGCCCCCAATTTAAAGAAATTACTAAACACCATGCTATGAGCAATTACTTTGAAGTAGAAAAAGATAAATGCCAACAACAAAGAGGAAATGAGAGCTTATTCAGAAAGCCCTATGCCAAGTCATATCTTTCCAAATAAAGCTACATCATTGAACCATTAATTTTTGGCACCACAAGACTCTCTAACTCTTCTAGGGTTTTTTTACCTAAAAGTAGAGAGGTAGGCCAAAAATGTTAGCTAGGTTCATTCAAATTATGTAATGTATGATGTTAATTAGACTAAATGAACTAAACTAAGTGAAATTAAGTGATCTATATGACTGATTATGTATGCAAAACAAGAGATTTATGCTATGCTGGAAAACACAATGTGATATGCAAACAAAGAGCTATAAATGAATAAATGCAAAACAGAAGGAAATGAGCTGAATTAGAGTGAACCTAGAGGTCTAATGGAGATTCTAGGATGATTTGAATGATGTCTAAATTTACAAAAATTCACCAGTGGGACTTGCTCACCCAGGTTGGTGAATTAGTTTTGCTTTTGATGAAAATTGTCAGGAATAGGTTTCTAAGTGTCAGGATCCAAAATCTGACAAAAATTAGATTTCTAGCCTTAAGGTGGGACTCATTCGCCACTAGTGGTGAATCAATCCTCTCTGAAAATTTTGAGAAATTAGGAGATAACTCTGCAACACCAGATCTGAGAATGTTTACTTGTTAGGTTGTCGAAGTCAATTCTGTAGGAAAGATGCATAATACCTTCTCTAAGCTTGAAATATGGTTGATTTGACTTGAAGCACCTAGTTGAATTGTTGACCACTCTTCAACACCTAAATGCTTAGTAAATCAACATACAAAAGTCTACAAACACACACACAAGAGGGGGAAAATGGTTGAGGGTTAACAAATAGGGGTTTTCCTTGGTCAAACCCCACTTTCGTAATCAAAACCTTAATGAAATAATGAAATGCAACCAAATGATAAACAAATAACATATAAATGTTATCAACTTACTAAACACTTGTTGATGAAAATCTCAAGTTGTCTCAATGGATGCTCTAAAATTCTTGACAAATGCTTGATTTGATGTTGTAAGGTGCTTGAATGCTTGAATGTGATGTGAGATTGTAGGAGATTGAATACTTGAATGAATAGGCTTAAAATGGATGTAAAAACACTTATTTATACACTCTTGTGCCCTAGTAACCCATTGATACCTCATCACAGGCCGACATCAAGTTATTTTGAATAAAAACACGAAAGGAAATTTGAAAAAATTTGAATTTGGAGCCAAGGGGGACTCATTCACCATCCATGGTGAATGGGTCCCACCTAGGACCTAAAAATGGGTGTTAGGAATTAAGTCATGTTTAATGTTATTTGTTGGGTTTACATTAAAAAATGCACTTAATTAAAGCTTATAAGGGCATAAAGGGGTCAAATAAAGCATAAGAAAGGTGTAAATAGTGAAATTATGCCTAGAAAAGCGTGAAATCTTGTTACATGACTTTACAACACTTCAAAATAGGACTTTCTTAGTGATGAAAAGGTGAGTTTTAGGTGAATTATAATGGATAGAGTCTAGAAGGGTGTAGAAATGTTTTACAACACTTCACAACACCTTCACAAGACGTCATTATTTGAATTTTAGTACCTAATTGTGCATGTTCAAGCCACATTACAACATTAAATCAAAGCAAAATAGACCAAACATCATGAAGCAAGGCCTAAAAGACGATGAAAATGAAAAGGGTCCATTTTTCTATGGTGCATCTAGCCCCCACTTTAGTGAGAGGATGAACTTGCTTCAAACTCACACTAAAGTAGCCATGAACATCAAGAGGAGGGTTCAAATGTACTTATATTAGCAAGATGGTATGACGATGATCAAGAGGGATGATCAAGCCCCCAGGATGAAGATCCCATGGAAAACTAAACATAAGAACAAAGGAACACACAAGTGTTGAAAAGAGAGAATCAAATGAAGCTTCGATCATCTGTCCAACTAGTTGTGGATTAGATCTAGGCTGATTGTTTGAAAAAGAGAATGTATACTCACTCTGGGGTGATAGAACACATGGCAGTCCACCGGGTGAAAAGGCCTAAAAGGTGAAGTACATACGCTAGTTGGTATGCACTCACAAAAAAAAAGTGGCTATGGGAAAGTCATGCCACTAGATGGGCTTCCCGCTCAACCATATTAAAGTTATACCCCCTGATAACTTTAACAAGGCGCCACAAAGGAAAATGTCAGTTCTTGCTTCATTAGACAAACAAAGCTCCATATGCTTAGAAATCATGAACAAAAAGCAAGGTACCACAAGCATGCAAGTTGCATTATGCAAGGTGGCAAAGATGCAAAATGAAAAATGCAAAAATGTAAAATGTAAAAGATGTTCAAAGGAGTCTTGTTAAGTTCATGTAAGGTCAATCACTTAGGGAAAATTGTGTCTAATGTCTCCAAGAGAGGACCAATCAAAGAATAAAATATTCACAACTTAGGGGATGCAGTGTGTTGCATCAGGCCACCAAGAGGAATGTAATATGCTAAGATAGATCACACTTATGAAGGACATCACACCCAATGTCATCCACAAAGTGATGAACGTATCATATGAATGACAATGCTACACTAAGAATGCAAGAATGCAAATGAATTGATGGTAATGTATGGCCCCCACTTTAAAGGAATTTTTACGCATTATTCTATGAGAAATTACTTTAAAGTAGCAAAGGGAAAATGCAAAAAGTAAAAACAAGACATGAGAGCAAACTTAGAAAGCCCTATGCCAAGTCATATGTTTCTGAGTAAGGTTGCATCATGTCAACAAAAATGAAAAAAGAAGAAGAGAAAAGTGAGTTTCCCCCTAGAAAGGAACATACCAAACACATAAGGGATCTATGTATTTTGGGTCAGTATGTTCGTTGCTGCAATGTTTTGATTAAAGATCTCAGAACTGTCATCATTCCCTAAAGCACATAGAACTAGAAGAATGACACAAAGAGAGCAAAAACAAAAGAGAAAGAAAATTTGTTTTGGGTGAACATGGAAGAGACATTCTAGTCTCAATGCTTTGCATCGTTCCCAAAAGGAAAACACAAGCAAAAAGAAAACGAAAAGGCAAACGAAAAGAAAAATCTTTTGGGTCATGAAAGAGACATTTCGGTCTCAGTGCCTTGCGTCATCCATAAAAGAACATATTTAAACAAAAGTGAAAAATACAATGCATGACATATAGAAGAATGGAGACAAATAGAAGAATTGTACAAAGAGGGGGGACATCAAACGCATGTTACGAGGGAAATACAATACACACATGAAAGAAAAATGAAAATGAGCAAGTAATGGAAATGTAAGTCAACCATTAACTAAGATATTGGTTTCTCAATCTTAAGCAGCTAAGTAGAAAAGGAATAACATAGTTAAGAGACAAAGGAAAATGCATTACAAGGACAAGGCTACAATTTTGTACCTCCACATAAAGTGTATAGGCAAGAATGAGCCAAGGTGGGTGATGGAAAAGGATCATCTGATAGTGAGAATAGAAATTCTAAAACTATGGCATGATAAAGGGATTTAATTTTTATGGGATAAGAGGAAAGGAATCAATATCAATGAAGTGATACTTATCTAGTATGTCCTTCAATGTTCGACATTCTTTGGTTTGATGTCCAAGAATGCGATGAAATTTTCAAAATGGTATATTAGAATCTTTAGGATGAATGACCAACCTATTCATAGGTGGTAAAAGTATAAGACCTTTGTTTAAAAGTTCAGTTGAAGTCTCCTTTCACATTCAGGTGGAGGATGTGTAGGAAACTTGAGTTTCTTCAATTTGTAAGGTCATTTTCATTTGCTAGACTCTTCTTGTTCATGAATAGAAGGAGGGAGAGGACCCATTGGGATCTGAGCATCATTGTTATTAGAATCAGGTAATGGTTGCTCACCTAGAAGGAGAATATTTAAATTAGGAGGAGAATCAAATATCACTAGACCATCATTGTGAAGTCTCCAATATTCAAAAGGAGGTCTATCAGGATGAAAAGGATCTTGATATCCTAATCCCATGCTATTTTATTTGGTTGGTTTTTGTTCAAGAAGTTGGTGAATGTCATGTTCATGTGTTGTGTCACAACCTTGTTTTACTTAGGATAGTGAAGCCTTTTCCTTATGTTTCTTCAAGGTTTGTGGGAGTGTTTGTGACTTTGTGATCATAAAATGGTTGGGAGTGTGTCCGTGTAGAGGAACTAGGTCCACTTGAGGGAGGAACCTTAGTTCCTTTATTAGTTTCAGGATGTAAGTATGCAAAGTGATCAGGAGGTGCAACAATGGAAAGATCTTGTGACTTCATGGATGGATGGAAGATTGCAGTGGCTTCTAGGTTATCAAGGCATTCATTGTAGAACTTGTTCATGCTATCATCATCTTCTTCAATGATGTCTACTTCATGAGGAGGACAATCATGAGGAGTTGAAGGAGCAGGTGGAAGTTCAAGGTCATTAGGGTCACAACCAAAGGAATAATTGGACATGTCTACAAAGGATTTTAAGGAATTCCATAACTTATTGAAAGAAAATTCCATGATGCAATTATACTAAGATGAAATAAATGACTAAAAACAAAGATTCTTGAAATAAAAATAGAAAGAAACTACATAAAACTATAATGCAGAAAAAATGCTAGAAAAATGTCTAAAAGTGCTGTGTAAAAAGTGCAGGTGGACTGATTCGCCCAGGGTGGTGAGTGAGTCCCAGGATGAGATTTTTTTTGTGTTTTTCAAAAAAATTAATGTGATTATAATGCTTTTTAGATGCCAATGAAGAATGCAGATGCAGATTTTTAGTTTTTTCAATTATATGCAATGCAAAAATGAAATATAAATGAATGTTTCACTAATGGAATTTGAGAAGTCCTAGGATGTAAAAACAAAACAATACCTTAATTGAATGGTGATGCAAGTATAATCTAGGATGCAAGATTCAAACGAAATCAGAAATGCAAAGTGTTCAAAATGTAGGTTCATTAAAATGAACCATTGATTTTTGGCACCATAAGAATCTCTAACTCTTCTAGGGTTTTTCACCTAAAAGGAGAGAGGTAGGCCAAAAATGCTAGCTAGGTTCATTCAAATTATGTAATGTATGATTTTAATTAGACTAAATGAACTGAACTAAGTGCAATTAAGTGGTCTATATGACTGATTATATCTATGCAAAACTAGAGATTTATGCTATGCTGGAAAACACAATGTGATAAGAAAACAAAGAGCTATAAATGAATAAATGCAAAATAGAAGGAAATGAGCTAAATCAGAGTGCACCTAGAGGTATGATGGAGATTTTGGGATGACTTGAATGCAGTCTAGATTTATAGAAATTCACTAGTGGGACTCATTTTCCCAGGTTGGTGAATTAGTCCTGCTTTTGATGAAAACTATCGAGAATATGTTTCTAAGTGTCAAGATCTGAAATCTGACAAAAAATAGATTTCTAGCCTTAAGGTGGGACTCATTCATCACTGGTGTTGAATTAGTCCTCTCCCAAAATTATGAGAAATCAGGAGACAACTCTGCAACACCAAATCTGAGCATGTCTACTTGTCGGGTTGTTGAAGTCAATTCTGTAGGAAATGGACAAAATACCTTCTCCAAGCTTGAAATATGGTTGACTTAACTTGAAGCAACTAGTTGACTTGTTGACCACTCTTCAACACCTAAATTCTTGTTAAATCAACATACAAAAGTCTGCAAACACACACACAAGAGGGGGAAAATGGTTGAGGGTAAGCAAATAGGGATTTGCCTTGGTCAAACCCCACTTTGGTAATCAAACCCTTAATGAAATAATGAAATGCAAGAGAATGATAAACAAATAACATGTAAATGCTATCAACTTACTAAACCCAGGTTGTTGATGAAAATGTGAAGTTGTGTCAATGGATGCTCCAAAAAGCTTGATGAACGCTTGATTTGATGTTGTAAGGTGCTTGAATGCTTGAATGAATGAGAAGATTTCTTGAATATGATGTGAGATTGTAGGAGATTGAATACTTGAATGAATAGGCTTAAAATGAATGTAAAAACACTTATTTACACACTCTTGTGCCTTAGTAAGCCATTGATACCTCATCACAACCCAACATCAAGTGATTTTGAATAAAAACCCGAAAGGAAATTTGATTTTTTTTTAATTTGGAGCCAAGGGGGACTCATTCGCCACCCACAGCGAATGGGTCCCACCTAGGACCTAAAAATGGGTGTCAGGAATTAAGTCATGTTTAATGTTATTTGTCGGGTTTATATTAAAAAATGCACTTAATTAAAGCTTATAAGGGCATAAAGGGGTCAAATAAAGCATAAGAAAGGTGTAAATAGTGAAATTATGCCTAGACAAGCATGAAATCTTGTTACAAGACTTTACAACACTTCAAAATAGGACTTGCTTAGTGATGAAAAGGTGATTTTTAGGTGAATTGTAATGGATAGAGTCTAGAAGAGTGTAGAAATGTTTTACAACACTTCACAACACCTTCAAAAGATGTTATTATTTGAATTTTAGTATCTAATTGTGCATGTTCAAGCCACATTACAACATTAAATCAAAGCAAAATAGAACAAACATCATGAAGCAAGGCTTGAAAGACTATGAAAATGACAAGGGTCCATTTTTCTACAGTGCAATGATGCAAAGGAAAAGAGGGGTTTCCCCCAAAATGAAACTCCAAAAACATGAGGGATCAATGGATTTGGGTTCAATATGTTCTTTCTACAATTTTTTTAGAGAGCTCGAAACTATCATCATTCCCAAAATACTCATAGAACTAGAAGAATGCAACAAAGAGAGCGAAAAAAAGAAAAATCCTTTCAGGTCAACATGGAAGAGACATGAATGTCTTGATGACTTGTATCATCCCTAAAAGGAAAACACAAGAAAAATGAAAAACATAGAGGAAAAGCTTTTGGGTCAACATGGAAGAGACATGAATGTCTCAATACCTTGCGTCATCCCCAAAAGGAAAACACAAGAAAAATGAAAAGAAGATAAAGGAAAAAATACAAGATTTGTGACATAGAGAAGAATGAAGGTACAAATAGAGGAATTACACAAAGAGAGAGAGAGATACATCAAACAAAATAATACAAGGGATCACATCACGCACATTGAATCACAAAAAAAAGAAAAAGAAACAATGCAAAATACTAGATAGGCACATGTGAGTCAACTTGTTAGTAGGTCTTCCACATCCCAATCATGTTCATCATATATGGAAGGTGGAAAACTAGCCAAAGGGACAATAGCAAGTTCTAAACTAGGTTCATTACCAAGTTCAACACTTTTCTTAGAAGAATTATTGTTTAAGCTCATAGAAGAGGAAAACAATGTATTTAAATCATTATGCACTTCCTCATCAATTTTAGCAATCTCCTCATCGTCATCTATATTAATCACAAGAGGAGGTTGAATGATAATTTCCAAAATAGAGTTTAGCTCCTATTGTGGTTGCACTATAGGATCTTTTTGTTTCGATGAAAAGGGAGACTCATCATGCATTGCTTTAGTCAAGTTTGGATTTTTATTTTCTTGTGGAATACTAGCAAATATTGTTTCAACATGAGTCACACTACTTGAAGGCAAAGAGTTCTCAAGGATTTTGCCCATACCTAGTGAACTAATGTTAACACTAGGAGTGAAAGAGCTAGATAACCCAAGATCCACAATGACTGTACTATCGTGGGATGATATGAGTCTCAAAATTTGTCTCACTATACTATTAGCAATAGGACACCAAGTAGAAAAGCTCATGCAAGGGATACTAAATGAAATATGGATGCAAATGAAATTAAGCTAAATGAAATGAAATAGAAACTCTATAAACTGAAATAGAAATTTATCAACAACAAATAGAAGCTTAGAAATAGAGTTTTTAATTCTGGAAAATGTAGTTTAAAAATACATTGGACTAAATCGCCTAGAGGGGCGTATGAGTTCTAGTGAGGGTTTTTGTCACAAATTTTAGAAAATTTTAAGTGATTTTTATGATTTTTTGTTTGGATGATTTGTAAACTAAATGTAAATGCAGATTTCAGATGATATTCAATGATGTAAGATGCAAAAATGTAACCTATATCCACTTTCACTAATGCAAGATTTAGAAACCCTAGAATGTCAATTAACTAATACAAACCTTAACAAAATGTTAATGCAAGCTAGATCTAGGATGATAATGCACTCAAAATCAGAAATAATATGTTCTAAATGCAAGTTCACCAAAATGAAAGGTGGAAAATTGTAGTTTCTTATGGTTTAGGACATAGAACAACAATCTTCTTCACTCTCATTCAAGGAAACCCTAGAGATCTCAATCTAAAGTATGAAAAGGAGAAAGAGATATTTTAATAGAGTTGTTCTAGGGTTTGATTAGAAACTAAAGAGGGGTTCACCAATAAGCTAGGGCTTGGAAAGACTAATGAAATGTAATACCTAAGGTTTAAACCTAGTGCAATGCAAAGCTTCACTAAATGACCTAAAATTGCATGTAAATAAAAATAGAAAATTGAGAAATTAGAAGTACATTGAACATCCAAAATACTGAGAGGGGGGTGAATCAGTATTACATCAAACCATTCACATAAAATTCATCTAACCATTATTAAAATTCTGATTGAATCATTAGGAGAGAACATAGAAACAACCATACCCATGAACACCAAGATTTTTACGTGGAAAACCCAAAAAGGGAAAAACCACGATGAGGGTTAACTCACAATATATTATATTTGGATACAAAATATTACGAGGCTCACTTCCAAGAATCAATATCATTAAAAAGGCTCACTACCTAATTACAAAATATGGTTGGCTACCAAGATACAAAGATAGTAGCTCACTACCAAGAGATTGAACTGATAGAATACACCTTGAATGTGCAAGGTTCAGTTCCAATGAAGCTTAGAATATGAAGCACTACCTCACACAACATTCACTCAACAAATCTACTCTAATCCACAATCGATAAAGCATTTAGGCTCAGACCTTACACTTCTTTCCACTTTCCACTTTCTCTCCTCTTCTTCTCTCTCTCTCTCACTCACTCTATCTCATTCCTCAAAACATCTTATATTTATACAAGTATATCTTAGTTATCAATTAGGTCAACCTAATTAGATGAAAAAAAAATAATCAAAACTTTCTTTATCAACACCATATTAAACATTTTATCCATGTAGTGCATTGTACCAGGTCAGCTAACATCCATAAAACATAACTAGTCTTCATAATTTATTGCATATGCTAAGTCGGTCAAGACTATAGCACAATTTTCCACACCAACAAATAATCCTCAAAGAAACCACCTTCCAGGTCTGAGAACACATTAATTTCCCATCATACCACCAGCATAGAGACTATCAACAAAACCATAGCATAATAATATTCACCTTAATAGAATGTGGAGTCTCCCACATAGTATGTCGAGCAAGGAACAATAGTAGAATATAGAGTTGAACTCTGTCAAAGATAACTTTTTGCTCACAACCAAAAATGTCTCAAGATCTAGGATATAGTTGTTTAAATGAGTCATGATAAAATGGTTAAGATATTAGAGTCATATAAAATCTTTCAGTGAATTCCAGATTCAAATACCAACACATTGATCCATCACAAAGGGCATTATGGAAGACAACAACTTCTGGTTATTTAATTAATCACATTTCCATTTAACATTCAAACACATTAAGAAAAGTCATAAAACATCAAATTCTCATATATATATCCAAATTTTCATGTAAATATCATCACAATATACAATATCACTAAGGTCTATGGGAACTTGACCCCTCAGGATTTGGTACTAATGATCCGATAGCAGGACATTAGGAGATGGTCATATCTGATCGTGACCATGATCCGTCAAAATTGAGTGCAAACTCTAAGCCCTATATCCATCCAAGGGCCACTTGATGCTCCCCTGCTATCTACTCCCTCTCTTCCTATAGTCGTGCTACCTCTACCTCTAGTCTCTCAACCTCTACTGGAGTTTGGGATGACTGTCCTACAGTCTCAGCATGGTGGAGTTGTTTCCTCAAAGTATCGTATGTTTCCTATAACCTCATGAATGGTCTAAGTGACTTTGGATCCTACTCCACAATAGGTGGGGGCACATAGTATGAGTCCATCTCCTCCTTGTCGAAGGATGGTGGCACTATCTCTACAGTTTCTTGATGGTAGAACTCCCGCCAATCTCTCATCGCTCCTACAAGGTAGAAATAGTACACACTCAGTACACATCATAATGATATAAATATATATAAAGAGCATAAGAACTAAAGTACATGCATAAAATCAAATATCATCACTTATTTCTCTGGTAGGCTAAGCAATATCAACATCATCCTACGTAGGGAGCATGGAAGATGTGTTAGCCTCTCCACAACTGTGGGTATTGATGCCTACTGTAGCTATTGCTCGTGATCTTGACATAGGAATGGGTGAGGGCTCTCCCCACTCGTGTCGATCCTCAACTAATACCTCATCACTCTCACTTAGGGGTGGATCCTCCTCCTCATCCTCCTCATGGTCCTCATCCTCATCCTCATCCTCCTCCTCTCCCTCCTGGCCATCATAATCCGTATCTGCATCCTCATCATACTCATCATCAATAAAATTAGTAAAAATGTATGCAACTTTGTATCATGTCTCCTCATCCCTATCCTCTTTTTCATCTCACTCATCTAGCATTGGTCCCACATCTCCTACTAGTTCACCCATCAGATATACAGGAGTTGGTTGTGATATGGTCCACCACTTCTTATAATCCCATGTGGCATTGATGTCATCTACATCAGAGACTGGAGGCTGATCGTTATATGAGAAATCATAGTCACTTTCGGCAACATGGTCTAAAGTGAGTCATACTATATCACCTAGTCTTTGGGCACTCTGCACTAACCTCCTGAAAAAGGATCAATCCTTGGGTGGCCTCTAAATTTGTTCAAACTACCGCATGACTAGATTATAGTAGAAGGGGCATACTACATGATCATGACGGCCAACCAAAAATCTGTCTAAATATACTCTCCTCAACTATCTTATGTGATCTGACCACTGTAGTGTCAACTAATAAGGTCTCCACAAGATCTCATCCTCATCCAGTTGGTCAAATATCACTCTCCAAAAGTGTAAATCCTCATATTGTCATGTTGTAGAAGATAGCCAAAGGCCTGAGGATACCCGACTGTTGTTGAACACGGGAAGCCGACAGGTCTAGTACATGTGATATGCTCAAGGAACCAAACCTGTAGAAGCGTGCAGTGCACCATGATTTCTATCTCTCAAAAGAAAAATTGACCAAGATCATAATAAAAATATGCTAAGATACAGTGCCCCTAGGCGTACAATGTCCTATGCTCTACCATCCCACATATCAGATGAACTAGTCATCCCTCAAGGTGCACTTCTTGCTAGTGCAGGAGCACCCAATACACACCTTTATAAGATTCATCATTTGAAGGAAGGCATTAGGAATTTAGGGGAATTTGAGTAATTTCATGTTAAATAAGGCCTTTGAGCCCATCAATGTTGTAATTAGGGATCTTTAATGTTGGTTAGTGCAAAAGAATGCAAAGGTTGCATAATGATGTAATACATGTTATAATTGTCAAATAATCCAAGGATTAAGTCATGTAATGGTCTAGTTGGTTGGATGGTTAGTTCTAGGCATTATAGGGGTGGTTTTTGAGCTGAGAATGTTTATATGGCCTCTTGAAGGCTCAAGAAAATGTTGTTGAATCAATTTGGAGAAGGAAAATGATCAAAAACCTGCGTTTTTCAGTTATTTCTAAGTTTTTGGTGCATTCCCATCTTGTGTACGGGTTCGTATAGCAGGTATAGGCTCTCAAATGTTGTGAATTTTTTGTAACATGGTGTATTCCCTAAAGATAATCTATTCTTGAAGGATTTCATTATGTATTGAGCAATTGAGAGGCTGAAATCTATAGACTGGTCTGAAATAGGGGTTTTGAGGTTTGAGGGAAAATATGAATCAAAAAGGCCATTCCACCCTTCTGTGACTACTATAATTGGGTGGAATGGGCCTTTTTATCCTATTAGTTAGTGTAGGACTCCATAATAAAGTTTTGTATAGGTTTTAAAGAGACTTTCCATGCTACCCCTCCATAAAGACAAATTTTGTGTGTTTTAAGCATAGCTAGGGTATGGTGTTTTGAGATCTACAAAGAGAACATGCTAGAACTTGTTTTTTCTGAGTTATTGAGTGTATCTTGATGTGTTGGAAGGGTCTGGAAGGTTGGGAAAGGTCTGGTGTGAGTAGAAGGGTGAAACCCTATTGGAAAAAAAGGTGAAAAAGACTGAAAATAAGGTGGTTTACAAAGGAAATGTGTGTAGAACTTGGGGAAAGTCTAATGTAATGTTGTCTTAAGCATGTACAGGTAGAATAATGAATTATTTAAGTGGTTTCAGATTGGTGAGAGGTTTGGGCATGGTAAAATCAATAAGACCTAGTTGAAATGGTGAAAAAGGAGGGTTTTTGCATTGGAGGCTTGTTTGAGTGTTTAGGGTCATGAGACCTTGAAAATATGTGGTTTGGGAAATTTATTCAAGACTTTTTTTAGGTTAGGAAGTTTTGTTAGGAGATTAAAAGGTGGTTCCTTTGGAAAAGTGGCCTAATAAGAGACCTAAAATTGTGAAATCCTTGATTTTGAAGCCTTTGATCCAAAAGAGTGATATATGGGTTTTTGATATGTTGAAGGACTTTGAAATGGGTGCTTGATTCCATATTTTTGTTCTCTAGTGTTTTGGAAGGATTTGGAGAAAATACTAAAAAACTAGTTTTCCTATACTTCAAGGGAAACTAGTGTGCAAAATGATGATTTTTGTGAAGTTTAATGAATCTGTTTTGGTGGTTGTTTGAGGATCTTTCAATTGTCATTTTATGAATTTTGAGAACCTTGATAGGGGTCTTGTGAAGTTTTGTTACCTATTTTTCAAACTTGAGTGATTGGAGAACTTGAGGGTGAGTTGATGCCCATTAGGCTGAATGCATGGTAAAGAAGAGTTCTTTGTTCTAAAGTTGATATTTTCATTGTTGTGAATGACCTCCACCTTGGCTCTGCATCATAGTGGTATCATAGCAAGGAAGTATATCTCTGGAAGATTGTAGGAGAAGCATTTGAAGGTATAAGACATTATGGCCATCAGAAGGTTGGATGAGAAAGAAGAACAAATGAGGAATGCTCTTTTCTAGACTAGATGCAAATGCAGAGGTAAGGTATGTAAGGTACTAATTGATTCAAGTTCATTGGATAATGTTTTTTCTGAGGAAATGGTTGAAAAATTGCATTTGACAAGGCTAAAACATGAATCACCTTACAAGGCATATTGGGTAAATGATAGTCAACATGTTGTGGTTAGGGAGCAAGCATTTGTATATTTTCAAATTGGTCCTTATAAAGATGTTCTACTATGTGATATTATGCCTATAAGGGATTTCCATATGATACTAGGAAGGGTTTGACAATTTGATAGATTTACTATTCATGATGGGAGACTTAATGTGTATACAATTGAAAAGGATGGGCAAAGGTACACCTTGAGTTGTTTGCAGGATGAAGGGACACAAAGAAGGATAGGTATGTGTGGAAAAAGAGAGTTTTTGGAGAAAGAGGAGACAAATAAAGTGAAGGTCAAAGATGAGAAGACCTTGAGAGCACAAGAAAAGGATAGAAAGTATGATGAAGAAAAAGGCAGGACATAAGTTTTGCAGTTGCAAGAGAATGAGGTAAAGGCAAAAAAGGACATGTTTGGTATAGTGATTTATGACAAAAGAGCACTTGGGACAAATATCCCTCAAAAAGAAAAGAATAAAAGTGAAAGACAATCATCAATGGAGAGGCAAAGGAGGCCCAGTGAGGTCTGTAAAGGTGAAAGGCAACGTCTACTAAAAGGACAGATTAAAAAGAAGCATCAAGGGACTGACAAAGGAGAGGATTCGCAGCTACAGTATGTTGACATAAAGGATGGAGGATATAATGATAGAGAGGTCTTGAAGAATGAGAATATTAAGAGAGAAAGAGGAGATACAAACAAGGCAGGTGATCAGATTAGAGAAAGCCATGGTAGGCTTGAAAAAAATGAAAAGATCATGATTGGGGTAGTGGAGTGTCCCCTAAAGGAAAATGCAGATGAAAAGAATACAAAGGTTGCAGACACAATGGAATTTATCTTAGAGGATATAGAGGTAAATGAGGTAGTGATGCTGATGCACAAACTAAAGGTAAAGGAACTTGAAGAAGCAAAAAAGATAGAGGAAGAAGATGTCTTTGAAGATGCTAGTGAGGAGTTTATGGATGAAGAACAAGATAAGCAAGAAGAAAAGATAGTGAGTCAAAAATAAATGCAAAAGATAGTGAGTGAATTTGTAGAAGAATGTGCAAATGATGAGAAAGTTGCAATCACCTTGGAAGGTGAAAAAGATCAAGCAAAGTGGATAAGTGAAGTTCCAAGAGAACCTAGAAAGGAAGAGTTGATAGTGAGTAGCCTAGTGAAGGCTAAAGAAAAAGAATTTGAGAAGTCTCCAATTGTGATGGAGAAGAAAGCAAGTGAAATGGATTGGTCAGTGGTTGTGTGGAAAATGTATGCTATTGTGCAAGTTATTTTGAGCGTGGAAAAGCTGGGAAAAGTTGTGAAGAGGAAAATTGAAAGGTAGTGAATGAAGGGAATTGTTTGCTATTTCTTCATTTTGATGATTTTGATGATGGATGTTAATCCAAGAGTCAAGATGAAAGGTGAAGAACATAGTGTGGTGTTGCATGAACATGTTGAGAATGTTGGGAGCAGTTGGTTAAAGTATGTAAGTGCAGGTCTGAGATTGATAGTGCAAATCCAAGGAATCAATGCAAGCAAGGGAATGCTACACATGGACAAGACAAAACCAAATGTCAAAATGAAGCATCTACAAAGAGTGTCAGAGGATGGAGATATAGATTTTTTGCAGGAGAAGGCTTCCAAGGGACTTGGAAGAATTTTTAAGCTAGGGTGTATGGTGTAGGAGCACCCAATACACACCTTTATAAGATTCATCATTTGAAGGAAGGCATTAGGAATTTAGGGGCATTTGAGTAATTTCATGTTAAATAAGGCCTTTGAGTCCATAAATTTTGTAATTAGGGGTCTTTAATGTTGGTTAGTTCAAAAGAATACAAAGGTTGAATAATGATGTAATACATGTTATAATTGTCAAATAATGCAAGGATTAAGTCATGTAATGGTCTAGTTGGTTGGGTGGTTAGTTTTAGGAATTCTAGGGGTGGTTTTTGAGTTAAGAATGTTTAAATGGCCTCTTGAAGGCTCGAGAAAATGTTGTTGAATCAATTTGGAGAAGGAAAATAAACAAACACCTGTGCTTTTCAGTTATTTTTGAGTTTTTGGTGCATTCCTAGCCTGTGTACAGGTCCGTATAGTAGGTATAGGCTCTCAAATGTTGTGAATTTTTTTTAGCATGGTGTATTCCCTAAAGCTAATCTATTTTTGAAGGATTTCATTATGTATTGAGCAATTGAGAGGCTAAAATCTATAGACTAGTCTGAAACAGGGGTTTTGAGGTTTGAGGGAAAATATGAATCAAAAAGGCCATTCCACCCTTTTGTGACTACTGTACTTGGGTGGAATGGGCCTTTTTATCCTATTAGTTAGTGTAGGACTCCATAATAAAGTTTGGTATAGGTTTTAAAGAGACTTTCCATGCTGCCCCTCCATAAAGACAAATTTTGTGTGTTTTAAGCATAGCTAGGGTATGGTGTTTTGAGATCTACAAAGAAAACAAGATAGAACTTGTTTGTTTCTGAGTTATTGAGTGTATCTTGATGTGTTGGAAGGGTCTGGGAGGTTGGGAAAGTTCTAATGTGAGTATAAGGGTGAAACCCTATTGGAAAAAAAGGTGAAAAAGACTTAAAATAAGGTGGTTTACAAAGGAAATGTGTGTAGAACTTGGGGACAGTAGAATGCAATGTTGTCTTAAGCATGTACAGGTAGAATAATGAATTATTTAAGTGGTTTCAGATTGGTGAGAGGTTTGGGCATGGGAAAATCAATAAGACCTAGTTGAAATGGTGAAAAAGGAAGGTTTTTGCATTGGAGGCTTGTTTGAGTGTTTAGGGTCATGAGACCTTGGAAAATATGTGGTTTGGGAACTTGATTCAATACTTTTTTGAGGTTAGGAAGTTTTTTGAGGAGATTAAAAGTTGGTTCCTTTGTAAAAGTGGCCTAATTAGAGGCCTAAAACTATGAAATCCTTGATTTTGAAGCCTTTGATCCAAAAGAGTGATATATGGGTTTTTGATATGTTGAAGGACTCTGAAATGGGTGCTTGATTCCATGTTTTTGTTATCTAGTGTTTTGGAAGGATTTGGAGAAAATACTAAAAAAGTGGTTTTCCTATACTACAAGGGAAACTAGTGTGCAAAATGGTGATTTTTGTGAAGTTAAATGAATCTACTTTGGTGGTTGTTTGAGGATCTTTCAATTGTCATTTTATGAATTTTGAGAACCTTGATAGGGGTCTTGTGAATTTTTGTTACCTATTTTAAAAGCTTGAATGATTGGAGAACTTGAGGGTGAGTTGATGCCCATTAGGCTGAATGCATGGTACAGAAGAGTTATTTGTTCTAGAGTTGATATTTTCATTTTTGTGAATGACCTCCACCTTGGCTCTGCATCACCTACCCATTTGGGATGAGTACTAGTGCTACTGTATGCATCATGATCCATCTCACAACTATGGCTTGTGAATACAACATCACCAAGTCAATTTTCCCTCTCACCCACTCATCATGCACTAGCCCATCCAAACAATACTACATATCAACCTTTTGTTTGTAGAAGGTGTGATCTCTCTAGAAGTGTACCTACTCTCCCTGAATAGGAAATTAGAGGATACGATGGATGTCCTCTAGAGTAATTGTCATCTTCTTAGTCAGAAGGTGGAATGTAAATGTGTCTGTATCCCAGTGCTTGCATAGTGCCATCAACATAGCATCATGGTACCTCATGGGGGCATGAGGTGTGCCTAATAGATACCCATATCCTGCGGGTGCTTTGTGTCCTCTTCTATAAGTGTTGGGGCTAAATCTCTCAAAAAACTCAGCTTCCTACCCCCCAAATGCTAATGTGAATGGGTGGGTACCTATCAAAAACACAAGAATATGCTCTACAAATCATTTAACATCTTTAATTTTTACTTTATTCATCATCCAAGTGTACTAAAGTTGTTCTAGTGTGCTTTCCTCAATACCCTAGACACTTTAGAACCCTTTTGGGACACCTCGCGAAGAAATGGGACACTTTGCAAACAAAAGGGACACTTTGCAAACAAATGGGACACTTCATGAAAAAAGGAGACACTTTGCAAAAAAAATTCCAAGATCCTAAATTAACCTAGAAATGCATAAAAATCATTAAATAATTGCATAAACACATAGCACAGGTAGCAGAATCGACTCACCTCGTGATGAAGCTCATTATGTGCCACCTGGTCCTGTAGAACGTCCAATCGTGCATGCCTGTAATCTTGTCTGCTCGACATGTTTCCATATTCACTCATCACTCTCAAGCTACAAGAAAGTAAAATGAAATAGTAAGTGGAAAAATACTTTCCTTTTACCTCTTTTAACTCTTTTCATTCCTTTTTTACTCTTATGAATACAATCAGGATTTTTCCTATCTTAAGAGTTAATAAAGTGATTCTTATTCAAAACAACTTAACAAGTGCTAGTGAACTCCATTTTTTATGCCATTTTATGTGTTGTAATCATGATTATGTACCCAACATGTCATCAATTGTCTATCGTTATGTGGCATGGTACTTGGATATGTCCTACGATATGATTTTCCTTATTCGATGTGGCTAGTTTGCTACCTTGATTCCACCTCCGTAAAGAAAGTAGAAACAAAGTGGGGTATACATCTACCCTCAAATTTAATTTCTAGAAGTGGCATAAGAGGATTTTTGGACAACTAACGAATTCGTGTTGTAGGATGTGGTTCCTAATGTTGTGGTTTTGCAAATAACTACACTGGGGGCTTCATTCTCCCATCTTTTGAATGAGTATCCTTTTATGAATTAAAGTGTACTGTTTAGAGTCCTTTAGCTTGAATATGCATGTAAAGTCATATGGGTGCTAAATTGGGGGCTAAATGTGTCACAAAAAATTGTACACTCTTGAAGAAAGAGGTAATTTTGTGCTTAATTTGGTCCTATTTTTGACACCCTTGAATTAATCATCATTTAAAACAACATTTAGAGGCCCCTAAGACTCATTATTTTGGACCTTGAGGCTTATTCCACCCAAAAATCATACAAATCCCAAAAAAAAAATTCAAATCATTCAAATTCTAGAAAACCCCTGGTGGGACTAAGTCACCCAGGGTGGCGACTTAGTCCCTTTTGGGGGATTTTTCACTTTTGAGTGGGAAAATCACCGACTTAATTCAAATTCCCAATGGATGTTGGCCTGTGAAGTTAAAATAATGAATAATTAGGTGTTGATTCCTATAAATATATGTTTTTAGGTCATTTTTCACAACATTAAGTCATTTTCAACAAGAAAATTCAAGAGCCAAGAGTAAAATATCTTTCACAAGAAGATTCATTAGTCTATCTACAATAAATTTGAAGCTTTAGGGTAGCAAGTTAGGGTTTTTGTGGGTCTTCAAGCTCACTTTTTTTCAAAGATCTTACATTGAAAAAGGGTTGATCATGGATTCCTATGGAGAATCATGGAGAAATCTAGGTTGAGGAGATGCAACTAGCCATCAAATCAAGCCTAAATATTTGTTTTTAAAGTGATTCCATCTTCCATTTTCTCTCTATTTTCAGCCTAAGGAAGGTTTGCATCTCATTCAGATTCATTTCTAATGTGATATAGTGTCTCTTAGGATGAGTCTTGCATTGTTCTAAATCCATTTATGCATCTTATTCTTGTATGTTAGAATAGGGTTGCATCTTATTTTCAAACTTCCTAGTCCTAGACACACTTAGGGTTAGGGTTTTATGTAGATTTTATCTCTTTCAAGGTTTAAATACCAACTAGGGGTTTGACCAAGGAAAAAACCCCATTACAAATCAATTTATAATCTACTTTGTAGGTATTTTCACAAGTCAAGATCTAGCTTTCCGCCAGAAAATAGAGTGTAGATTGTAGGCTTTCATTTCCACTTTCAGATTTGCAGAAAATCCAAAGTGGAATAAGTCACCAATAGTGGTGACTTAGTCCCACTACACTTGTCTTTTAGAAGTTTTTGCAGATCTGGACACCCATTTGGCAGAAACGGGCTCTAGAGTAGTTTCCCAAATCTGGAACTAAGTCACCTAGCTTGGCGTAAGTGTCCCAGTTGGTCAGAAAATCAAATTTTCTAGAATTTCAAAGGCATCTACAATCTTCATCTTAGTCTTCATCAGTTTCTAGGTGCACAATTTCTATTTATCATCTTTATCTTGTTCTTTATTGCATTTAATCTATCATTTTGCATATCAAAATGTGTTTTCAAGCATCTTGCATTTCATTAGTTTTGCATCAATAATTCATTTCCCTTTTCATTTCTTTGCATTTAGGGCACTCTATTTATACATATTTCAATCATATTAGCATTAGTCTTTAGTGAACCTCCAATTTTTTGTAGGATACCTTTCTCCTTTTAGGTGAAAAGCCCTTGAAGTGTAAGAGAGAAGCCCCTACAAAAATTTGGGGTTCAAAACCAAGTAGAATTCTCATAAAGTTATCACCATGTTGACATCAATGAAAACATAGGAACAAACAACACAAACCATCCATACTATTAAAAAGATGCAGTACAACTGAGAGGGGGGTGAATCAGTTGTCACAAAAATTAAACTTAAAAACTTCAACACATATTAATTTTGTAACCACATTATCTGTTATTAAGTATGAGCATGAAACATAGATAGCTAAAAGTAATTTAACACAATAGACACCATATTTTTACATGGAAAACCCAAGAAGGGAAAAGCCTTAGTGAGGATTAGCTCACAGTATAAAGTAGTTCTAAACTAAAAAATAAAAGGCTCATTGCCAAGAAATCACTGTCTTGAAAGGACTCACTATCCAAACACAAAAGTTCACTACTTACAAAAGAGCCTCACTGCCTACAAAAGGATTAATAAAAACAAGATTGGGATTTACAGCCAAAATGAACTCAGAATAGTGCACCTAACCAGTGTTGATGCAGTTTTGGTGATGCTCAAATGAATGATTCAACACACTTCATCTTTTCACTCACTCTATTATTCTTCTACCTCTATCTCGCTATCTCTATAAATCAAAATCTTTCCATCATATTCATTTTTATACCTGATCTTTCCCACAAGCATCAATTAGGTCGGCCTAATTAGATTCCCTTCATATTTACCAAAATTACTTATTGTCAGCTCCAAATATTCACAAAATATTTCAAGAAGATAATTCAAACTTCCAACATGCTACATTATGTTAGAAAGGACCTAAAATAGATCGCACATAGATTCGCATAGAAAATTTTATCGAAACACAATTTCCCTAAGAAGTCAAATAGGAATAGACTTCAACACAAAAGATAAATAAAATTTTGGTACAAGCACCAGATACATTGGATCTTGAGAATATGTGCTCCTGTCGACTACAAACCATTTCCCAAAACCACAAGCATCAACTATTAACTGCGAAGAAATGTAGATAGGAATATTGAAGAATATAGCTTGAATACCAGTTCAGATACCAAACCAAAATACCAAATTAAGCTCTATCTTAAACTTGCAGGAACAACATGGTGACATCAATGACAACACAAAACTCTAGATACAATAAATATTCTTCATTTTTCCAACAATCTCCCCCTTTGTCATTGATGGCAACATGTAACAATTTCTTCTTCAAAACTCTCCCCATACTCTAACTCTCTCCATACACTAACTCTCTCCCCCTTTGAAATTAATGGAAAAGGGTTGCCAAAAAGGATATAAACATGGTGACATAAAAAAAACTTTCAATTCATCAAAAACTTCCAACCATCCAAAAATTTTAGACATCAAATCAATTAACTTCTTTTCCCTACTTTTCTTCTTTTCCTTAGCAAAAACAAGAAAACTCAAGATTAAAGTAAAGATAACACTCTTCTCCTAAAACACTTTCTTGTACCTTTCTTCAAGAACTAGATGAAATTTCTTCCAGTTAAAAGTGGTTGAATCCATTCTTGTGAAAATTCTCTCCAATAAACCCAACATAGTAAAAGACGGTGACCAGTGTGAGCTCTATCTCTCAACATCTTCTGTGTTAGTAAGGATTCTAGAGAGATGCTCTAACCAGACCTAAGTAATTTCCTTCAGAAACTAGAAGGTTTTTATCACATCATCTCTTTGTCTTTGTACAACTACCAATCCATCATGTAGTTCATCGACTCTCAATATTTTCTTTCCTTCTTTATCCTCAAAGATGTCAAAATTCTTTCCAATATTCTTCACTTCAGTTTTAATTGCAATCTTGCTCCTAAAATTATCTACTGCAGTAGGCCACTAGAGACAATACTTGTAAATATTAGAAATTTCATTAATTCATTTCAACCAAAGCTTCAAATTTTCATCCTTCCAGACCTTCAAGCAACATTCTTTCTTCAACAATTTCAACTAGATTTTCTGGCAAGAAATTAGAAACAACTGACACACCAATACCTTTCTGAAGTAAATATTCCACCCCGACATCATCAATATTTAGTCTATTAATAGGAGAGGCTGCACTCCATAATTCACCAATCTTCTTCATCTTCCCTTCAATAATTATAAATTAGATGTCATTAGATGATACTTTCTCCTCTTCTTCTGAAATATCATCAATATCTTCAATTATAACTTTCCTCTTCTTTGATTTTAGAGGGGAGTCACTAATGATGATCTCTAATTCCTTTTTACCAGAGGAAGAGCCAACTTCAAACTAACTCGAAATAACAACACTGGAGTGAATATTTCTTTTCAAGGATGTGAAATAGGATTTACACATACTTGCTTTGTCTACCAATGCTCCCAAATATCTGTAGACCTGCTTTCCAATAGGAATCCTAGATTCCCATAGGTCACATTATCTTTTCCCAGTAGGGAACACAAAAAGTAAAACACGAAGCATACCAGTAGAGATCCAAATTGAAGGGGATAACCCTCATTTACCGACATACGAACATTTTTAGAAAGATTCTCAAGCAATAAGCTACACAAATCAAATTTCATGTTTTCTTTTACCATCATATGTGCAATGTAAACTACAATTTCTAATGTGGACCCTTCACGATTTCTTAAATAAATCTTGTAAGAAATCTCGTATGAAAAATACCTTACGACCAAATCTTCAAGTGTGTTTATTAATAAGGCTCGTGGGTCTTTGTGAATACCAGTCAATTCCTGCAGATCTTTGTACTTTATAGTTTTTCTTCCATGAAGATCACCAATATTGCATAAGCCAGTTATTGCCTCAATCAATTCCTTTGTAACTAAGTAGGGTTTTTCCAATATAATACTTCCGTCCATGAAATGACTCAATAAGAACAAAATAAACTCCTTTTCGACAAACCATGAGAATTCACTCCACAAATTCATACCTAGGGTTTTGATGTTTTTTAATTTTCTTTCACTTAGCCTTAGCTCCATTTCTTTTATCTTATTCTAATCAAATTCTTCTAACTCCACTCCTTTCAGCTTCAAAGGGATGGCATCACTCAATTCTCTATCCATTTCTATGTTTCCTTTAATTTAGCAATCAAAACTTCTTCTTTTTTCCTTCTTCCCCTTCTTGGAAATAGAGAAACAAATTCCAGATTACCTGAGTCAATTTCTTTGAAACCCTTTCAAAAATTCTTCACGTTTGTTTCAAGATCGCTCTAGGGCTCCTTCTGAATTCTTCAAATGAAAAATTAATTGAAATTATTCATAAACTTCAATTTTAAAATTCATTGATTTTACCCTAAATGCATTAAATGCAGCAAGCATCAAAAAGCTACTAAATACATTCTCCCAACCTAGAGAACCCTAATTTAGTCCATAAATCATCATAACATGTTTTCTTCTAATTCTTTTTCCACAACCTCTGATTCTTCATTCTTCATGCCTCACCCATGTGCTAGCCTCTAACACACAATATATCTAGGGGGTTTTTCTAGTTTTTTGATAATGCTCCCCCTAGGGCCATGCTTGATCTTGTTCCCAAAGAATTTATTCGTATTGGATGAGGGCACAGTCATATTAGTAGCTTCATATTTTTCTTCTTCTTTCTTCCTCCATATCTTATTCATCTCCTGCTTCATTTCTGCTTTCTCGACCTTCATTACGGGATCATTCTTCTCTACTAGAGCAGTCTTCTTTCCTTTCTTGTTTCTGCACACCTTTGAAACATGTCCTAGTTTATTACAATTATAACAGATGACATTTTTTTGATTACTTTGTCCTCCATTTCCTCTTGATCTACATTAATTTGTTTTGTGTCTAAATTTGTTGCAAGTATAGAAATAGCCATTAAAGAATTTATTCATTCCACCTTCATTAAACATGTTTCTCATTCTTACCTATGATCTGCATTCAATAGCCTTATGTCCAACCTTTTTACATTCAAAGCATTGTTTGGTGAAGGGACTAGAAAACTAATTATTTCTGCTCCTGCATTCTATTGCCTTGTGACCATATTTATAACAAAATAAAAAATACTATTGAAGGAGGGATACCTTTGTGCATTAGGTTGTCTCACAATCGATCTCCTTGTAAAATTTCTTGAATTTATTTTTTGCTTTCCTTTATCCAGAGTCTTCTGATTGTCCTTAGAACTTTCACCTGCATCATTTCCCAAACTACTCTTGTCTTTACTCAGTTTCTATCCAACAAGAAATTATCCAAGCTTATCGGAACTTGATTTGAAATTATTCTCATAGAGCTTTGCCTTTTCTAGTTCAATTCTCAAGTTTACCACCTCCTATTCAAGTTTAGAGAATTCTTTAGATTTATTCTACACCATTATATTTAGACATTCTTGAATTCTCTTCTTATCTTCTATTGTCACTTTCAGTCCAATTATTTCTTGTCTCAACTATTCACTCACTTGCTTGTGGCTTTCCTTAAATTTCTTTAAATGTTCTTTCAACTTCCAGACACATTCATTAGCTTCATCTAGATTCTCCTTCAGATCTATATTCTCACTTTTAACTCTGTCAAGATCCTTAAGTGCGGTCTGAAGCTCTTCTTTGTCATCCATCAGATCATCCATCGGGATCCTCCTGAAGTAGTTAAGCTCTTATACCAAGGAACCAAAGCTCTGATACAAATTGTTAAAAATATGTAGGACAACTGAGAGGGGGGGTGAATTAGTTGTCATAGAAATTAAACTTAAAAACTTCAACACATTAATTTTGTAACCACGTTATATGTTATTAAGTATGAGCATGAAACATAGATAGCTAAAATTAATTTAACACAATAGACACCATATTTTTACGTGGAAATCCCAAGAAGGGAAAAAACATAGTGAGGATTAGCTCATAGTATAAATTAGTTCCAAACTGAAACTAAAAGGATCACTGACCTAAAAGGATTCACTGTCCAAATACAAAAGCTCACTACTTACAAAAGAGGCTCACTACCTACCAAAGGATTAACAAAAATAATATTGGACTTTACATCCAAAATGAACTGAGAATAGTGCACCTAACCAATGCTGATGCAGTTCCGATGATGCTCAAAAGACTGATTCAACACACTTCATCTTTTCGCTTACTCTATTATTCTTCAGCCTCTATCTTGCTATCTCTATATATCAAAATCTTTCCATCATATTCATTTTTATACCTGATCTTTCCCGCAAGCATCAATTAGGTCGACCTAATTAGATGCCCTTCATATTTACCAAAATTACTTAAGATTGACTCCAAATATTCACAAAATATTTCAAGAAGATAATTCAAACTTCTATCATGCTACATTATTTCAGAAAGGACCTAAAATAGGTCACACATAGATTCGCATAGCAAATTTCATTGAAACACAATTTCCCCAAGAAGTTAGCAAGGAATAGATTTCAACACAAAATATCAATAAACATTTTGTACAAGCACCAGATATGTGGGATCTTGAGAGTACATGCTCTTATAGACAAAAAACCATTTCCCAAAACCGAAAGCATCAACTATTAACTACAGATAAATGCAGACATGAATACTAGAATATAGCTCAAATACCAGTTCAGATACCAGACCAAAATACTAGATTAAGCTCTATCTTAAACTTGTAGGCACAACATGGTGACATCAATGACAATAAAAAACTATAACTTAGACATACAATATTCTTTGTTTTTCCAACACATAATTTATGCTCATGTTGCAAGGTTCCATAATCCCAACAATCTCTTGTTTTGGCATTGATGGCAACATGCATGACAAAAACATTTTCCAATATACTGCAACTGAATACTCTAAATACGCCCCCTATGAAAACTATTCTTCACAAAAAAAATTCTTTGTTAACCTATGTCTCTTCATCTCTCTATCTCTATATCTTTATATCCCTCCCCCTTTGACATTAATGATAAAGGATGAGGGTACAATATACCTGTATATATCAAAATCTGACCAAAAAGATATTAACACAACACAAAATTAACCTAAAGTGGAACCTCTAAGACTCTCCAAGATGACCTTCCATCATGATTTTCCTTCTTCCCATGAATATTGTGCACTTATGAGAGTCTTGTGTAATAGCTCAAGTTTAGTTAAGGACTCTATACCATCTACTAGATTATTGGGACTAAGATTAATCTCTCATAATTCACAAATACAACCAAGAGCACTAGAAATAGAAGTGTGCCTAAGTTTAATCATTTCTCTGAGTGCCAAAAACTTCTTGATAACCTCTATCCTTTGATCCTATAGAGAAAATATTTTTTCTTGAAGCTCCACAATATAGGACCACCTCTGATTATCTCTATCTTTTGCTAACCTATATGTATCTGCCTAAGTGCTCATGTGGGATTCACTTATCCTTATCTCATTTCTTATGTCTAGTGTACTACCTAACCAATCAAAGGAAAAAAGAAAGTAGTTCTTGTGCCTCTTCTTGACAACCTTGTACACTCTCCAATTCTTTCATCACTCCAATATGTGCATTTGCACATTTTTCTTTGATATCTTCCAAATTTCCTTCATCAGACCTAATTTCAGTAGGTACTTCAAGTTTGGAGATGTAGAACTTCAAAGAATTAATCATGCCTCTGAGATTCTCCACAACAGAAATAGATGAATCAAAATTAGCACCATGAATAACCTTTTGCAATTCTTCCAAAGCTTTCTAAATATTTATTCTTTCATTCTCATGTTCAAAATCACTTCCTTTTGCAACTTCTTGCTTAACAACACTCTTCCTTTTCTTCCCTATTTCAATTACGCTATCAAAGGTACCTTCTACATTGAGATTCTTAGGGATTTCAAAAATAATTTTAGCATAATTATCAACTTCATCCTTTGACACTTCATAATCTAATTCAAATATCCATACCAACCTTGATTCAACTACTTCCATGTGACAAAAATCTGTAAACATAAGAAAATTGATGCTTCCAGATACTTACCTTTGAACAACACATACTAGAATCCTAAACCTTCTATTCATCCTCATCTAAAATGTTCCAAAGAATACAGCTACAAGGGTAGTCTCTTATGCATCTGAACTACCAAGATTTATCATGAAGTTCTTGATTTGATGGGAAATAGGCTTTGTATTTGACCATTCTATCCTTCCTATTTCAAGTAATTCTCTCAAAAAGAAAAAAAGTAGATAGACAACAATATTTCCATACCCAAATCTATTATTCTTACTCTTCTTGATTTCCTTTAAATTCTTCATAAGATTTATACAGAGTAATTCAAAAAAATCATAATCCATAGCTCTTTTAACCATATCAAAAGTAGTATGTACAACAATAGTAGAAACTATGAGGTCATTGTTAGGGATACAAACTTTGTGACCGATGACCATAGCAACATACCTTATTACCAGATCAATAATCGATCTCACGTCAATCTCTTTCCCTTCAAGTTTCACACCAGTAACCTCAATTATCTCTTGCTCATCTAGAGCCTTCCATTTGGGAACTGGTATGAAGGAACACAAACCAGTTACATCTCTAATACATTCTCGGGTAATCAAATATTCCTCATCAATCCACAAAGATTCATCATTAATTTTTCTTAAGACTATTCGAATATACTTCTTTTCAAATTCAAACAAAGGGACTTTCCTCCAAACATCCAACTTTTTCTCAACTAACACTATGTAGGCATCATGACTCTCTTCTAATTCACTCTCCCGTGGCATACTCAACTGAACTAATGAAATTTCTTCTATCTTACTGTAAACAAATGCATAAATATCCTCTATAGGAACCACTCTTAGAGGGATGCGATAGAATGCACCAATAGACTCTTCTGAAAGATCCTTCAAATATCTTCTCAAATTAACTTGATCCTTATCTGCACTATTCACAACCTTTAAATTATCCATAACAATAAAAGTGAAAGATGTGCAGATAGGAATACCTCTGTGAATGCCAACAAGAAATGTATAGATATCCTACTTCCGGAGCTCACTTCAAATCCACTATGAATTTCTCTTTAAGCTTCCTTTGCATGCTTCTCCAAAAATACCTAAGCCTCTTGAATTATTTGAATTTATTCCCTCCATTCTAAATGATTTTACAATAAATGTTTCAACTTGCAAGTAGATTACCTCAAAAAATTGTATATGCCTCCATTCTTCTAAATTTTGTAGACTTTATCCTTCACACATGCAACTGAGAAAAATTCCTTAATTTCCTTATCACATTAAATATACTTCTATCATAATGTGACACAAATATTGATTAGGGGGTTCATTTTATTTTCTGATAATTTCTCCCCATTAGCCACTACTTTAAATAGAAATTGATGGGAATATTTGCACCAGAGGTTGATACAAATAAGACTGATGATTCAACTTGCTTTCCTTTCTTTCTCCAAATCCTTTTCATTTCCTTTTTTTCTTCTTCCAGATCAATGATTTCATCATGCTTCTTTGCGAGATAATTATTTTTTCTTGTTTTGCAGTTATTAACAGGATGTTTCAGATTGTTACACTTACAACAAACAACATTCTTATTTCCTTTTTCTCTTTTATTCAACTTATCTTTACATATACTATCTTCATATCTTGTCTTTTTGCACTTAAGACATTTTCTGGAGAATGATAAAGAATCATTCATTTATTTTTTATAGTCCTTTTCCTTATGACCAAATTTCTTTTAGGAATAACAAATGCCATTGAAAGATAAATAACTTTTAGCATCATGTCATTTGACAAGAGTTCTTCTAGAATTGTTTCTTAGACCCTTGATTTTTCCATCTTTTCACCAAATCTTCTTATAAGTATATTGCTTCGCTTTAGAAATTTGACCTTCCTCAAACCTTAAACCACTCTTATCCATTTCCAATCATTGAGAAGTAATCAATTCATCAAGCATTGTCGAGCTTATCTTAAATTTGTCTTCAAAACTTCTTGACTTTTCCATATCGTATTTTAAGATTTCTTCTTCTTCCTCAAGTTTTATGCATTCATCCATCTTCCTTTGAATTTCAATTTCTTGGAATTTTTTAGTTCTTTTCATTTCATCCAATTGTTACAACAAGTTCAAGACAATTTCATCAACCTTAACCAATAGATCACATGCTTCAACACTTTTACTTTGTAGCTTTTCAATATACTTATTCGCTTTCACCAACTTGTCCTTCAGATCTTCTATTTCTTTTGAATATCCAACAAAGACCACTTCCGAAGGAAAAAATTTCTTATACTCAAATTTTGGGACCTTCCTCAAGTTGTTAGGCATCTTCTAAGGAACTAAGCTCTAATACCAATTATTGAACATACAAAATACTGAGAGAGGGGGGGTGAATCAATATTCCATAAAACCATTCACATAAAATCCATCTAACCATTATTACAATTCTGACTGAATCAACAAGAGGTAACATAGAAACAACCATACACATGAACACCAAGACTTTTGCATAGAAAACACAAAAAGGGAAAAACCACGGTGAGGGTTAACTCACAATATATTATATCTAGATACAAAATATTATAGGGCTCACTGTCAAGACTCAATGTCCCTAAAAAGGGTCACTGCCTGAATACAAAAGATAGTTGACTACCAAGATACAAAGATAGATGATCACTACCAAGAGATTGAACTAGTAGAATACACCTTCAATGCACAAGGTTCAATTCTAATGAAGCTCAAAATATGAAGCACTACCTCACACAATAGTCTCTCAACAAATCTACTTTGATCCGCAATTGATAAAGCATTTAGGCTCAGACCTTACACTTCTTTCCACTTTCCACTTTCTCTCCTCTTATTCTCTCTCTCACACTCACTCTATCTCATTCCTCAAAAAATATTATATATATACAAGTATATCTTAATCATCAATTATGTTAGTTTAATTAGATGAAAAAAAATAATCAAAACTTTCTTTATCGACACCATATTAAACATTTTATCCATGTAGTACATTGTACCAGGTCAGCTAACATCCATAAAACATAACTAGTCTTCATAATGTATTGCATACACTAAGTTAGCCAAGACTAGAACACAATTCTCCACACCAATAAATAATCCTTAAAGCAACCACCTTCTAGAGCTGAGAACACATTAATTTCCCATCATACCACCAACATAGATACTATCAACAAAACCACAACATAAGAATATTCACCTTAATAAAATGTGGAGTCTCCCACATAGTATGTCGAGCAAGGAACAATAGACTATAGAGTTGAACTTTGTTAGAGATAACTTTTTTCTCACAACCAACAACATCTCAAGATTCAAGATATAGTTGTCTAAATGAGTCATGATAACATGGTTAATATATTAGAGTCTTATTAGATCTTGTGGTGAATTCTAGACTCAGATACCAACACACTAATCCATCACAAAAGGGAATTACCAGTAGAGAGAATCTTTCGGTAAACTAAGTAGACTTCTCATAGAGTTATCACGATGTTGACATCAATGACAACATAGGAACAACCAACACAAACCATCCATACTTCATGCTCATGTTGCAAGGCTCCATAATCCCAACAAAGTATACACCTAAAAATTTCTAGACCTGAATGAAGACTTGAAATGCTAAAAACACTAAAATTAATGCCTTTTGGGACTCATACACCAATTTAGGTGATTTAGTCCCAGATTAGGGTTTCTAGGCAGGAACAAAAATCTGCTAGAGATATGTCTGAAACTCTTCAAAACTGCAAATCTGACTATACTAGGACTCATATGCCAGAAGTAGTGTATCAGTCCAATTTGGATTTTTTTGGAAATTCAAAGTTTGATTCTTCTCTTCAATGTCTGATCTATCTTTTCCACTTGATTTCTTAATCTAAATCTCTAATTTGCACCCTGCAGATGTCTTTCAATGATCTCCAATGCAAGGTAACAACTTTAACAACTTTGAACACTTGAAAACTTTCTCCAAACTTGCTCTTGAATGTTTCTTCAACCTAGATCTTAAAATCACACACTAAAGAGAGGGAAAAATGTTGTTTTGTTAGTGGAAAGGGGTTTTCCTTGGTCAAACCCTGTTTTGGTAATCAAAACTTGAAATGAATTCAAATAAGATAAATGAATGATTAATGAACAAAATGTAATGTTGCAACTCACCAAACCCTAACAATAAAGTGCTACAAACATATATGAGATGGCTCCAATGGATGTAGATCTTGAATCTTGCTTGAATACGATAGATCTTTAATTGAAAGCTCTCTTGGATCATGAAACCCTACATCACAATTGTTAGCTCAAAAATAAACATGATGCATGATGACTTTGACATGATGCTTGATACTTGAATAATGCTCCAAAACACTTGATAATCAACTCTTGAATGCTCTTGTAAACACTTGAATGATCTTGTGAACTCCAATTTGATAAAATGCATGAATTCTTGAAAGCTTAGGAGAAACTAAGTGAAATGACCTTGTATTTATACTTGTTTATGCCAAATTTCCTAAAATTACAACACTACAAGCTGACATCAAATCTAGGAGACTAAAATCCCACCAAGAATTTGAATTAAATTTTTGATTTTGGGCCACATGGGACTCATACACCAGAAGTGGCATATGAGTCCCATTAGGCATTAATTATGGGACATATTTTCAAAATTGCTTAGATTCATGTGAAATTAGGATCGGGGCCCTAAAACCTAGGTGGGACCCAAATGCCCAATGTGACGTATGAGTCCTAGATCACTAAATTTGAGCGACAACCTAAAAATACATGAATTATTATTGGATCTTGGTTTATGTTAGGATTATCCTTGAAAATATGCATTAATTGAGGTTTTTGGATGCAAAATAAGGCCAAATAAGGCATAAAGAAGCCCAATTAATAATGAAAACCCTAGGAAACTGTGAAAGTGTGGTACAATGCCTTACAACACCTAAAATAAGTTACAATTAAGTTCATCTAGTTCATAAGGGCCCAAGACCTAATGTGAGTGTGTTAAACATATTACAACACTAATTCAAGGCAACATTAAGCTTAGTTTAACAAGGAGGACCCAAAAAAGTGTGAAAATGTCATGAATGACTTTTTTTGACACTACAGTAAGAAGGAAAAATGATTTGGAGAAGATGAAGATTATGGGAGAGTCTTTGGTGGAATATGGTGTTGTTAGGATAGTGGAATCCCACTTTACTTGTTGTCTTAAATGATTGTGATACCCTAGAATGCAAGGGGTTTGAGTAGTGTCTCTAGACAAAAGGATACTTAGGATTTAGTTTATGATCACAAATCAGATATTCTTTTCATTCAATAATGCAAGATTATTGTTGAAGATATGTTAGATAATGCTTCCAAATTTTGGAGGGGAGTTGATTGTCAATGTGTTGAATCTCAAGGTTTTGTTGGCGATGTGGCATGTATATGGGATCCTGTAGGATATCATATCTATGGTGGATGGCTGATAGGAACTATCTTTCTCTATTGGCATCTTCTTTTGATTCATGTAGAGTGATTTTGTTCACTAATCTGTATGCACCTAATAATTTTCCACATTATACTCTCCTCTAATCTCACATCATATTTATTCTCTCTCTTGCTCCTAGGAGACTTTAAGTCTATATGCAACTTGGGTGAAAATTTAGGGGGATTTAGTCATTTGGGGCCTTCCTCTTCCTTGCTATAGGACAATATCAAGTTTTTTAATTCAGTGGATGTTCAATCCATTAATGGTACCTTTACCTTATGTAATAAAATATGTGGGGAGGAATCTATTTTTGAGAGGCTTGACACGTTTCTTGTATTAGTTGAATGGATTGGCAATAACTAGACTTCTTCCTTTGAGATCTTGGGGTGGAAGGGGTCTTATCATTGGCTAATGAATTTCTCCTCTTCTTGGTTCTTTGTGGCTAAGAAACCCCCTTTTAAGTTTCAACTGATGTGGATAGGGACCATAGCTTGTATTAACTTGTGGAACTGTGGTGGTATGAAGGGAAGCCTACCTTTGGTACTGCAATGTTCTCTTTCTTCAAGAGGCTTCAATTTTTCAAATTCAAGCTTAAGAAATGGAATAAAATGGTTTTTGGTAACCTCATTTATAGGTGGAAATATATTCAAGTTCATCTAGATAGCATCACATTCAAAATCAAGGAAGAGGGAATGACAATGGGTTTACTTTAGGAAGAAACCAAATGTTCAAGGGAACTTTCTGAATGGGAGCTAGATGAGGAGAATTTTTGGAAACAAAAGTCTTCAATTGATTGGATGTAGGAAGGTGACGGGAATTCTACCATTTTTATGATTTGGTAAAGGTGCATAGAGGTGAAAATATTATTGCTTCTCTCATGTTGGCTTAGGGGAAACTATTAAATTTTCATCAAGTTATTATAGTGGAGGTGGTTTGGTGTTATTCTTCTCTCTTCTGAGAGAATGCACCCCTTGCTGTGGAGGAGGAGAATTTGGTTTTGGCCTACATTCCCCCTTTGGTCTTAGTGGAGATGAATAATTGTCTTCTAGTGCCCATCTCTTTGGAGTAACTTGAAGATATTGTCTTTCAAATGAAGAAAGGTGAAGGGTATGTGTAGGATCATCATGGAAAAAATAGGCCCTTAAGTTGCAAAAAAATTAGAAAAATCAGAGTTAGGAAACTTGACGTAAAATTTTGAATAAGTTATGTATATTATTTCAAAAATATGTAAAAATAGAATTTGTAGCAAATTGAATGTAGTTTCTAAACTACTAGGTTTGGTTTTTTTTTAAAAATTATTTGGTGAAAATTTGAAATTTCAATGCAGTACTAAATTTCAGGGAAAAAATAAGTAGGTATCTGTCTAACCACCCTAACCACAATAACATGATAATTTTTTTTTATAAGATTTTACATATAAGTAGAGGACTCATGTCCCGATGTGATGCATATTTTTTGTAATTTTTCCAAGTAAACAATTAATTATGATTTTTATTACAACTTCTAAAAATATAAAAACTTGTATGTCGACCACCTTAACTTGGTCAAAACTTCATGAAATTCAATTTTTCTTTTTTAATCCTATAGTATGTGAAGCATAGAATGTGCATGCTTTGGATTCAAAAATATGATACCGTTTGAAAGCTATAGATGTTTTCAATCAGTCTATCAATCAGACTTTAGTTGTAATTGGAATAGAAAATGAATAATAATTACTTATTAAATTCAAAGTAAAAAATAATTTATATTGGTGGAAATTTCATAATCTTCTTTAAAAACCCTTTTCGTTTCATCAATTTTGGGTAAAAAAAAAGCCGTCAGCCACATACCCATCATATTGCCACTTTTTAGCCCATCATGATCTTGCACATACCCTAAGGACTCTAGACCTAATGGTTTTCCCATTAAGTTCTTTTAGGTTTTTTGTGATACCATCAAAGTGGAAATGTTGGAGGTTGTTTATGATTCTTATAGAAACAAGTAGATGGTCAAGGCTATTAATTCTACTTTTATTTCTTTAATTCCTAAGAAAGAGGGTGCCAATTCCTTAGACTCTTTTTGACCTATTACGTTGTGCAATGTGACCTACAAGATTATTACTAAGTTGATCATTGAAAGATAGAAGAGGTGTTTGGGCCCCTTGATTTCTCTAGAATAGGAAGGTTCAATTAAGGGAAAGAAGATTATGGATGGTATAGCGGTGACACTTAAAGATATTCATTCCATTTCCTCTTCCAAAGAAAAATCTATGTTAATTAAATTGGATATGTCTAAAGTCTATGACAGAGTCAAGTGGTCTTTCCTTTAGTTTCTGCTATTGGCTTTTTGGATTCTACATAGAATGGGTCTCTTGGGTTATGAGTTATGCAATCTCATCCTCCTTCTATGTTATTGTTAATGGTTCCCCCTCGCCTACCTTTTCTATAGGCAAGGGGACCCTCTTTCCCCTTATTTGCTTATTTTTATGGTTGAAGGCTTTAGGAGGTTGTTGAAACAACATAGCGATAGGGGTTTCATTCATGGTTGGAGTTAAGAATGTGGTTTGGATGCATAGAATCATCTCTAGTTTTTTTTATGATACTGCTCTCATGGGTGTTGCTAGAATTGAGGAGGTAATTAACTGCAAGAAGGTTTTGGATATTTATTTGGCTATGTTTGGCCAATAGATCAATCAAATCCTCTTCTTCAATACTCCTACTTTGATCTAGAACAAAATAGCCAACATTCTTCCCTTTCAGATTGGAAAGCTTCCTTTAGATTATTTGTGGATTCCACTCTATGGTGGCACCTTGAAGAGGAATGATTGGCAGAAGATATTGGAAAAATTTTGAGCTAAGGTTAACCACTTGACCTTTAGATGGATTTATTTTGCTAGCAAGGTGATTCTTGTGTCTTTAGTCCTCTAGGACCTCCTCCTATATAGGTTAATGGTGTTATCTACTCTCAAGAGTGTACTCAAGCAACTTGAATCCCTTACTATAATTTTTTTGGGAAAGGAATCTTGACACCAAGAATGGATTTTGGTGAGTTGGGACTAGGTTTTTAGACCAAAGGAGAATGGTGGCCTTGGAATTAGGTAGCTAGAGATGAATATTCTTGCTTTGTCTACAAAGTTATATTGGAGGTGGTGTAAATTTCGAAAGTAACCATCGGATCATGTTCTGAATAAAAAATACTTAGGAGGGGTGGCTAATGAGGATACTCCTTGAATTGAATTGTTTGGTAAAGGTTCTCTAACTTGGATCACTATTAAATGGGGCTTCACTCTTATTAAGGAGGGCCTTTTTTGGACTGATTCTTGGGATGGCCATCCTCCAATTCTATCATCTTTCCCTCACCTTTCAAATTTAAGTGAGATTTTTGTGGCTAATGGGTGGTCTAGGGGGATCATTTTCAAATGTTTTTCTTATTTGGGAATCTCTTTAGCCGATCAGTGACACAATCTGGAAAGTTGGCCTAAAGGTGGTTCTCAAGAAGAGTGTAGTAGTCTAGTTTCTATTCTTGTTGAGCAGCATTTTTTCTCTTCTCTTTAGATGATAGTTATTTACTTCCCTAGGGTCACGAGTCTAAGGGTATCTATTATGTCACCAAAGGTTATGCTACTTTGGAGCCCCACCATACTAGTGAGAGAATTTATCCTTTGTGGAAGCACATATTGAAAAAGGTTGGGTGGCCCAAGTGTAATATGTTATTATGGTTTTTTATTCATAAAAAATGCCTCACCTAGGAGTGTAAGGAAGCTAAGGTAGCAGAACAACATCGTACACTAACCTTGAGAGGAGAATAATGCAAAACTTTTTTAGATCTTTAACAATTACAAAAACTTAAACAAAAATAAACACAAATATCATGCATACCACAACACAATTATTTAGGTGGGGAAATCCCTTTTGAGAGAAAAACCCCACACTCCAAAATTTTCCCAATATATTATTCAGAAATCAAAATATTACAATATACTTACAGAGAAAGCTTCTCATAGGGGTATCACCACCAGATATCAAGAGACAACCTGACCACTATCAAACTCTTAGAATACACCACCATCTAAATACATCACACCCACTTATAAGAAGATTTTTGGAACCTTCTAGATTAATTATGGTTTTACAAGGTCATTTTTCATTTGACGTGTTAATGGAAAAACCTTGACATGTTAGCAAGAAATATCCTTGATGTGTTTATGAGAAAAAACCTTGACGTGTCAGTGGGAAAAAACCTTGACGTGTTAGTGGGAACCCCATATCTTGTTATGAGTGTATAGTATTTGCATGATCAGTTGCTACATACCAACATACATCCTATCAATAAATCATATATGATATCAAGGTTGAGACATATTTTCCCAACAAATCTCCCACTTGTCGAGCACTTTGCAAGGAAAATAGAAGGTTGTCATCATCATATCTAATTTATAGGGGTTGAAAGGCTCATAGTCTCTACACACCATATGAACCTCTCTATGTTCACAGGCTTAGTTAAAGATTCAACAACATTCATCAAAGTCTCTACCTTAACCAGCTTCACCATGCAATCTTTGACCATATCTCTAACAAAATGATACTATACATCAATGTGCTTGGTCCTGCTATGAAATGTTGGGTTCTTGGCTAGACATATCACACTCTGACTGTCACAATAAATTATCACTACACCTTGTTTTATTCCAATATTTGAACATAGTCTCTTAAGCCAAATTGCTTCTTTACCAGCATGAGTAGCTACCATATACTCTACTTCAGTAGTGGAAAAAGCAACCACAACTTGTCGTTTATTCATTCAACTAATTGCACCACCAAATAAAGTAAACACATAAGCACTGGTGGATCTTCTGCTATCAACATCACCTACCCATTCTCAATCCACATAACCATGAATATCAAGGGAAATATCATCTTCATTCATATTAATATGATAACATAAGGAATAATATGAGGTACCACACAAATATCTAAAGACTCTTTTAATTGCATCCCAATGAACTCTACCAGGATTAGACATATATCTGGAAAGAAATCCCACTACTTGGGCAATGTCTAGTCTAGTAAAAACCATAGCATACATCAAAATTCCAACTGCACTCTAGTAAGGAACTCTACTCATGTGTTCCATCTCAAATGGAGATGTTGGACACTATTAAATAGATAACTTTGTTCCAACTAAAATAGGAACACACAATGGTCTACAATCCCGCATATAAAACCTCTGTAAAATTGAGTTAACATACTTGCTTTGGCCAAACCATAGTTTTTTGTTTGCTCTATCTCTTTTAATTTCCATACCAAGAATTTTTTTAGTTGCACCAAGATCTTTCATTTCAAATTTAGTACCAATTTGATATTTTAGTTCTTAAATCATACTGAACTGTAAATTTTTGGGGTTAGGACTCTTACACTTCTATGGTTTTGCACCTAAAATGAGAAAGATATCTCAGAAATCTAAGTGGTTCACTCAAGAATAATGAAAATATGCTTTAAATATGTCTAAATAGAATGCCCTAAATACAAATAATTGATAAAAGAGATGGATTATTAATGCAAAATGAAGAAAATGCACTTTGTTTGAAAACACATTATGATATGCAAAAAGACCTAGAAATGCAAGTAAATTGTAATAGAAATAGATGAGACTAGAGAGGTGCACCTGGAAATGTGTTGCAGATTGGAATGAAGACTAGAAATTTTTTTCATCCTGAAATGTTGACCTACTGGGAAATTTACGCCATTCTGGGCGACTTAGTCCTAGATCTGGAAAACTATTTTGGAGCCCGTTTCAGCCAAATGTGTGTCCAGATCTATAGAAACTTTTGAAAAACATGTACAATAGGAATAAGTCTCCATTGATGGTGACTTATTCCAATTTTTCTTTTCTAAAAATCTGAAAGTGGAAATAGAAGCTCTTGGTTTGCACTTTCTGCTCCTCCATGTGTCTAGTTTTGAAACTCTGATTTTCGACATTGTAAGTGACTTTTTGTGTAGATTTTGACCTAGCCAACAAGGAGATGACTTCAAAAGTTTTCAAACTATTCTTCAATGATCTCCAAGCCTTCAAGGTACCTAAATATACAAACACACAAAGAAAGAGAGAGAAATGTTGAATGTTAGGGCATGGGGGTTTGCCTTGGTCAAACCCCTTTTAGGTAATTAAACCAAATGAAGAAATGGGATGAAGCATGAACATGAAATGAAGGGATTAGAAACTTTCCATAATGATAGATCTTGAATTTCTACAACAATGGATGGAGAATCTACCCTTGAATTCCTGGAAAAGCTATCTTAATGACTTAGAATGCTAAAACCATAGCTTGCTTGACTTGAGAGAGATGATGAATGATGAATGAAAGATGATTGAGTTAATGAGTGAATGAGATTAGAAGATGAAAAATGAGAGGAAAAACCTATATTTATACATGATTATACAAAATTTATTGAAAATACCACATCACAGGCTGACCTCAAGGTTTAGAAAATAATATCCCATCAGAATTTTGAAATAATTTTGATTTTTGAGCCAAGTGGGACAGAGTCACCAATAGAGTCGCCCCTATTGGTGACTCTGTCCCGCTAGGGAAATTTAAGTGGGTGTCGAGAATTAAAGTGTATTGAATGATGTTTAACAGGATTATTCTAAAAAACACACTTAAGTAGGACCTATAAATGTATAAAGGGGTCATTTAAACATAAGAAAGGGTCAAATTATTGATGAAAAGCCTAGAAAAGCATGAAATTTTGTTATAACACTTGACAACACTTTGAAATAAGGCTTGGTAAGTGATAAAAAGAGGTTATTGGTTATGTGCAGGATCATGATGAGCCAAAAAGTGGTGATATGATGGGTATGTGTAGGGTATGTGGCTGATGACTTTTTTTTACCCAAAATTGATGAAACAAAAAGGGTTTTTAAAGGAGATTCTCAGCTTTCCACCAATATAAATTATGCTTTACTTTAAATTTAATAAATAATTATTATTTATTTTCTATTTGAATTACGACTAAAGTCCTAATTGATAGGTTGATTTAAAAACTTCTATAGCTTTCAAACGGTATCACATTTTTTGAATCTGAAACATGTGTCACATTCTATGCTTTGCATACTATAGGATTAAAAAAAGTGAATTTCATGAAGTTTTGACCAAGTTAAGGTGGTCAGACATACTAGTGTTTATATTTTTTAAAATTTGTAATAAAAATCATAATTAATTATTTATATAGAAAAAATTACAAAAAATATGCATCACATCGGGACATGAGTCCTCTACTTATATCTAAAATATTATAAAAAAATATTATCATTTTATTGTGGTTAGGGTGGTCAAACAGACACCTACTTATTTTTTCCCTAAAATTTAAGTGTTATTGCATTGAAATTTCAAATTTTCACCAAATAGATTTTCTTTAAAAAATAAACCTAGTAGTTTAGAAACTAAATTCAATTTGCTATAGATTCTATTCTTACATATTTTTTAAATAATATAGATAACTTATTCAAATTTTTATGTCAAGTTGCCTAACTCTAATTTTTTGAATTTTCATTGCCACTTAAGGGCCTATTTTTTCCATGATGATCCTACACATATCCTATTTAAGTTAATTATATTAAAAAGGTCCTATAAAAATGTGACAGTGGTTTACAACACTTCACAAAAAATTTACAAGACATCATAAAATTCGTATTGATTCACAAGGGTCCAAGAGCTAATGTGAATGTGTTGACCACATTACAACATTAAATCTAGGAAAAATTAGGCCAACATCCATAAGAAAGACCCAAATGAGTGTGAAAATGTCCAAGGATACATTTTTTTACCCTACATTTAGTCCCCACTTTAGTGAGAGGATGAACTTGCTTCAAACTCACACTAAAGTAGACGTTCAAGAGGAGTCCAATTGTACCAATGTGGATGACAAAGAATGGAAAAGATCAAGGCATCGGTCAAGCCCCCAAGATCCAAGATCCTAAGTCATACGAACATAAGCACAAAAATAAATGCAGCACAAGTTATATAATATGTAGCAAAACAAGATACACAATCATGCAATGGAAATAACTAGAAGGAAGAGAAGAACAAATAAAAAGGTGGATCAAGCTTCGACTATTTTTCCAACACATTGTGGATCATATCTAGGTTATTTATTAGAAAATGCATACTCACTATGAGGTGATGCAATTCTTTCCTATCCGTCGGGTGAGAAGTTCTAAGAGGTGAGACACATACGACTGATATGTGCTCACACACATGCGAGTGGCTATGGGGAAATTCATGCCTTGGAATGGGCTTCCTACTCAACCATACCAAAGTTATACATCTTTATAACTTTAATAAGGTGCCATGCAAAAATGATCTTCAAGCTCTATGAGATAAGCAAGGCTTTGTATGCTTGATACTCATAGACATTGTAAATGCAAAATAGTGCAAGGAATGTTCAAAGGGATTTTTCTTAGTTCGTGCAAGGTCTCATCTTAGGGAACATCATGTCTAATGTTTCCAAGAGAGGAAAAGTGCAAATGGTCTCATCTTGTTTCTAAGAGAGGACAAGTGCAATGTCTCATCCTTGGCAACATTGTACCTAATGTTTCCAAGAGAGGAAATCGCAAGAAAAAGAAAATCACATAATTAAATGTGAGTGTCAATGTATGCCTCCACTTTAAAGCAGTTGTGAACACCATTACTATGAGAAATTGCTTTAAAGTAGAAGAATAAAACATGAGAGCTTACTCAAAAAGCCATATGCCAAGTCATATGTTTCCAATAAGCTACATCATGAAAAAAGTAGTATGTCACATGCGAGCCAACTTAAGGCATGTCGTCCACATCCCAAGCTTGCTCTTATATGCTCATGAAAGGTTAACGACTAGCAAAAAGATACAATGACAAGTGACATACGAGGACAAGGCTACCTAACCCCTTGCTCCCACTTAGTGTAGGACAAGGGTGAGCAGAAATGATTTATAAGACACATGCTAGAGTGAAAATCAGTATCGATTAGAGGAATGAGGTACCCCCACATAAGGAAGAGCATCAAACTCCTTAAGATGTATTTTTATACTCAAAGCCTTACTTTCATTAGTAGAATGAAAATGAAATCTATGATATGCACATAATGAAGTCTTGTAATAAAATTTCTTTCGAGTTCTTGGGGGAAGGGATATCAAGTGATCTTGGAGGAGTCTCAACAAGATACCCATTTGATCATTGGTAGAAGATGCTCCTATAGTTTGTGACAAAGATATCTCTTGCTTAGATGTACAAGGTGTCATATCTACACAATACTCTTTAGATTGTGAGATTTCGTTCTCTCCTTTAGTGGAGGGTTTAAAATCTAATGAACTCAAATCATTAGTATTTTACGATATGACATTTACATTAAGCGAATATTTATTTATTTACAAAGGATAACAACCAAGACTACAAGTGTCAATCGGATCAGGATGGACTATTGTTAAAGTTGGCTTAGAGGAATTGTGTGTGATAGTGTTGATGTTAAGTGAAGGCTTGTTTATTTCTATCAAAGGATAATAACCAAGACCATGAGTTGTTTCTTGTGCATTAGGATCGATGGTGACACTGATACCTTGTTTGTTAGCATCACGTCATTTTCCACTATAGCCAAGTTGTTTCATAGGTTGATAACCTTTTCCATAAAGCTTTTCATTGCTTTTGGATCATGATCCAGGTGGATACTTGTCATCAGAAATTGAAGTGTTCCAAATGCTCCATATTTTATTGTCGGGTCGAAGAGCTTGAAAATATGAATCCAATGCAACTTGAATAGGAGAAAAAAGGAGATTGTATGCTCAAGTTATGCCCGATCAAAGTTAGGCTCAAACCGAGTACAAAGGCCACTTAGAAAGGTAAAAAATTTGATTGTTTCATAATTTGTTGGAATCAACGTCATGATGAAGAGCTCATCGCCATGATTGTAACGCTGCTCGTCTCATCAAAAATAGAGCACATACATGAAAGATATGGTCAGTAAAAGTTTGCAGTTGACTAAGTTAACCAAGGTACCATTGCACGTGACACATGGCATCTAGTTAGTAGTTCATACAGTGACAAAGCGGTGATGTGGTCCTATGACAGGTTGACACATGGCAGTATGAGGAAGTGAGGTGGTCCTATCAGATCATGACACGTGTCTTGTATGAGTGTTTAAATAGAACCACGTGGGCCAACAGATGAGAACCACATGGCATCCTCATTAGCGTATGTCGGGGTTGATTCATTGGTGGTTTGTTCAAAATATCATGGTGAGGCTCGAACCTGAGACCTCCTCACCACTGTGCATACTCACAACCACTACACCACCGCTTCTTGTGCTAACTACGTTAGGCGCCAGTTAATTTTGTTATTTTAAAATTCAAAATTTCCTTTAAAAAGAAGGAGGTGGTGGGGGTCAAACCTTCTACCTCCCTGCCCCTAATTTCACCCTCTACTGCTACACCCATGGTTTGTTTGGCATAAATAGCAGGGAAATTTCCTTTTATAGAGTATCTTAAGCCGATTCTTCCTTAAATTGAACATTATTAACCCTTTTTAAACTTAGAAGCCCAAAAACATGAAACTAAAAGAATTTAAAAAGGGGCTTAAAAACCATTTAAAAGGGCTTATGAAGATTTATTAAGATATTAAGAGATATTTAAGGGACTTTTAAATCCTTCAAAGGGAAATGAAATTATTTGTAACGACTCAGAGACATAAGAGACATTATTTGAATAGAAAATTTCTAAAGATTTGTAAGGGATTATTTAATCGAATTATTTTGTAAAGCCCAAAATTAAATGGGAAAACATGTAAAATGGTTTTTAGGGGTTAAAGTTTTTCTCTCAAAAATTATGAGAGATATATTTTTTTAATTAGGGGGTATTATTTAAGATTTTTCTCTTTAATTGGGAGATTTGTAAATCATATGGTTATTTACCATATTGAGTAAATTTTATGTATAAAAAGGGAGGTATAGGCTTGTGAAAGGTGGTGGAGAATTGTGAAGAGTAATTCCATTGTAATAGTGATTTGTTCATCTCTATGCAAGAGGCTTTATGCCAAGATTGTTTGTACTTGAAGGAGGAGGACATTTTGTAATTCATTATCAAGGAGATGTGAGTAGACTCTATAACAGTTGAAGCCTTGTAAACCAATTTTTGGAGCATAATGAAGGATCGGTCACTCTGTTGGAGAGGGACCCAGAGACATAGCCATCTTGGTGAGCTCCATTATCAACTTCCATTTTTTCTTCTCTCTTTTCTCTCTTATGTTAATTCCTTCACTTTAATATGGATGTTTACTTAAGCACTTTAATTATGCTATAACATTAAAGACCTTCAATTTAATCATTGTATTAAGTTATTATTCATGTGCAACAAGTCCTAGATCCTAACATCAGATCAATTGGTATCCGAGCTTTATTGTGACTAGTGTTTGCAGACGTAACTGATAACACGATCCAAGAGCCAGCGAGGTGAAGGCACGCTTGCATAATACAATCCTGAGATCGGTAAACACAGAAATTTTCCAAAGATGGAAGGATCAGAAGCTGGAAAAAGTATTGAGCTTGATGAGAATAGTTTTCAAAGATCTTTTCTCTAAATGAAGGCTATGGTGGAAGACACGTGAAAAATGAGATACTTCGAAGTGAGAGAAGCATGAAGATTAGAAAGACAAAGGGAAAAGACTAGGAGTTGATGATGAGCCTCTAGAAACTCTTTCTTCTCCATCTTCTCCTTCTTCTTCTATGGATTCTACTTCTTTTGCTAATCCTTTCAAGGGTGCACACAATCCTAAAATTAAATTGGATTCAAAATTTGATCTACCTAAGTATTGTGGGAAATTAAATGCTAAGAAATTAGATGACTAGGTTCAACAAGTAGAATTGTACTGTAGAGTTCAAGGTTTCTTAGATGATGCTTCTAGGATCTAGTTAGCTACTCTTTGGTTGGGAGAAACAACTCTCACCTGGTGGGAGAGTAGAACTCGGGAAAAAATTTCACAACATGATAGAGTCAATTTAACTTGGGTAGAATTTGTTAATTCTCTTAAGAATCAATTTTATCCCCTAGGCCATATGCAATATTTAATGATGGACTGAAAAACATTTAGGCAAGGGAAAGGTCAAACTATCCAAGAGTGCACCCATGAATTCAGGAAAAGGGCTATTGCATTAAATGTTCCATTGTACACCTAGGATACCTTGCTTATGTACATAGGTGGTCTTCACTCTTATCTAAGACATTCTATTTTGGTTTTAAATCCTACTAATCTGGATGAAGTTTGTGTAAAAGCTACACACTTAGAGTCAAGTGGTAAGGGTACTTTCATTGATAAGTCTGACAAGAAGCCATCTAAGCCTAAAGGTAAATTTAAAGATAAAAGAAAGGGGAAGAAGACAACCAATTAAGAAGAAGGATGATAAGCTCACATGCTCTCATTGTGACGGGAAAGGTCATGATGAAGATCACTACTAGAAGTTGCATCCAGAATTGAAGCCAAAATGGGCTCCCAAATGGAAAGGTAAGAAGGAAGCCACAAATTTTGTTATGGACCTTGGTTCAGAGCCTGAAGATGAAACTAAGATAACAACAATAGAATTGAAAGGTAAAGCTTCTATTGCCAATGTTTGTGTTGCTAGTTGTGCTTCTACTTCTCAAGTCTATGGTGTCCCTAAAGATAAGAAAAGAAATGAGCTATTTCACATAAGGGTTGTTGCTAAGCACACTAAAATTAATACTCTCATAGATAGTGGATCTCAAATTAACTCAAACTCAAAAAATGTTGTAAGGAATTTGGGATTGAAAACTACACTACATCAAAAACCTTATCCACTAGGTTGGGTTTGCGAAAACAATGAATTGCAAGTAAAAATTCAATGTTTTTTAAGGTATGCAATCATAAGTTGTAAACAAAGATTTTGGCACCAAAATGCTTTCTAACACTTCTAGGGTTTTTCACTTAAAAGGAGAAAGATAGGCCAAAATGCAATGCAAAAAATCAATATTAATGTCATATGGATGCAATAATGTGCCTAGATGATATGATCTAAATGCAATAAACTAAAAAAGAAAGATGGTTCTTAATACTAAACCTAAGAAATGCAACTTGTTTGAAAACATGGTGTTGTATGCAAAAGACCTATAAATGAATAGTAAACTATAACAGAAATGGATGAAACTAAATGTGTGCACCTAAGATCTTGTTGGAGACTGGAAATGACTTCTAAAATTTTGTTGATGTTGAAAAATTGGTCTATAGGGAATCATTTTCCATTCAGGGTGAATTAGTCTGAAATCTGGGAAGCTGTTCCGGAGCTCGTTTCAGACAAATGGGTATCCAAAATTACAGAAAACCTTTTTCAGGGCTGGCAATGGGACTAATTTTCCACTAATGATGAATAAATCCACTTTTGAATTTTTGAAAATCCAAAGATGGAAACTGAAGCCCTTGGTCTGTACTCTGGTTCCTGATGGGTGTCTACCTCCGAAAGTCTGATTTCTGACACTGAAAGTGACTTTTAGTGGATATTTTTCCTTAGTCAACAAGGAGATGTCTTCAACAACTTTGTAACTTTATCTTTAATGATGTCCAAGCCTTCAAGATACCTAAATCTGCAAACACACAAGGAAAGAAAGAAATGTTGAGTGTTAGGGCATCGGGCTTTGCCTTGGTCAAACCCCTTTTAGGGAATTAAACCAAATGAAGAAATAATATGAAGCATGAACATGAAATAATGGAATTAGTATATTTCCATGATGATTTATCTTGGATTTCTGTAAAAAAAAATGAATATTATTCCCTTGAATGTCTAAAAATGTTATTTTGATGACTTAGAATGATAAAACCCTAGCTTGTTTGAGAAGAATAATGAATGATGAGTGAAGAATGAATGAATTGGTTGAGATAATGATGAATGAGGGTTTAGAGGCTTGTATTTATAGGCAATCCACTTGATTTTCCTATTAATTGGATCCCTAAGGCTAACATGGAGGAAAATAAAACTTCAAATCCAACTTTTCCCACTCAAACCCCAAAAAATAGCTCAAATGGGACTCATTTGCCATCAAGGGTGAATGGGTCCCACCTAGATGGGACTGATTTTCCCCTAATGGAAAATGGGTCCCACAGGGGCCATTCTACTAGCTAGAATGCTGAGAATTAAGGAAACTAGGCTTCTAGATTGTTCTAGTTGGTTAATTAATCAAATTATGCCTCAAGATGCACAATATGGGGTTATAAGGGCCTATTAATGATTCTATAAAGGTCAATTATGGCTTGGGACATAAAATTCAATGTGAAAGTGTGATTAAATACACTTTGCATCATTAAAATAGGGTCCACATAGCCTAGAAAGGAAGAATATCCAATGTGAATGTGTAAGACACATTACAACACTAGATTAAAGTTAAGTTTAATTCACAAGCCTTCTAGATTAATGTGATAATGCATTTAAATATATTTTACAATGTTGAATTAGGGAAAGATAGGTCCATTAAGTCTAGAGAGGCATGAAAGTCTTTTACAACACTTTACAACACCTTTACAATACATTGTTAGATGCATTTTATTTTGTTTACAAGGGTCCAAGACCTAGTGTGGATCTTAAAAACACCTCACAACACCAAATCCATATCCGATTAAGTCCAATTTGTTGTTAATTATTCCCATATCAAGGAAGCAAAAAGGGATACTTTTATTGTGTCCACAGTTAGCCCCCACTTTAGTGAGAGGATGAACTTGCTTCAAAATCACACTAAAGTAGACATTCAAGAGGGTTCCAATCATACCAATACAAAGGGTCTAGGATGACAAAGATGAAGGAAGCAGTCAAGCCCCCAAGATCCTAGATCCTAAGTCAAACCGACATAAGTGTGAAAGGAAACACACAAGGTGAATTATTTACAGCAATACAAGATACATGATCATATAATGACAAAAACTGAAAATAAAATGGTGGATCAAGCTTTGACTATTTGTCCAACACATTGTGGAGTAGATCTAGGTTTTTTTTCCAAAAAAAATATACACACTCTAAGGCAACAAAACTCTTGGCTAATCGTCGACTGAGAAGGCCAAAGGGTGAGAAACATACACTCACATTTGGTATGTACTCACAAACACACTGGTGGCTATGGGGAAAAGTCATGCCTCAGAATGGGCTTCCCACTCAATTATACCAAAGTTATACCTCCTAATAACTTTAATAAGGTGCCACAATGAAAATGGTCTTCGAGCTCTATGAGGTAAGAAAAATTTTGTATGCTTGACACTCATATACATTGTAAATGAAAAATGGTGTAAGGAATGTTCAAAGGGGTTTTGCTTAGTTCATTCAAGGTCTCTTCTTAGGGAACATCATGGCTAATGTCTCCAAGAGAGGATGTGTCAAAGGAGTATCACACTATTGGAGGGAATCAAGCCTAATGACACCACCAAGAAGAGGATGCATCACAAGAAAAAAAAGAAATTGCACAATGAAATGTGAGCACGTCGATGTATGCACCCACTTTAAAGTGGTTGTGAACACCATTACTATGAGCAATTGCTTTAAAGTAGAAGAGGAAAACATGAGAGCTTACTCGAAAAGCCCTATGCCAAGTCATATGTTTCCAATAAGCTATGTCATGAAAAAGCTAGTATGTCACGTGAAAGCCAACCTAAGGCATGTCATCCACATCCCAAGCTTTCTTTATATATTCATGAAAGATTAACGGCTAGCCAAAGGAGGCAATGACAAGTGACATACAAGGAAAAGGCTATGTAACCCCTTGCCCCCACTTTGTGCAGGACAAGGGTGAGCTAGAATGATTGATGAAATGCATGCTAAAGTGAAACTCGATATCAATTAGAGGGATTAGGTGCCCCCATGTAAGGATTAACACCAAACTCCTGAAAATGTTGGATTTTACTACTCAAAGATTTACATTCATTAGTGGAATGACCATGAACTCTATGATAGCACAAAATGAAGTCTTGTAATAGAATTTCTTTTGAGTATATGGAGGTAGAGATATCAAGTGATCTTAGAGGAGTCTCAACAAGATTCTCTCTTGATCAATGGGAAAAGGTGGGCCTGTAATTTGTGATGAAGATACCTCATGCTTAGTATTAGTTGTCATACCTATGCAAGACTCTTTAGATCACAAGATTTTTTTTCTCTCCTTTATAGGAGGGTATAAAATCTAACAAATTCAAATCATTAGTGTTTTGTGAGATGAAATTGACATTAAGAGATTAGTTTGTTGTTTATTTCATATTTGGTAAAGGATAACGTTCAAGACCATTAGTGTTGATGATTTCAGGATGCACCACTATTAAGGTCATTGTAGAAGGATGTTTTGTGATGGTGTTGATGTTGAGTGAAGGCTTGGAAATTTCTATCGAGGGACAATAACCAAGACCATAAGTTGTTTTTTTTGTGATAGGATCTATAGGGTTGCGGATTCCTTGTTCATTAGCACCACATCCTTTTCCACTGTACCCAAGTTTTTTCATAAGTTCATAACATTTTCCGTAAAGCTTGTTCATTTCTTTTGTATCAGGTTGTTGGTTGTTGTTGTGTTTGTCAAAGGTTGTTGTGTAATTGGTGACGTTTTGGTCTAAAGTGGTTGAGGTGGATGCTTTAGAAGGATTGTCCATGAGTGTTGGTGTGAATCCTAAAGAAACCCAATCATCGTTGAATATCTTCATGACGTGTTCAATATGTTGTTTGTATTTTTTTTTGATGGGGTCCACTTGCATTTTTGGTATTAATGTGGTTAAATAATTTGTGTTGCTTTGCTCAATGTTTAAACAACTATTGGGATCAGGGTCAACTTCAAGTATGTGCACTTTGTTGTTGTGAATGTATTTCATTTTACGATGAAGAGTGGAAGGCACACCATTCATTTCATGAATCCACATCTTTCTTAGAAGGAGATTATATGAAAGTTCATGAGGCATAACATGGATTGGTGTCTGTAATGTGACCTTCCCAACTATAATAGGCAAAGTAATCACAACAAGCAGCTATTTTTCTACATTTTCAAAGACTTTAATAGATAAAGAATCAGGTTGAATTTTTTATCTATCCACATGAATCCTATCCAAGAGTTTTATGCTACACACATTAAGAGTGGAGCCATTGTCAACAAGGGTTTGCTTTATCCATGTCATATTGTATTGAGCTATGATCATGAAAGCTTCATTTTGTTTTTGTACATCCAAAGAGGGGAGTTTGCTTTGGTGGAAAAAAAATTCATCATTCAATCCTTGAATGAGGGTGGCTATGTCATTTGGTTGCACATTAGAAGGAATAGGAATGTGTTGTAAGGTTGTTTGGAGTAGAGTGTGATAGGTAGGGGAATTCTGAAGAAGGTCGCAAAGGGATATCTTTGTGGGAGTGCTCTCAAGTTGTTCAACAAGATCATACTCTCTTAATCAAGGCAGTATAGAATTAGGAAAAGGTAAGGAGGTTGGGGTTGGTTGTGGGGTTGATGGGTTGTTTTGAGTGTTATATGTATGAGAAACAGTATGAGGACTTGGTTTTTGTGACACATTATTCTAAGGTGGGTAAAGGGTAAACTCAGGTTTAGGTGGAGGTGGAGGTTTATGTGATGGTGGGTAAAGGATGAATTCAGATTGTTGATGATTTTTTTGTTTGTGGGAAGGGGGATAAAGGATGAGTTAAGGTTGAATAATATTAGCATGCCTTTGTGAATGAGAGTCTAACATGGGCTCTTCATCTTCTTCTAAGGGCATAATATCATTATTGTAAATGTTATCCTTGTCTTGCATCATGATATTCTCCCTAGAAGGAGAGTTATTAGGAGAACTAAAAACCACATGTTCTTTACATTCGAGGGTTGATTCTTCTAAAAGGACTTCGTCAAAAGTAGGGGAATGATCAATGATGGGGTTATCAAGAGGGATGATTAGGAGAAGGTGATAGGTTAGTGTCCATTTTCTTTAAAGTCTCATTCTCTTGTGTTATGTTCTCTACCCTAATAGGAGAGGTTGTAATATGTTCACCAATAGGTTCATCACAAGTAGGGGAGGCAAAAAAAGAAGGACTACTATGATTTTCAAATAAATTGTCCCAAACAGTGGGAGCATTAGGGAAGGGAAGTTGAAGATTCTCATCACTCTTAATAGGTATATCTTCTAACACCAACCTATCTTCATGGCATCGAGGAGGGATATTAGGAGAAGGACAATGTTGATTTTCATGGTTATGGAGACTAGGTAAGGTGATTTTTAGAAATGTTTCTATGATTTCAACCTTCTATTGTCCAACATCTTCCAAAGGGGAATAAGGAGATGGACAATCAAGACCCTCAATGCTTGTATCTTCTATCACCAAGATACCTTTGTCACTAACAGGAGACGTATCAAGAGAAGAACAAGTATGATTGCTATGATTGTCTACACTACCATTTGCACCAATGGGAAATGTAATATTAAGGAGTGTTTCAATGGTTTGATGATGTTTCTTAAAGACCTCATTGTTGTAATCAAAATTGAACTCATAAGAGGGAATATTGTATTTATGCAATTCATTTTTAACCAAATCAAAGCCACATCTTTTGAAAGAAAGCATGCTATAAAAAATTAAATGAAGTACAATGCAATGATTTAAATGCAATTTTTAGATGTAAAACAAGTAATTTGTTGATTACATTATTCAACAACCTGAAAGATGAAATGTTGGAAATGCAAATGTGAAATTAAAAAAATGCATGAAATGAGATAATATAAGCTATATCTAATGAAATGCATGCTGTAGAAACTCATCGAATTGATACAGGTAGGTAATGGTAGCAAACAAAAGTGCAAAAACAGGGTTTTTAGCTCTAGAAAAGGCAGTTTGAAGGGTGAAAAGGGACTAATTTGTCAAGGGTGGCGAATGAGTCCTAGTAGGGATTTTTTTTTTAGAATGTTCAAAATTTTTTGAGTGATTTTGATGTTTTTTGTGTTCTATGATATAGACCTAAGATGTAATTGCAAAATTTCAAAAAAAATCAATGATTTAAGATGCCAAAAATGCAACCTATATGCACTTTCACTAATGCAAAATTTGAAACCCTAGAATGCAAATTAATCAATGCAAACCCTAATGAAAATTTAATACAAGCTAATTGTAGGATGATGGACTCTAAAATCAGAAAGGAAATTATTCAAAAGGTTTCACCAAAATGTAACCAAAGATTTTGGCAACCCAAAATGCTTGTGACCCTTCTAGGGTTTTTCACCTAAAAGGGTAAAGATTTGGGGCCAAAATGCAATGTTACATTCAAAGATGGATGTGATGTGGGTTCAATGTGTCTAAATGAGATAAATTAAATGCAAATAATTGATAAAATAGATCACTAATTGAATGCAAACTAAGAAATATGAAGTGTTTGAAAACACAGTGTTGTATACAAAAGACCTAGAAAGATGAATAAAAATGCAAATATAACTAAACAAAAACCTATAAAACTGGATGTGTGCACCTCTAAACCTTATGGAGATAGGAAATGACTCTAAAAAACTATAAATGTTGACTTTTTGACTGACTAGGACTCATTCGCCACCTTGGGCGAATTAGTCATAGGCTAGGGTTTTTGCCTAGAAGTTTGTTTCTGCCAAAAGGGTACTGGAATCTTCACTTTGCTCTAATAGAAACCTCCAGTGGGACTCATTCACCATCCATGGAAAATAATTCCTTTTTCTATTTTTTGAAAATTTAAGTTTGAGATCTATACTTTGTCACCTACACAACATTTCTTGATGGAATCCTGGATCTGAGTCTTTGAAAACACCTACAAAACAACATAAATTTTCTTTTCTAATGGGGTTTTTTACTTGGTCAAACCCCTAATTTGGTATTTAAACCTTGAATGGATAATGAAATCTGCATAAAACCCTAGCCCTAAGTGTGTCTAAGACTAGGAAAATCTGAAGTAAGACAAAACCCTATTCTAATGTGCTAAAATAAGATGATAAAATGGATCTTAAATGAAGTAAGACTTTAATGTAAGAAAACCTACAACATTTCAAATGAATATAAATGGCATGCAAACCTTAAATTTTAAGATAGAGAGAAAATGCAAGATCATATCACTTTGAAAACAAGTCTTAAGGTGTGATTTGATGGCTGGTTGCATGTCCTCAACCTAGATTTTTCAATGATTCCCCATAGGAATCCATTATCAACTCTTTGCAATGTTGGATCTTGAATGAGAAGTGAGCTTGAAGACCTACAAAGATCCTATCTTACTGTCCAAAAGCTTCAACTTTATTGTACAAAGACTAATGAAACGTCTTGTGGAATATTTTCAACACTTGACTTTTTATTTTGCTTTGTAAAAATGTCTAGATATGAAAAATGACCTAAAAACACATTTGTAGGCATCAATACCTAATTGCTCGTTATTAAGACCTAAGAGGCCGACATCCATTGAAAATTTGAATTAAGTCAGTGAGTTTCCCATTTGAAATTGAAAATTCCCCCAAACGGGAATCATTCACCACCCTTGGCGAATGGGTCCCACCAGAGGGGACTCATTTTCCCAAGGTAACGAATGGGTCCCACATGAGGTTTTCGGAGGTGGGTTTTTGAGATGTGAATGTTTTAAGTATTATTTGTTAGGATTTGTATGATTTTTAAGTGAAATGGGCCTCTAGATCAAAAATAATGAACATTAGGGGCCTATAAATTTTTATTTTTTAAGAGGTGATTGGTGCAAGGGTGTCTAAAATAGGACCAAATTAGGCCACATATTGTATTTTCTACAAAGGAGTACAATTTTTGTGTCTATAGTTAGCCCCCACTTTAGTGCCCATATGACTACGTGCATATGTAAGATAAAGGATTCTAAACAATACACTTTTACTATAAAAGGATACTCATTCAAAAGATAGGAGAATGAAGCCCCCAGTGTAGTTATCTATAAAACCACAACACTAGGAACCGCATCTTGCAACACAAATTCGTTAGTTGTCCAAAAATACTCTTATCTAACTTCTAGAAATCAAATTTGAGGGTAGATGTATGCCCCCCTTGATTTTTTTTTCTATATCGAGGTGGAATCAAGGTAGCCGTCTAGCCATGTCGAATAAGGAACAATCATATTGTAGGGAATTTCCAAGTACCATGTCGCATAATGATATACAATTTATGATGTTGAGTGTGGAATCACGATTCCAAAGCATCAAATAGCATCGAAAATAGAGTTCCCTAGCAATTATTATGGTGTTTTGAAGAAAAAACACTTTTTTAACTCTTAAGATAAAAAATAATCTTATTTTAAGTCAAGTTCACCAAAATGTAAACAAATATTTTGGCACCCGAATGCTTTCTAACACTTCTAGGGTTTTCGCCAAAAAGGAGAAAGATGGGCCAAAATGCAATGTAAACATTCAATATTAATTTCATGTGGATGCAAGAATGTTCCTAGATGAGATTATCTAAATGCAATAAATTTAAAAAGAAAGATGATTCTTAATACTAAACCTAAGTAATGCAACTTGTTTGAAAACATAGTGTTGTATGCAAAAAACCTAGAAATGAATAGTAAACTATAATAGAAATGGATGAAATTGAATGTGTGCACCTGAGATCTTGTTGGAGACTGGAAATGACTTCTAAAATGTTGTTGATGCTGAAATTTTGGTCTATAGGGACTCATTCGCTAGTCAGGGCGAATTAGTCCTAGATTTGGGAAACTATTCTGGAGCTCTTTTCAGACTAATGGGTATCCGAAACTGCAAAAAACCTTTTTTCAAATGTGGTAGTGGGACTCATTCACCACTGATGGTGAATAAGTTCCCTTTTGAATTTCTAAAAATCCAAAGGTGGAAACTAAAGCCCTCGGTCTGCACTTCGGTTCCTAATACGTGTCTACCTCTGAAAGTTTGATTCTAGCACTGAAAGTGACTTTTAGTGGATATTTTTCCTTATTCAACAAGGAGATGTCTTCAACAACTTTGTAACTTGATCTTTAATGATATTGAAGCCTTCAAGATACCTAAATCTGCAAACACACAAGGAATGAGAAAGAAATGTTGAATGTTAGGGCATGGGGGTTTGCCTTGGTCAAACCCCTTTTAGGTAATTAAACCAAATGAAAAAATAATATGAAGCATGAACATGAAATAATGGAATTATTACATTGCCATGATGATTGATCTTGGATTTTTAAAACAAAAGATGAAGATTCTGCCCTTGAATGTCTGAAAATGCTATCTTGATGACTTAGAATGATAAAACCCTAGCTTGTTTGAGAATAATAATGAATGATGAGTGAAGAATGAATGAATTGATTGAGATCATGATGAATGAGGGTTAAGAGTCTTGTATTTATAGGAAATCCACTTTATTTTCCTATTAATTATATCCCTAAGGCTGACATGGAGGAAAATAAAACTTAAAATCCAACTTTTCCTGCTCAAACCCTAGAAAATGGCTCAAATGGGACTCATTCACCATCAAGGGTGAATGGGTCCCACCTGGATGGGACTGATTCGCTCCTAATGGCAAATGGGTCCCGCATGGGCCATTCTACTATCTAGAATGCTGAGAAGTAAGGAAAGTAGGCTTCTAGATTGTTCTAGTCAGTTATTTCATCAAACTATGCCTCGAGATGCACAATATGGGGTTATATGGGCTATTAATGATGATATAAAGGTCAATTAGGGCTTGGGACACAAAATTCAATGTGAAAGTGTGATTAAATACACTTTACATCATTAAAATAGGGTCTACATAGCCTAGAAAGGCACAACATCCAATGTGAATGTGTAAGACACATTAAAACACTAGATTAAAGTTAAGTTTAATTCACAAGCCTTCTAGATTAATGTGATAGTGCATTTAAATATATTTTACAATCTTGAATTAGGGAAAGATAGGTCCATTAAGTCTAGAGAGGAGTGAAAGTCTTTTACGTACAACACCTTTACAAGACATTGTTAGATGCATTTTACTCTGTTTACAAGGGTCCAAGACCTAGTGTGGATGTGAAAAACACCTCACGACACCAAATCCAAGCCCCATTAAGTCCAATTTGTCATTAATTATTCCCATATCAAGCAAGCAAAAAGGGATACTTTTTTCCTGTCCACATAAGTATGTTGATGTGGTGTAGTTTGATGTGGTTCCACTAGATTTCTATGGGATAGTGTTGGGTAGCCCATACTTGTATGATTGGAAGGATATTTTCTATAGGGAATTTAATCATTATCACTTGTTTAAAGATGGTATCAGGTATATTATACATTCTCACATAATCAAGACTGATAGATCTTTTGCAAATACGGGGTAGTTGAAAAGGGTGATTAATGCAAGTAAAGATTTGTCTCTTATGTTTCTTAATTCAAGTGGTTCTAGACATGAACTTGAGGTAATCAAGGCTAATCAGATGTTGTAGGATACACCAATAGTACAACATGAGGAAACAATAAATGAAAGCATTGATGATCCAAGTCCACAAATTTTTCTTGGGAATTTGGAGATTCACTTGGGTAAAAATTTTCCTATTGTGAAAGATAGACATGTTGTCTATTCATTCACTTTTGTATCTACATTGTTATTCATCTTGATATTAGTCAGTGTTTATTGGTTAGTGGCTATAACAGTTGATGTAGATGCTTATAGAAGTGATAGAATTATTTATGTATTCAACAATGTTATTGCAATCTTGATTGTGGTATTGATCCAGGTGTACAGATGGACAAGTGATATAGGACAAGTGGGGAGGCCATGGCCTCACTTAAATTTTGAATAAATGTAACTTTTAGAGGTCTAAAAGCTCTCCATTGGGGAGGACTGATCCAAGTGGATACTTGACATTAGAAATTGAAGTGTTCCAAATGCTCCATATTTCATCCGCATGTCGAAGACCTCAGAAATATGAACCCAACGTAAATTAAACGGGAAAAAAGGAGCTTGTATGCTCAAGTTATGCCCGGTCAAAGTTGGGATCAAACCGAGTTCAAGGGCCAGTCAGAAAGGTGAAAAAAATGATTGTCTCAAAATTCATCAGAATCAGTGTCATGATGAAGAGCTCATCACCATGATTGCAACACCACTTGTTTCATCGAACACAGAGCACGTACGCGAAAGATATAGTTAGTCAAAGTTTGCAATTGACTAAATTGACTAGGGTACCATTGTTGATATCAGCATGTTGACATGGTAAAATTGGCACGTGGCACATGGAATCTAGTTGACAATCCATACAGTGATGAGGTGGCAATGTGGTCCAGTGACAGGTTGACATGTGAAAGTACGAGGTAGTGAGTTGGTCCTATTAGATTGTGACACATGTCTTGTATGAGCATTTAAATAGAACTACGTGGGCCAAGATATGGGTGCCACATGGCTTCTTCATCAGCATCTGATGGGGTTCATTTGTTGGTGGTTTGTTCAAAATATCATGGTGAGGCTCCAACCCGAGACCTCCCCGCTACTATGCATACTCACAACCACTACACTGCCACTTCTTGTGCTAACTACATTAGGCTCCAGTTACTTTTGTTATTTTAAAATTGGAAATTTCCTTTAAAACGAATGAGGTGGAAGGATTTGAACCTACTACCTCCCCGCCCCCAATTTTTCCCTCTACTAATATACCCGTGGTTTTTTTGGCATAAATAGTGGGGCAATTTCCTTTTATAGAGTATCTTAAGTCGATTCCTCCTTAAATTGAACATTATTAACCCTTTTTAAACCGGGAAGCCCGAAAACATGAAACTAAAAGAATTTAAAAAGGGGCTTAAAACCCATTTAAAAGGGCTTGTGAAGATTTATTAAGATATTAAGAGATATTTAAGGGACTTTTAAATCCTTCAAAGGGAAATGGAATTATTTGTAACGGCTCAGAGACATTTAAGAGCCATTATTTGAATAGAAAATTGCTAAATATTTGTAATGGATTATTTAAAAGAATTATCTTGTAAAGCCCAAAATTAAATGGGAAAATATGTAAAAGGTTTTTTAGGGGTTAAGGTTTTTTTCTCAAAAATAATGAGATATTTTTATAATTAGGGGGGATTATTTAATATTTTTCTCTATAATTGGGAGATTTGTAAATCATATGGTTATTTACCATATTGAGTAAATTTTATGTATAAAAATGGGGGTATAGGCTTGTGAAAGGTGGTGAAGAATTGTGAAGAGTAATTCCATTGTGATAGTGATTTGTTCATCTTTGTGCAAGAGGCTTTATACCAAGATTGTTTATACTTGAAGGAGGAGGAAATTTTGTAATTCATTGTCAGGGAGACGTGAGGAGACTCTATAACAGTGGAAGCCTTTTAAACCAAATTTTGGAGCATAATCAAGGATCGGTCACTTTGTTGAAGAGGGACCCAGAGACGTAGCCATCTTGGCAAACTCCATTATCAACTTGTGTTTTGTCTTCTCTCTCTTTTCTCTCTTCTGTTAATTTCTTCACTTTAATATGGATGTTTATTTAAGCTCTTTAATTACACTATTACATTAAATACCTTCAATTTAATCATTGTATTAAGTTAAAATTCACGTGCAACAAGTCCTAGATCCTAACATTAGATCATATTAGGGGGTTGTTCATGATTAAGTTCATCAAATTTCGTTGTGTAATCTATTGTCTTTTGTTCTAAAGTGGTTGAGGTGAATGCTTCTGAAGGGTCTTGTAAGTTTTTTGTTGACATGAATGCATGTCCGTGTCCCTTGTAGGAGGCCTTGTTTATGATCTTGTATTCTCCCATGAATTTTGGTGTGAAATCTAAGGAACCCAAATCATCTTCTACTAGCTTTGTGACTTGCTCGATATGCTTTTCTTTGTGTTTATGGTGCATGGGTTCTACTTGTGTGATTGGTGTTAATGTGTTCAAGGGATTTTCTTTATTTTTCTCAAGCTGTAAGACACTATAAGGCTTAGGATCAACGTCAAGTGTGTACACTTTGTTGTTGTAGATGCATTTCACTTTACGATAAAGAGTAGAATGCGCCCCATTCATTGCATGAATCCACAGTCTACCTAAAAGAAGATTATATGAAAGTTCATGAGGCATAACATGAATTTGTGTATCCAATGCGACCTTCCCAATTGTAATAGGTAAAGTAATCAAACCAAGTGGTTTTTTTTTTACATTGTCAAATCCCTTAAGAGATAAAGAATTGGGTTGAATTTGTGATTTATCCACACAAAGCCTATCCAAAAGGTTTATGTTGCAAACATTAAGGTCCATTTTCAACAAAGGTTCACTTTATCCCTATTCATTTGTATTGAGATAGTATTATGAATGCTTCATTTTGTTTTTTCACTTCCAAAGAGGGGAGTTCACTTCGGTGGAAAAAAATGTCATTATTTATTCCTTGAATCATGGCTGCTATGTCATTTGGTTGTGCATTGGAAGGGACAACAATTTATTGTAAGGCTATTTGAAGCACGGTGTGATAGTTAGGTGAATTTTGACTTAAATCCCATAGGGATATCTTTGCAAGAGTATTCTTAATTTGTTCAACAAGATCATACTCCTTAGGAGTTAATTAAGGAGCACTAGGAAAGATGGGATTAGGAAAATGTAATGGTGTTGAGGTGGGTTGTTGTGGTTGTCGATTATTTCTAGTGGGATATGTATGAGCAATGATATTATGACTCGGTTGCTGCGACACATTGTTCTTAGGTGGGTAAAGGATTAATTCGGGTTTGTTTTGAGTTTGAGGTTTGTATGAAAGGGGACAAAAGATGAGTTGAGGTTGAATAATATTAACATACCTTGGCGAATGAGAGTCTAACATGGGCTCTTCATCTTCTTCTAAGGGCATAACATCATTATTGTCAATGTTTCCTTGTTTTGCATCATCATATCCTCCCTAGGAGGAGAGTTTTTTGGAGAACTACAAACCACATGTTCTTGAAATTCAAGGGTTGGTTCTTCTAAAATGACTTCATCACAAGTAGGGGAATGATCAATGATGGGATTATCAATAGTGGAATGATTAGAAGAAGGTTCTATTTGAGTGTCCATTGTCATTAAGGTCTCATTTTCTTGTGCCATGTTATCTTCCCTAGTAGGAGAGCTTGTAGTATGTTCATCCATGGTTAAATTTTGTAAAGCATCTTCATCACAAGGAAAGGATGCATCAAGAGAAGGACAACAAAGATTCTTTTGTTCAAATAGGCCTTTCCAAATGTTAGGGACATTAGGAAGGAAAGAGATAAGGTTGTTACATTCAATCCTTATGTCCTCTTGAAAAATGTGATTTTCATGAGCGTTCACAATTGTATCCTCTTGTAAAGGCTTCTTACAAGTAGGTAGAGTATAGAGAGATGGACTTGGGATAGGCAAAGTGGTGGCTATGATCTCATTTTCTTGTTGTCTAATTTCTTCCAAATGGGGATGAGGAGAGAGATAATCAAGACCTTCAATGCTTGTATCTTCTTTCACCAAGATACCTTCATCACTAATAGGAGAGGTGTTGGGAGAAGAACAAGTATGATTGAGATGATTTTCAACACTATCATCCTCACCAATGGGTGATGCAATATTAAGGATTGTGTCAATGGTGTGGTGATTAACATGTGTCTTAATGATCTCATTGTTGTAATCTAAATTGAACTCATAAGAGGAAATGTTGTATTTATGCAATCCATTTTTAACCAAATCAAAGCCACATCTCTTGAAAGAAAACATGCTATCTTGGAAAAGTAAAGAAAGGGCAATGCAATGACTTAAAGTGAAATGTTGAAATGGAATTTTTAGATGTGAAACAAGGTAATTTTATGATTACATTATGAAACAACCTGAAAGATGGAATGCAAATTAAGCAATACATGAAATGAGCTAATTTAAGCTAGATCTAATGAAATGCATGTAACATAAACTCAGCAAACTGATATAGATAGGTAATGGCAGCAAACAAAAGTTGAAAAATAGGGTTTTCAATGTTGTGAAAGGTAGTTTCAAGGGTGGAAAGAGACTAAGTCACCCAAGGTGGCGAATGAGTCCCATTGGGGATTTTTTCCAAAATTTTCAGATTTTTTTTATTAATTTTTATGTTTTATGTGCTGTATGATGCATAACTAAGATGAAAATGCAGAATTTCCTAAATTTGTAATGATTTGAGATGCAAAAATGTAACCTATATGCACTTTCACTAATGCAAATTTTTAGAAACCCTAGAATGCAAATGAACTAATGCAAAATGCAACACAAGATAATTCTAGGATAATGATGGACTCCAAATCACACAAGAAGGTATTCAAAAACTAAGTTCACCAAAATGAATTGTAAATTTTTTGGGATAGGACTCTCTTACACTTCTATGGTTTTGCACCTAAAAGGATAAAGGTATCCCAAAAATCTAGGTGGTTCACTCAAGAATAATGAAAATATGATTGAAATATGTCTAAATAGAATGCCATAAATGTAAAGAACTAATAAAAGTGATGAATTATTAATGTGAAACTAAGAAAATGCACTTTGTTTGAAAACACATTGTGATATGCAAAAAGACCTAGAAATGCAAGTAAACTATAACAGAAATAGATGAGACTAGAGGGGTGCACCTGGAAATGTATTACAGACTGGAATGGATACTATAAATGTTGTTGATCCTAAAATTTTGACCTACTAGGAAATTTACGCCGTTTTGGGTGACTTAGTCCCATATTTGGAAAACTATTATGGAGCCCGTTTCAGCCAAATGGGTATCCATATCTATAGAAACTCCTAAAAAACATGTATAGTGGGACTAGGTTGCTATTGATGGTGACTTAGTCCACTTGGATTTTCTAAAAATCTAAAAGTGGAAATGGAAGCTCTCGATCTACACTTTCTGCTCCTCTAGGTGCTCGGTTCTAAAACTCTAATTTTGAGCACTGTAAGTGAATTTTTGTGTAGATTTTGACCTAGCCAACAAGGCGATGAATTCAACATGTTTGAAAACTATTCTTAAATTATATCCAAGCATTCAAGGTACCTAAATCTATAAACACATAAATAAAGAGAGATAAATGTTGAATGTTAGGGCATAGGGGTTTGCCCTTGTCAAACCCATTTTAGGTAATTAAACCAAATGAAGAAATGAGATGAAGCATGAACATGAAATGAAGGGATTAGAAACTTTCCATGATGATAGATATTGAATTTCTACAATAATGGATGGAGAATCTACCCTTGAATGCCTGGAAAAGCTACCTTAATGACTTAAAATGCTAAAACCCTAGCTTGCTTGACTTGAAAGAGATGATGAATGATGAATGGAAGATGATTGAGTTAATGAGTGAATGAGATTAGAAGATGAAAAATGAGAGGAAAAACCTATATTTATACATGATTATACAAAATTTCCCAAAAATACCACATCACAAGCCGACCTCAAGGTGTAGAAAATAATCTCACCAAAATTTTGAAATAATTTTGATTTTTGAGCCAAGTGGGACTAAGCTGCCCCTATTGGTGACTTGGCCCCACTAGGGAAATTTAAGTGGGTGTCAGGAATTAAAGTGTATTAAATGATTTTTAATGGGATTATTCTCAAAAAAAACACTTAAGTAGGGCCTATAAGTGTATAAAGGGGTCATTTAAACATGAGAAAGGGTCAATTATTGATGGCAAGCCCATAAAAGCATGAAATTTTATTACAACACTTTACAACACTTTGAAATAAGGCTTGGCAAGTGATAAAAGGAGGTTATTTAAGTTAATTATATTAAAAAGGTCCTATAAAAGTTTGAAAGTGGGTTACAACACTTCAAAACACTTTTACAAGACATCATCAAATTCTTATTGATTCACAAGGGTCCAAGACCTAAAGTGAATGTGTTGACCACATTACAACATTAAATCTAGGAAAAATTAGGCCAAAATCCACAAGAATGACCCAAATGAATGTGAAAATGTACAAGGATACATTTTTCTACGCTACACATGCATTTCCCTATACCAATAAATAACATATCATCAACATATAATGCAGTAAACATGAAATGATCACCATCAGTTTTATAATAAATACAATGATCTAATTTAGAATGCTCAAATCCTAAACTAAACACATGTGTATAAAATTTCTTGTACCACATCCTAGGACTCTATTTTAATACAAATATTTCTTCAATTTTCAAACCAACTTACTTTTACCTTTCCCCATGTAGTGCTCTAGATGTATCATATAAATATCCTCCTCCAAATCATCATGAAGGAAAGCAATTTCCACATCCATTTGCTCAACCTCTAAATCATAAGTAGCATCAATAGAAAGAAAAAATCCAATGGATGTCATTTTTGCAAAAGGATAAAATATCTCACCATAATCAACACCTTCAACTTGAGATTAACCCTTCACAACCAACCTCTCTTTTTACTTCTCAATACCTCCATCTGAACCAATCTTTTTCTTGAACACCCATTTACAACCAGGTTTTCTTCCTTCAGGAAATGGTACAAGATCCCATGTATAATTCTTTTTCAAAGATGCCATTTCTTCATCCATGGAAATCTTCCAATATTTTGCATCATTCATACCTAGTGCCTCTTCTAAAGAACTCGGTTCATCCATGTTAGTATTCAAAGAAAAATTACATCTCCAATCATTAGGTGAATACCTTTCAAGTCATTTTCTATGCCTTATAGACCTAAAAATAAGCTAAGTTGGAGGTTATTCCTCCTATTCTGAAGACCCAAAGCTAGATGAGATCTCCTCAACTTCTTGTCTATCCTTGGGCCTTGATTCAACTTTCTCAGGTGTAGAAGGAAATTGAATCACATCTTCCTGTTTACTTTGTTCTGGCTGCAATGTAACAAAAGAAGGCTTAGTTTCTCTAAAACTAACACTTATGTGTGTATTACCTTTTGTGCAACACGATCCCAAAGCTTGTATCCTTTCACACCATAACTATATCCGATGAAGATATATTTCACATCCTTGTTCTCCAACTTTTTCGCATCTCCTTTGGCACATGTCCATATGCATCATAACCAAAAACTCTAAGATGTCTTAATGAAGGCTTGTGACATGAACATGCCTCTATAGGCATCTTATCAACAAGAGCTAGTGTAGGAGACCTGTTAATCAGGTAATAGGAAGTGGAAATAGCTTCAACCCAAAACCTTTGTTCTAGGCCAACACCACTCAACATACCCCTAGCCTTCTTCATCAATTTCCTATTCATTCTTTTTTCAACTCCATTCTGTTGTGGAGAATACAAATTTGTCTTATGTCTATAAATACCACAATCTTTACAAAATCTATCAAAATCATTAGAGAAAAAATAACCACCATTATCATCCCTTAAAGATTTTATTTTTTTTTCCATTCTACAACTCAACCATTGCTTTAAATTCTTTTAAATTGATTGAAAACTTCATATTTACTCTTTATAAAATATACCCATGTCCTACTATAATCATCAATAAATGAAACATAATATGTGGATTTACCAATTGAAGGAACATCTACAGGACCAAATACATCAGAATGAATATGATCCAATACACCACAATATTTATGAGAACTCAAGCAAAAATGAACATGGTTTTGTTTTCTATAAATGCAATTCTCATAGAAATCAAATTCAAGATTACAGTTAGACAAACCTTCAACAAGTTTTTTATTTTTCAAAGTCCTTAGACCCTCTTCTCCAACGTGGCCAAGACTCTGGTGCCATAACATAGTTTTCTTTGTAGGTAACTTTGTCTCAGAAGAAAGAGCACCCTTGGGTACCCAAAATCCCTAACCATCTATTGAAGGTGAAACCCTCACTTCTTCTATAGACTTTATTTTCACAAAAGTACTATTCCACTCAATAGTGCATGCATCAATCTTATACAATGTCCGATATCTGACACCTCTAGTAATCACCATAACACCTCTAACCATCTTGCATCCTACATCATAAAATATTACTTGCACACCTGCATCTATTATTTTTCTCATAGCTAACAAATTTCTTACTAATCCAGGGATATTCAACACACCATTAATCCTTTTTATTCTACTATCAAGAAACTTGATTTCAACTTTACCATGGACAAAATTTTCTAAATGAGAATCATCACCCAAGTACACCTTACCTCCATAAAATTCTTCATATTCACAAAACCAATCTCTATTAAAGGTCATATGAAAAGATGCACCTGATTCAATTGACCATGCATCATTACCTGCACAACTTGCCAATGCTACAATGAATGTGTCACCATCTTCCTTCTTAGACTCAAAATCAGAATCAATTTCTTCATTTTCTTCTTCTTTTCTTCTTCGTGTTCCTTATGAACATGTCTAGGCTTACCACAATTCCAACAAATAACTTTGGACTTTCCAAGAGATTTAGATCTCCCCTTGGACTCGAATTTTTCATGCTTCTCATTCTTCTTTCCTTTTTCCTTAGGTCTTCCATGAAAATTTAGGGCCTCCTTGGCAGTGATGGATACCTTCCTCCTCATCTCTTCTAAAAGAAAAGAACCCACCACATCTTCAGTCTTCAATATAACAAAAGTACTCCCAATAGCCATAACAAGAGATTCCCATGAATCAGGTAAAGAACAAAGCAAGATCTGACATTTATCCTCCTCATCCATTTTCACACCCATTGATTCTAATTGAGCCACCAACATATTGAATTCTTCTAGGTGATGTATGATTCATCCACTCTCTTCCATTCTCAAGGAATACAACTTCTTCTTCAAGAAAATCTTGTTCACTAAAGATTTGGCTTGATACATCTCACCAAGCTTCTTCCATAGTTTTTGTGCAGAGGTCTCTTCATGGACATTAATTAAAAAATATTCTTCCAATAATAATCTGATTATACCCTTGGCTTTATGGTCCATAACACCATATTAAGTAGTTTGAGTAGGATTTGCAGGCCTTAAAACATTCTCATTGATAGCATCCCATAGATCTCGATCTATGAATAGATCCTCCATCTTTAGCTTCTACATCTCAAAATTATTTCTTGAATATTTCTCCACCTCTATTTTCCCTTATGAAATTTCCATCTAAAAATTCCTACAACAAGATCACAAAGTGTCTTTTGCACAAGCTCCCACTCAAATTTGGATTACTTCAAAAAGCCCAACAACCCACAATTGAAACCAAAGGTGATCAAGCTCTGATACCACTTGTAAGGAAGCTAAGGTAGCGGAGCAACTTCATACACTAACCTTGAGGGGAGAATAATGCAAAAAATTTACAAATATTTAATAGTTACAAAAACTTAAACAAAAATAAACACAAATATCATGCATACTGCAACACAATGATTTACATGGGGAAAACCCTTTCGGGAGAAAATCCCCACACTCCAAAAGCCACCTAATATATTATTCAAAAATCAAAATATTACAATATACTTGCATAGAAATCTTCTCACAGGAGTATCACCACCAGAGATCAAGAGACAATCTAACCACTATCAAACTCTCAAAATACATCACCTTCTACATACATCCCACCTGCTTATAACAATATTTTTTGAACCTTCTAGAATTAGGGTTTTACAAGGTCATTTTTCATTTGACGTGTTAGCGAAAAAACCTTGACATGTCAGTGGGAAAAATCCTTGACGTGTTAACAGGAAAAAACCTTGACATGTCAGCGAGAAAAAACCTTGATGTGTCAATGGGAACCCCATGTCTTGTTACGAATGTATAGTATGTGCATGATCAATCGCCACATACCAGCATACATCCTATCAATAAATCATATATAATTGCAAGGTTGAGACATATTTTCCCAATAGGGAGAATATTAGGAAAAGAGGGTTCTACAAGTTGTCACTCTATTTTTTGTATGGATGTAGTAAAGAATTTACAAATCACAAGTATTTTTTTAGTGTACTTTTTCTTTGGAAATTTGAAGACTTTGGTGGAAGATTTGGAAAATACCTTTTAGGTATGCTTTATCTTTGCAAGAATTTTGGGAGAACTTGGGGCATCCCTCAGCATCTTCTTCTTCTTTGGTTTCTACATGAGAGTTAGGTCCATCCATCATAATTTGGTAGATTTAGATAGAGAGAAATCAACACATTTTTAAAGAGTGTCAGCAAGTGGCTTTGCAGGTTTAGTACAAAGTGTAAAGTATTCTTAAAGAAGTAGGCTAAAACCTTTTAAGAATGTGAATAGATTGGGGAAGTGGTTTCCTCCTCCTGAGGTCACTCTCAAAATTAACATTGGTGGTTCTGCTTGAGGAAATCTTGGGGATGCTAGGATCAAAGGATTTGGTCATGATAGTAGTGGGTCTATACAATTCTTCTTCTCCATAGATATTGGTGTGCAACCTAACAATCAAATGAAGGATAAAAAATAATTCTGTATAAGCCCAAATGAAGTCCTCAAAGTTTCTGAAATGAGAACTACTTAGTAATACCTATAATTTAATTAACAATTTTTAGAAAACTTGGATGCAAAAATTAAAATTCATATACATCACTATGAAGCTATAAAACAATGGCTTATAACAACTTAATTAAAGGATAAAATACGAACACAAACAAAGCCTCTAAAGGTCAACTCTAAAAATTAACGCTAAATTGGAGAGGGAAGAAGTGGCTAACATCAATAGAGAAATATTATAAAATGCGTGAAAATATTCTAATTTGAAAACATCAGGGCTCTAATAGCATGTTAGAATTTTACAAATGTAAGAACTTTATCCAAGATAAAATGTCTAGTATCTAATAAAAAATAATTTGAATATTCAACATATAAAATTCATATTAGAATTGCTTATTCAAGTAAATAAAAAAGCTAACACATAGAGACTCAAGATTCTACATTGAAAGAGGATGAGAAAGAGGCACAAAATGAAAGAAAAAAAATGTTTCTTTAATTAAGTATTTAAATCTAATTGGATAAGAAAAAAATGATAACCCCATGAAAAAAATATGTACTCAATCATCCTATCCTACAAAACTAATCAAAATAAATTTCCTAAGTAAATTTAAATAATAAGGTACAAAGATATCTACACTAGATAGTATTTAATTATAAGCATAAATCTAAAAATTAAGATATAAATATATAATAATTGTCAAAATAATTCAAAATAAATTTAAAATTTCATACAAAATAAAAATACTTTTTCAAATTAAAATAAAATAAACAATATGATAAAATGAATTAATTCTTCAAAACAAAAGTTTAAAATATTTAAAAAATAAAATAATTCTAAAATAAAATAACCAACTCATGGATTTGATAATATATCTCTCTGTTTTCAAAAAAATAAGTGTATTATCCTTTTATTTCCTCTACATTGATAAATATTATTAATATAAAAAATATCTTTAACAATATTTTTTTTAAAATAAGAGGTTATATATGTTACAGCTTTAAAATGACATGCACCTTTCACAATTATATTTAGTAGAATAGAGATAGAAAGGAAAAGGTGGAGCTAAGAAGGAACATTCAGTGATAGATGTTTTATTGATTGTTCTTGATCAATCAACAATTCTTTTGGAGAATGCTCTTGTGGGGAAATTTTGGGGAGAAAAATTATCAAGAGAACAAAATTAACTTTGGATTAGAAGGTGTTGGGATGTTGAATTTTCTCTCAATATCATGTCAAAAGGTTTTTTTGTTGGTATTTTTTCTATGGAAGAAAGGGATGAAATCCTTAATAGCAGCCTCAAGGTGAAAGATAGCTATTAATTTGCATAAATGGTCTTTGAATTTTAATTTTAGGGATTCTTCTCCCAAAAAAAAACCCATAGTTGCTCAAAATTTAAAATCTCCCTTTGGAATATTGGTTAGTGGATTGTTTGATGAAAATTGGGAATAGTATTGGTATGAATCCTAATTTTGATCTAGGAAGCTAAGATCTTCTACTATATGTGTGGCATAAACTAATCACAATCAATAAAATTTTGGCTTATCAAATTTGCATCCCTATTTAGTGTTTGGACCCATGAGTTGGTGATGGAAAAATATTTTTTTGTCTAAGGTGTTGAAGAAAAGCTCGTATTGAAGGAAACTACATTTGCTTATTTCCAACAAAAAAAAGGCAATGGGTTCCAAAAGAGCATAAATCTATGTATATACTGAATGTGGAAGTTCCTTCTGATAATTGAGAAGAAGATAAAATGCTAGATGTGAATCCCCCCTCTAATTTTATAATTGTTCTATTTGTCATGCCAAGAACTAAAAATTATGTTATTTCACTAATTCCTCTAATTCTAATGTCATTTGTATTATGGATGATATTAATATTGAAGACCCTATAATTATTACCCAAAATATAGAAAAACATCTCAATCTCAGAGTTAGCTTGTCTACAAGGAAGAAATACATAAAATCAAATAAGTATAAAAGGGAAGAAATTATACTCAATGGTGGCTAATAATTGATAAAAAAATCACCTTCTAAGGTCTAAGGTAGGAGTCCCCTCCCTTAAAAATACATGAATACACTCACCTAAAATTTTAGGGGCCTAAACACCCCTAACAAATGGCACATGACCGAGGACCATCTACATAATTTTTTAGTTGATCTAGTAAGCCTGTATGAAACAAAATTAAATAAAGAGGAGGTTGATAGATTTATCAAGCACTGAAAAAGTTTGGAATGGTTTCTTTTAATATTTTGAGGGGTCTTTGTATTCTTTCTAAATTGATATGGGTGTCCCTCAAATGTCTATTATCTCACTCCAACTAGAAGTTTGTTAAGGTTAGTAGCTACTATTATGGTTTATATTTTTATCATTTTAATGTTTATAGACCCACCATAATATAATACAAAAGGAATGTTTGGAAAGGAATTAACCTGGAGATCTAATCTATTAGGAATGGAAAATATATTTTGGGGGAAGATTTCAATGCCACTTTTCACTCATATACGGAAAGAGGTCATCTAGGTAGAATTTATCAAACTTATATTTTTCAAACCTAGATTTCTCAGCCAACAACATTGACATTTCCATTTCTAAGGGAATCTTACTTGGAATAATATAAAAATAAAAATTTTCTAACATCATGAAAAGGTTGGACCTTTTCGTGATGTATTCAAACTATCTCAAATTTTGTTTTTTGTTGGATTCTTTTATCTAACCCTTCTTTGGTTTGGATCACTTTCCTATCTTCCTCAGTATTAGGGAAGATAGTTTGCCTATAAATTTTCATTTTAGATTAGAAAAAATATGGTTAAGGAGAAATAATATTAAATGATTCATTAAAGCTTGGTGATTGAAACCAAAAAAATTGAGAGGTTCCAAAATGTTTGTGTTCTTTAAAAAACTTCAACATGTGAAAGAAAGTCTAAAAAATTTCATCAAGAATTTATTCAAAAATATCTCCAATGAAAAGGAAAGGATTCTTCAATGATAATATTATTGCTAATGGTAGATACCAAGAAGATTACCTTAGAGAAAAGGAACTTATGACATGGCATAGTGAGATCTTAGCAGGAGAAGAGATCTATTTGAAATCTAAGTTTAGAGATACTTAGCTCTTAAAAGGAGATATAAATACTAAAATCTTTCATAATGTCACCAAATTTTGGAGAGATAAAAATATAATTGTGAAAATTCTCTTCACTGATGGTAAATATTTTTACAAACTTGAAGAGATTTAGATCAAAGCTATGCATTTATTTCAAAATATTTTAAGGGGCAAGGAGTTAGTTGATCTTTTTGGTGTAAATAGGTAATTTTTCTAATTGGTTATTAGCAGGGTCCTATTTACATGTTAAGTCCACTTAGGTCCTAGGAATATTTAATTTGTTTAGATAAAATTTTATATTTTTATCTTTTATTAAATATTAGTGTCCTAGGTCATTTAATGATGGCTTATGTTGTTTAATAATGACACAAGTCATTAATGTTTTGGAATTTAGTACATCATCACACCTTGTATATATAAGGAAGGTATTTGTACACTCTTGTAACATACCTCATAACCATATTTGATATATCTTAATATCAATCAAGCTCATTTATTGCACTCTTTTGTGGAAGGTTTTCATTATTTTTGCAAGTGGTCTGGGGATAGAGCTAGTTTTTAGCTCCTACATGGTATCAAAGCATAACCTTGTCAATTCCTTCTCAAATTTAAGGGTAGAGCTATTTCCAATGATAAATCTTGGTGATTTTTTGTAAAGTTAAGTATGCTCTTTCCTTGCACCATATGGTGATTTGGGAAATCATAAAAACTTGAAAAATACAATAGTTTTGAAGGGTTCCTCTTTTTGGGTTTTTATTGTAGGTTAACTTTGGAACATTTTGGAGGTAATATGAGCTCACAATTGATTCCAAGGAACATGATAAAGTAAATATTGGCTTTTTTTTGTCAAAATCTAACATATTTTTCCAAATCTATGATGGTTTAAAGCTAGGAGGTGGTTACTAGATCTAGGTGGTAGCTAAATTTTTGGAACACATTGGGCCAAAATTGACCCTATCATTGCATCCATAAGGCCTAAAAACCCCCATTTTCATATAATATACTTCATATTTTGGAGATTGTTTTTAACAATTTTATATTTTTTTTGAGTGACTATCTTAAATTTGATGACCAAATCAATGTCATGGATGACTATGTTGAATTTGATAGTTAAACAACCATCATACTAGAGCTCATCCCAGTCTTTTAGATTCTGCTCACATGGGACCACCCGCCAACCCTTAGGGGGCTTAATTTTGGCCCCCTAAGCCTTAAGTGGGATGTTTTTTAAAGTCCCTATAACTTTTGACTTGGGTATTAGATTTTCATAAATGAGATATCTTTGGAATGCTAGTTCCAAACAATTTCCAATGGTGCATGTATTATTATCATATTTTACTCCTAGAATATTTAAGTTCTATTTGAAGTCAGATCTCCCATTTGGATCTCCAACATCATAACATTTTTTCTAGATCTATTTTTTTCATGATTTTAGTGGCATCAAAAAGGTATTGAGGAGCTCTATCATTGTCCCCATACAAATTTTATAATTTCAGCCTCAGGTATCATTTATTAATATTTTGGAATATTTGCATTCTAGTTAATTACTTGGACATCTTAAATCCTGGAGAGGTTTTATTTTTGGGAAGACTTCATTTATAGTATACATCATGTTTGGTGGTTTCTAATTGATGTTGAAGGTTAATATATTTGTAATTTTGGAGATTTCTCATTGTTCATTATGGGGTTTTAATTTCATCCTTCTCTTATTATATTGAAAAGGGGAAACTAGAAACAATGGAGATATGGCATCATAAAACATCTTTGTTAGCTTATTTGTTTCCACATTTGTATGGCCTTGTTCCCCCTCCTACTAATGATAGTAAGAAATTTTCTTGGAATTGCAAAAGGGGTCACGTATTAGGAGCTATTTCTATGCATGCATATGATGACATTTTGAATGCTATTATTTATTTTGACTGTCCTCATGTTCTTTGGACTAAAATTTTGGAGATGTATGGAGATCTTGATACTTAGCCATTACGAGATGATCATGTTTCATATTTTCTTTTGCCTCTTCATTTTTTTAGAATGGCTACTGTATGATTATGATACTATTCGAGAGTTTGAGTATTTTGAGTAATTTGAATCTTCAGATACTCCTTCCTCTCCTTCAAAGAAAGTTTTTGATCCTTCACCTTAGGTATCATTTATTTATATTTTTTCATATTTGCATTATGGTTAATTACTTGGATACCTAAACTCCTAGAGAGGTTTTATTTATTAGAACACTTCATTTGCAGTATACATCATGTTTGGAGGTTTCTAATTGGTGCTAAAGGTTATTTTCTTTGTAATTATGGATATTTCTCTTGTTCATTATGGGTTTTTCATTTTATCCTTCTCTAATTATATTTATTTAAATGGTAAACTATTGTAGCAATGGAAAAAGTATCCCTTTTTCTTGCTTGTTTGAGCCCTCCTTGTTAACTAAGCTTAATGGTACCTTGATTTAGTGTTGTAATGTGTTTGAAACATTCACATTAGGTCTTGGGATCTTGTGAACCAATGAAATTAAAGTGATACCTTGCTAAAGTGTTGTGAAGTGTTGTAACACACTTTCACACTTTTTTGAGGTTTTATTAATTAACTGAACCTAATAAACCTCTTTTTAACCTTAATCACGCCTTATTTAGAGTGTTGTAAAGTGTTGTAACATAATTTTATAGGGTTTTCATAAATAATTGGTCTTCTTTATGCTTTAATTGGCCTTATTTTGCATCCATAAGCTTCATTTAATTCATCTTTTTGAGGATAATATTGACAAACATCAACATCCAATCATAATTTAGCTATTTTCAAGTTATGTGGCCCAAATTTAGTGATCTGGGACTCATTCGGCACCTTGGGAAAATGAGTCCCACCTAGGTTTTTGGGTCCTGAACCTGGTTTCACACCTTTCTAAGCATTTTTAAAAATGGCCCCATAAATTATGCCTAATGGAACTCATTCGCTACCTTGGGAGAATGAGTCCCATGTGGCCCAAAATAAAAATTAATTCAAATTTTTGGTGGGATTTTATCCTCCTAGATCTGATGTTGGCTTGTAGTGTTGTAATTTCAAGAATTCTTGCATTTAATTAAGTATAAATACAAGTTTCTTTCACCCATTTTCACCTAAGCATTCAAGAGATCACCTAGCAAGCTGAATGAGCATCCTTATAGCAATTTTGAGTTCACAAGAGCATTCAAGGGTAGAATTCTCCATCAATTATTGCAGCAATCCTAGATCCATCATCATGTCAAAGATATCAAGCATCAAGCATGTTATTGAGCTAGTGTTGTGACGTTGCATTAAAGATCCAAGGTCAAGCATTGTTCTACAATTATCCCAAGATCTAGATCTACATCCTTCATGGCTATTTCATGCTAGATTGTTGATTTGTATTACAAGAAATCATTCAAGGTATCATTTTTCATGTTTCATGTCCTATGTTGCATGTTTCATGTTCATCTTTCATTATTTCATCATTTGGTTTAATTACCTAAAAAGGGTTTGACCATGGAAAACCCATATTCCCTAGCAATCAACAAGTTTCTCTCCTCTTTACATGTGTGATTACAAGTTTATAGATTGAAGAAAAGTAGATCATGTTAAGCCTTCAAAAGTACCAAAATGAAAAAGTTACAAATTTCATCAAAGTTGTCATGAAAAGTTGTCAAGACTCACAAAAAATTGAATCTAGCAAAAAATATTCATCCAATTTGTAGGAAATCGGTGGAAAAGTGCTTATTTGATTCATCTATAGAAGCTTGAAAAGTTTTAGTTCAAGATTATTCTCCTGGAACACTTCACGATAAAATGGGATTGATCCCCCAGAAGTGGCGAATGATTCCCACTACAGGTGTTTTTCAAGGTTTTTTACAGATTCAGATGCCCTTTTTCTAGAAACCTGCTCCTGTGTAGAAACCTTGATCTGGGACAGATTCACCTATATTGGTGAAAGAGTCCCAATAGGCCTAAATTTGAAGTTATTCAAAATTTCAAACCTCCATTCAAGCTCTCTCAATTTTCCAGGTGCTCCTATTTACTTTTCCAGTTTGCTATTCTAATTTATTTGCATTTATAGTTCATTTAGTGAAGTTTCTTGCATCATTGTGAGCTCAATCATTAAATCTTGCATTTCATACAATTCTACAAGCCCTATCTTGGTGGTGAACCCCTTATTAATCTCCAATCAACACCTAGGACAACCCTATTGCAAGGTCTCTTTCTCCTTTGCATTGAGATCTCTAGGGCCTCCTTGATTGAAACTTGAGGGAAATAGTTCTAGGTCTCTAAACACCTAGTTTGTGTTCCACCTCCCAAAAGGTGGAACACTATTTTTCAGAGGTTCCATTTTGGTGAACCTACATTTAAAACATCATAATTCTTATGTGGATTGCATCATCATCCTAGATTTGGCTTGCACTAACATTGCAATAGGGTTTGCATTAGTTAATTGACATTCTAGGGTTTCTAATTTTTCATTAGGGGTTAATGTAGGATCATGGGGGTCCAAACTAGGACCTTAAGTGGCAATGAAATTCAAGAAAATAGAGTTAGACAACTTGACATAAAAATTTGAATAAATTATTAACATAATTTGAAAAATATGTAAGAACAAAATTTGTATCAAATTGAATGTAGTTTCTAAGATACTAGTCATTTTTTAGACAAAAGTAAATCTATTTGGTGAAAATTTGAAATTTTAATGCAGTAGTACTAAATTTTTAGGAAAAAATAAAAAGCAGGTGTATGTCTTACCAACTTAAGTACAAGTAAAAATTAATATTTTTTTTTGAAACTTTCAATATAAGTAGAGGACACATACACAGATGTGCCACATTTTTTTTGTAATTTTTTTGCAAGTAGACAATTAGTTATGAATTTTTTATTAGAACTTTTTAAAAAATTTAAAAGTTGTTTTTCTGAACACCATAACTTGGTAAAAAAATTACAAAAATTATTTTTTTCATTTTTTGATCCTATAGTATGGGAAGCATCAAATGTGTCACATATTTCAAAATCAAAAAATCTGAAATCGTTTAAGAATTATAGATGTTTTTCAATCAGCCTATCAATCAGGAATATAGTTAGAATACATGTAGAAAATCAATAATAATTATCTATTTAATTATAAATAAGACATACCTTATATTGGTGGAAAGCTAACAATTTTCTCAATAAACCCTTTTCTTTCATCAAATTTGGATTAAAAAAAGTCGTCAGCCACTTTTTTGTCATATCGCCACTTTTTGGACCCCCATGATCTTGCACTCACCCTTAGTGAAAGTTCATATAGCTTTCATTTTTGCATCTCATTTCATTGAAAATCATACAAAATCTACATTTGCACTTAATTTACAGACCACACAACATAAAATGCATAAAAATCACTTAAAAATCTTTGATTTTTTTAAAAAAAAACCTCACTAGGACTCATACGCCCCTCTAGGTGAATCAGTCCCAGTGTACATCTAAAACTTCCTTTTACAACACTAAAAACCTTGTTTTTGCAGTTCTATTTTCTACCATTGGTTATCTGTTTTAGTTGGTTGAGTTTCTGTTACATGCATTTCACTATATCTAGCTTAACTAGGTTTATTTCATGCATTGCTCAAATCTAAATTTGCATTTACAACATTTAACTTTCATATTATTGCATAGTGTAATCAACAAATTACCTTGTTTCAAATCTAAAATTTTCATTTAAATATTTCACTTTAGGTCATAGAATTGCACTTTATTTACTTTTCCATAATAGCATGTTTACTTTCAAGAGATGTGGCTTTGATATGGTTAAAAATGGATTGTATAAATATAACATCCCCTCTTATGAGTTTAATTTAGAGTACAACAATGAGGGTATTAAGAAACATGTTAGTTATGAGAACATCTTAGAGAAAGCAGATCAAACCATTGACACAATTCTTAATATTACATTGCCTATTGGTGAGGATGGTATGATACAAGAAGATACAAGCATAGATAATCATGAAAACCATAATTGTTCTTCTCTCGATACCTCCCTTACTAGTGACAAAGGTATCTTGGTGAAAGAAGATACAATCATTGAGGATCATGAAATTCTTGATTTTCTCTCTCCTCCTCCCTCTTGGAAAGATATTATGACACAAGAATATTAGATCATTTCCACTCCTTTACTTAGTCTAAATTCACCTCTCAACACCTCCCCTAGTTATAAGAATTCTTTAGTAAAAGAGGATACAATCGTGAACAATCATGAAAATCACATTTGTTAGGAGGACATGTGGATTGAAAGTGATAACATTATCTCTCTCCTTCCTAATGTCCCTAACATTTGGAAAGACCTATTCGAACAAAAGCATCCAATCATTCGTAAGCATGAAAATCATAGTAGTGCTTCTCTTTATGCCTCCCCTATTAGTGATGAAGTTACTTTACAAAATATAACAATGGAGAGTGATGAACCCTTTGTTTTCCTTTCTCCTAAAAGCTCTCCTACTAGGGTAGAAGTTATGGCACAAGAGAATGAGACCCTAGAAAACAAGAATGAAATCATGGGAAATCAGGATGATCACATTTATCCTTCTCTTGATATCTCTTCTAGTTGTGAAGAAGATATTCCAATGTTAGAAGATCAAAGCTATGAGAGTCACAAGAATCCTATTTTCCTTTCTCCCCCTAGAGAAAAAATTATTGAAAAGTGAATGCCATTGATCATTCCCCTACTTTCAATGAAGTCATTCTAGAAGAACCAACCTCTGAATGTCATGAACATCTAGTTTGTAGTTCTCCTAAAAACTCTCCTCCTAGGGAGGATATCATGGTCCAAGAGAATGATAACATTAAAAATAGTGATATAATTTCCTTCGATGAAGATGGTGAAGTAACATTAGACTCACTTTACTAAGGGAAGTTAATATTATTCAACCTCAGCCCATCCTTTACCCACCTTCACACAATCCTCAAACTCAAAACAAACCTGAACTTATCCTCTACCCACCTAAGAATAATGTGTGGTAGTATCTGAGTCAAAATATTTTTTCTCATACATATAACACTAGAAACAATCTACAACCAAGAAAAACACCTTCAACATCCATCTAATTTCCTAATCCTATCTTACGAGGTCCCCTTCATTTTCCTCCACAAAGTGGAAAGGAGTATGATCTTGTTGAACAACTAAAGAATACTCCTGCTAAGATATCCTTATGGGACCTTATTCAAGCCTCCCCTCATTATCACAACATGATTCAAATTTCTTTACAACAAGGTTCTACCCCTCCTAATTCGCAATCAAATTATGTGGCATCCCAAATTCAAGCCATAACTTCAAACAACATAGACATTACTTTTCATCAACATGAGATACCCTCTTTGGAAATGAGAAAGGAAAAATACCTTCATGATAATATCCAAATTCAATAAGATGGGAATAAAGTGAACCCTTGTTGATAATGGCTCAGGTTTGAATGTCTGTAGTCTGAAAATTTTGTATAGACTTGGTGTGGATAAATCAAGAATTGAACCTGATTCTTTATCCATTCAAGGATTTGGCAACATAGGAAAGCAACCACTTGGTGTGATTACTTTTCCTATTAAATTTGGAAAGGCTACCTTACAAACTCCTATTCATATTATGCTTCATGATCTTTCATACAATCTCCTTTTAGCAAGACCTTGGATCCATGATATGCATGTGGTGCCTTCAACTTTTCATTGTATCATGAAATACGTCTATAACAATAAATTATACCAAGTTGAAATAGACCCCAAGCTTGAAAGTTGATTACAAGTTGAAAAAGGTAGGAAAAATCCTCTAAACACACTAATTCCAACTTTGAACATAGAACCTATAAATGAAGAGAAACAAGAGATGGAAAAAGTGTTAAAACTATTAGAAGACAATTGGGGTTCCTTAGATTTCACATCATTCGTGGGAAAATATGAGATCATAAACAAAGATGCTGAAAAGGGAAAAGAAAAAGTGGTAATGCCAACACAAAATTTAGAAGACCCCTTGAAAGCATCCACCTCAACCACTTTAGAACAAAATACAACAAATTACACAATTAAATTTTATGAACTTAATTATGACCAACCACCTATCCAAAAGCAATGAAAATGCTTTATGGAAAAAGGTTATGAACTTATGAAACAACTTGGTTATAGTGGAAATTAATGTGGTGCTAGAGAACGAGTTATCCATGTCCCTATAGAGCCTCACGCGCAAGAAACCACTAGTGGTATTGGTTATTTCCCCTCGAAAAAAACAAAATATCCTTCATTTAATATCAACACTATTATAAAAGTTTTTGCTAAGAAAACTTTAACATTAGTGCATCCTAAACTGATAGACACCAATGCTCTTGATTATTATCCTTTGAAAGACATTAAAGAAAGAAAAAAATCCTCTCTTAACATCAATGTCATCACTCAAAATGCTTATGATTCGAATTCATTATATTTTACACCTTCCTTTAGAGAAGAGTACAAAATATTGCAATCTAAAGAGTCTTGTGTAAGTATGACATCCTGTACTAAGCAATATATATCTTTGTCACAAAATAAAGGAACATCCTCTACTTTTGATCAAGAGAGTATCTTGATGAGACTCCTCCAAGATCATCTGATATCTCTCCCTCCAAGAAAACAAAATAAATTCTACTACAAGAGTTCATTTTGCACATATCATAGATTTCATGGTCATTCTACTAATGAATGTAAGGCTTTGAGTAACAAAATCCAATATCTAAAGGATTGTGGTGCTCTTCCTTGGGTTGAAGCACCTAGTTCTTCTTTTCATTTTGGCTCATCCTTGTCCTGCACTAAGTGGGGGCAAGGGATTAGGTATCCTTGTCCTCATATGTCACTTGTCATTTTCTTTTTTGGCTAGTTGACTGCCTTTCATGTACATATAAGAGCAAGCTTTGGATGTGGACAACATGCCTTAAGTTGTATCATAGGTGACATACTTATTTATGATGTAGTTAGATTTAGAAACATATGATTTGGCATAGGGCATTCTGAATAAAATCCCATGTATTCTTCTACTTTAAAGCAATTTCTCATAACAATGGTGTTAGTAATCACTTTAAAGTGGGGGCATACATTGACACTCATGTTTCACTACATGATTTTCTTTATTCTAGTGATGCGTCCTTTTCTTGGTGATGTCATTGGGGCTTGATTTCCTCTGAGAGTGTGATATTTCTTACTTTTCCTCTCTTGGAGATATTAGGCACAATTTTCCCTAAGAAGAGACCTTGCATGAACTAAAAAAATCCCTTTGAACATATCTTAAACTATTTTTCATTTACAACAACTGTTATATGGCCACCTTGCATAACACACTTTGCATGCCAGTGGAGCCATCTTGTTTGTTCATGAGTTTCAAGCATATGAAGTTTTTCTTGCCTCATGAAGCTCAAAATTCATTGTTTCATGGTGCCTTATCAAAGTTATCAAGAGGTATAACTTTGGTATGGTTTTACGAGAAGTTGAATAAGGGCATGACTTTCCCTTAGCCACTAGCGTGTGTGTGTGAGTGCATATTGGTTGTGTGTGTATGTGTCTCACCTTCTTGGATTTCTCACCCAACGGATAGCCTAAAGTTTGGTTGCCTCAGAGTGAGCGTGCATCTTTGGACAAACAACTTAGATATGATCCACATTGTGTTGGAAAAATGGTTGAAGCTTGATCCACCTCATTCTTATTTTTTAATTTTTTTTTTTTTTAGTTATTGATATTGCATGTTTGTGTATCTTGATGTTGCATATCATACACCTTTTTTGTGTCCTTTTTTTCTTATGTCAGTTTGACTTAGGATTGGGATCCTAGGGACATGATCACCTCCTCGATCTTTGTTATCCTAGATAATCCCAATTGGTACACTTGGAACCCTCTTGAATCTCTACTTTAGTGTGAGTTTGAAGCAAGTTCATCTTCTCACTAAAGTGGGCACTAAATGTGGCAACGAAAAAAGTATCCCTTGTTCTTGCTTGTTTGGGCCATCCTTGTTAACTAAGCTTAATGGTGTCTTGATTTAGTGTTGTAATGTATTTAACACATTAGCATTAGGTCTTGGGCCCTTGTGAACTAATGAACTTAAAATGGTACCTTTATAAAGTGTTGTGAAGTGTTGTAACACACTTTCACACTTTTTTGAGGTTTTATTCATTAATTGAACCTAATAAACCTCTTTTTAACCTTAATCATTCCTTATTTAGAGTGTTGTAAAGTGTTGTAACACACTTTCACACTTTTCTAGGGTTTTTATAAATAATTGGGCATCTTTATGCTTTAATTGGCCTTATTTTTCATCCAAAAGCCTCATATAATGCATCTTTTCCAAGATATTCTTGACACAAATCATCATCTTGTATAGGAGAAAATTTGCACCGCTTACATAAATTCCCATTTTACACATCCTCGCCTTAGAAAACTAAATTTGGAGGAAAAATTCCACATTAGCCAGCTACCTTCCTTCCACTTAGCATATTTCCTTTATGTTAGTAGGAGAATATTGTTGGGGATGCATGCATGCACGTAGACATCTGTGCAACACGCTTACATCCCTAATGGATTCTTGTGTCTGAAGATGGAAAAGTTGTTACACTTTCGATTGGGGTCAATTTGTAACATCCCTCTTCGACCAACCGATTGTGAAAACAACAAATTCTTCCTTCTTCTCCTTCAAATTCATTCATTCTCACTTCACTTGGACCTCTAAGAATTCAATCCATCCTTCTTTCACATTCTCAAGCACTTCTAGCATTTTCAACACTCCATTGCAGCAACAACACTTCGTCAACTCTGCAAAGCAAGGGCGAAGCAATCCATTGCAAAATGGGCTTGAGGTTTTGTGAGGCCTCCCTTCATCGTAGTCGAGGCTATGGTGATTGTTCGTCTTCTTTCTCCTCCATTGGCTAGTGAGCTCTTGGTGGAGGTGCTAATGTTTCACTCCTCTCCTTTGTGATTTGGTTGAGTAGCTCCTTACTATTTTGTAGTGTTTATTGCAATCTTTACTTTCTTTACTTCTTTATCGTATATTTCTCTCTCGTTGCTATTTGGCTATCTGTGGAGGTGGAAACACCAAAACGGGGGTTTGACTAAGGTAGACCCCTAAAAGCCCCAATGATTTTCCCCTTCCTTCTTGTGTGTAGGTGAAAGATCATGTGGAGCTAGCTGGCGAACGTGCATTTTTGTGAGATTATCATTATTACCTTAGCATTTATCAATTTTCTTTATAATATTTTTTTGTATCTACCTTACCTTATTATTCTTTTTTTCCCATCAAAACCAACCAGCCAGGCTAATTAGTTAGTTTTTAAGTAGTTCATACTATGTGCACTATTTTATGACCATACGGATGCTAGGGCACTCGAGAGACGCCAGCGCACCATGCTGACATCCCAAAACTGTGTTGTCATCCTTAGAGAGAGAGCTATCTAAGGCATAATACCGACTACAAAAACTAGCTCGCTTAGCCCAAACTAAAATTTGGATCTATAGAGTGATTGAGGAAAATTATAGTCCTCATCGTTCTTGATCCATATTCCTAAAACATCGCTTTAGAGTAGGTAAGTTAGGGAAGCCCTCCGCTCTTGACTCTCTATGACTTGCGGCCTTGACGCGGTTGGTCCCCCTCTCTTACATTTTGGTGCAACCACAGTAGGAGAGTCCTCAAAGAGAATAATCCAGACCGTGCAACAAGAGTCACACAATGGAAGTAACATAGAAATTAGAGGTAAATGCAGTTTTGAACATTCTTATTATTAGGAATTTCAATTACAAACACTCGGCAACATTCAGGTCTACAGATTGGGCTCACAGGCCTCACACAACATGCTCAAAATACAATATTCCTTTATGCTCCTTATGCGAGCTGAAATATTACATCTCAATTCTATATTCTAACTTGACTCCCTTTCTAATAATCTATTACAATGATTTATATCACATCTTGAGATCTAGGATCATCCACATCAGCCAAAGATCATTACAATCTCTAATGAAAGAAAATGTAACATGTGCATGAATAGTTCGGCCTCAAATTTGAATTATTCCATGGTGAATGCATAGGATGAAGTGTGGACCCATAATTAAGGTTGAAAACACTCCACAAAACAACTCGAATCACATCATCAAGATCCGCAAGTTACGAGAAAGGTCCACAAGCGATCAAACTAGCCGTTAGGCTTGAAAATTATTCTGATGTTGATTCAAGAAAATGCCACTTAATCCAGAAGTGATAACTTTCCGAAAAAAGATTCAAGTGTGCTCAAACCTTGGAATAAGGAAAATGAACATGCCCACAATGTAAACATAGATCCACAGAGTCTGGTGAGAAAATATGACAAAATGTTGAATCTATGAACTTGAACTGAACAAGAACTTGAACAAGAACAACTGGAATGAAATTTTTTTTGGTAGATGCAAGATTGCCAAGAACCAAGGATTCTCCTGCATAAAACATCCAAGGTTGATTGAAAAGTGAGTCCCTCATATTGTTGGGGCTAAAGGAAAACCAATACGATCTACCTCAGCCTGAGAAATCCAAGAAGAATCTTCCACTGGTCTTCCTTTCCATTTCACAAGATATTCTTTGTACTATCTTCCATGCGTTTTCCTTCCATCCCTGATATCCAAAATATCTTCTATCTTATCTGATTATTTTTTAGGAAACTGATTCTCCAATTTTTCTTTACTTTCTTCACTAAATTCTATTTCATGGTATTGATGTAGATCTGCAATGTTGAATATAGGTGATATACCCGTGTCATCTGGTAACTCTACTTCATATGCATTTCCTAAATCAAATTTCTTCAAAATCTTACAAGGTCCAAACTTCCTCATCTTAAGCTTATTGTACATGCCAAATAGAAATATTTCTCTTCTCAAATACACCATTACTTCATCTCCAACTTTGAACTCCTTATGTCTCCTCTTTTCATCTGCTCACTCCTTATACTCCTGGTTCATATCTTCCAATTTCTCCTTGACTTGAGTATGCATTTTCTTCATATGTTCTAAAAATTCCTCTACTTTTGCACTCCTTTTATCTTCCTTACAGATGTCTCTCAACTCTGATATTCCTCTAGGATGCACTCTAGTAACAATCTCAAAAGGTGTCTTTCCAGGACTAATGTTCACTGAATTATTGTATGCGAACTCTGCTTATGCAAGAACTAAATCCCAACTTCCAGTCTTCTCTCCAACCAAACATCTCAACAAATTTCCCAAACTCCTATTTACTACCTTTTTCTTTCCATCATTCTGTGGGTGAAAAGTAGAACTAAACTTTAAATCCATCTTTAACTTCTTCCAAAGTGTCCTCCAAAAGTAACCAATAAACTTTGTATCTCTATCTGAAACAATACTCCTAGGTAATCCAAGCAAACTGACCACTTCCTTGAAAAACAATTCTGCTACATGTACTACATCTATTGTCTTCTTACAAAGTATGAAATGTGCCATTTTAGAAAATCTATCCACTACCAAAAATATAGAATCATTACCTCTTTGTGTCTTCGGCAAGCCAAGTATGAAATTCATGCTGATATCCTCCAAAGGTCTCTCCCGAACTGTCAAAGGCTTATACAATCCAACATTCTGACTACTCCCTTTTGCAACTTGACAAACTCTACAACTCTGCACAAATTTCCTAACATCCTTATGAATCTGTGGCCAAAAGTAATTCTCACTTACCAATGCTATTGTCTTGTCAATTTCAAAGTGTCCTAACAATCCTCCACTATGTTTTTCTTTCACCAAGTTATCCCTCATTGAACTCCAGGGTATACACAACTGATTTCCTCTGAACAACATATCCTCCTAAATGAAATAGTCCAACCACTAACTCCTATCCTCCAAAACTGGTTCTTTACAAGCTTTCCAAGGTTCTGCAAAATCCAAGTCTTCCTCATACAAGTTCTTTAATTCATCAAAGCCTAATACCTCCACTCTCATCTTTTTCAGTAAATTCCTTCTCCTACTTAAAGCATTAGCAACTCTATTTGACTTTCCACTCCTATGTTACAAAACAAAAGTATAACTCTACAAGAATTCCACCCATCTCATGTGTCTCTAATTCAACTTACCTTAACTGTTCAAATATTGCAATGTCTGATGATTTGTATACAACACAAACTCCTTAGGCAAAAAGTAATGTCTATACTTCTTCAAGGCTTGAACTATGGAATAAAACTCTTGATCATATACTGAATATCTTCTCCTAGCACCATTCAATTTCTCACTAAAATAAGCTACCGGTCTTCCTTCTTGACTTAATACTGCTCCAATTGCATTTCCACTTGCATCACAATCCACTTGAAATAACTTACTAAAGTCTGGTAAAACCAACACAGGATGCTCAATCACCTTTTTTTTCAACAACTCAAAACTTCGATTTTCCAACCCATTAAATGATCTTACCTCTCCAATGATTTCCAATGTAGGCCATTCAACAATTTCTCTTACTCTCAGGATCCATCTTCAATCCATCCACAAATATCACAAATCCCAGATATACCAATTCTTCCTTCATGAAACTACACTTCTTAATGTTTATCAACAATTGCTCTTCTCTCAACCTCTGCAAAAATAGTCTTATATGCAACAAATGTTCCTCTCTTGTCTTACTAATCAAGATGTCATCCAAATATACAATCATAAACTTACCCAAGAATTTCTTTAATACCTCATTCATCAGCCTCATGAAAGTACTCAGTGCATTTGTTAGTCCAAAAGGCATCACCAACCACTCATACAATCCTTCATTGGTCTTGAATGTTGTCTTCCACTCATCCCCTTCTCTGATTCTGATCTGATGATATCCACTCTTCAAATCTATCTTTGTAAAGTATTTAGCTCCACTCAAACAATCCATAATGTCATCCATCTAGGGAAAATGAAATCTATACTTCACTATGATTTTCTTTATGGCTCTAGAGTCTGTACACATCCTCAATTCTCAATCCTTCTTAGGTGCTAACACAATAGGTACTACACAAGGACTTAAGATTTCTCTGATCAAACCCTTCTTCAACAACTCTTGCACTTGTCTATTCAACTCTTCATTCTCTGTAGGTGTCATCCAATGTTCTTTATTAGGAGAACTAGCTCCAGGAATTAGATCATGCAATGACTAATACTCCTCATAGGTGGTAATCCATCAGGTACATTATCTAAAATGATCTCTTCATATTCTATCAACATCTCCTTTATCTCCTCTAGTTTTTCTTCTAAATGCTTCAAGTCTTCAGCCTTCTTAGGAACCAAGGCATAGCACATGTTCTCATGTCTCAATCCATCCAGAAATCTCCTTCCATCAACCAAACAAACTCTAGGAACATCCTCGAATGGCAACAAAGTATGCTTCATCCCATTAGCAACAATGGTATATGTATTCTTCTTTCCATCATAAATAGCTTGTCTATCATAGTGCCAAGGTCTTCCCAGCAAAACATGGCATACATCCATAGGCATGATATCACACAAAACTTCATCATGATAATTTCCGATCTTCAATTTCACCAAACATTGTTCACTTACCAATATCTTATGCTCATCTTGAATCCATGCTATCTGATAGTGTTTTAGGTGTTTCAGTCTTCCCAGCTTTAATTTGGTCACCATTTCTTCATAAACTAGGTTCTCAGTTCCACTATCAACAATCACTTTGCAACATTTACCAGCTACCTTGCATCTAGTCTGGAACCAAATCTTCCTCTGTAACGGTTCCTGCTCCATCCCACCTTGACACAATACTCTTCTATTTACCAACACTTCTTTCTCTTCCATTTTATTAGATGATCCGACATGATATTCCTCTACAAAGGTCGTTCTTCTACTCTTCTCTGTCTTTTTGCTTGTCTCTCCCTAATTACATTCAAATTCTCTATGTCCTTCTCCACCACACTTAAAACAAGTTCCTTTGAATACTCTTTTCTCTTGTCCTCTATCATCTTTTCTATAACCATATCCTCCTCTCCAATAAGAGTTTCCATCATCTCTATGGTACGAATTATCATTCTTACTAACTTCCTTATCTTTATTCTCATCTTCAAAAGATCCTCTTCCTCCTCTAGTAAAAATTCTTCCTCTCTGAAATCTTCCACCTATTCCTCTTTTCCTTTTCTCATGTCTTTTATTCAACAAGTCTCTTCTACTTTTAGGGCACATTGGTATGCCTCCTCCACACTCTACAACTTGATCAAACTGATTTCATCTTGTATAGATGACCTCAAGCCATTCACATATCTGGCTACTTTCTCGATCTCATCCTCTGAATGTTTAGATCTAATATTCAACTTGTAGAACTCCTCAGTATACTTCGTCACACTTAACTCCTTCTGCTTCAAATTCTGCAACTTCCAGAACAAACTGATGTGATAATTTGTAGGCATAAATTTTGTTTTCAACTTATTCACCATCTAATCCCATGATTTTATCTTTTCTTTACCTCTTCTTCACCTATTTGTCTGCAAATGTTCCCACCAAAGGGATGGATGTCCTTTACACTTTGTACAAGAAAATTTTACCTTCTTATCTTCAATGGTACCTTCAAAATCAAAATACTTATCCATCTTTGTTATCCAATCAAGCAATTCATCTGAATCCAACTTACCACTATAATCCAATGGATTGAAATATGGATTAGTATTTTCTCTAGTTAGGGCTCTTATGAATCTCTCTGAACTCCCTAATCTAGGCCAAGTTGATCTTCTCTTTCCCTTTCTTCCTGTACTTCTACATATTCATCACTCACATCATCAACTAGTCAACCTCTCCTCTGGGTCATTTCAACTGCTTCCAATCTAGCAGCAATTCCTCTCAACATCTCCATCATATATGGGTCTACATTTCCATGCACTCCATTTTCTATAACATTTCTTCTTCCTACCATCTTTACATAAGTCCTCTTCAGCTGCAAGTTTGATCGTCAGTCCGCCACCCCACAACAAATCTTCAACAAGACTCAGCGAATATGGCGATCTCTCACAGATAGAACTTTGCTTTGATACCAATTTGGTGTAGCCACGGTAGGAGGGTCCTCAAAAAGAATAATCCAGATCATGCAACAAGAGTCACACAATGGAAGAAACATATTCTAATTGGAGGCAAATACAGATTCAAACATTCTTATTATCAAGAATTTCAATTACAAACAGCCAACAACATCCAAGTCTACAGATTGAGCTCACAGGCCTCGCACAACGTGCTCAAAATACAATATTCCTATATGCTCCTTATGCAAGCTAAAATCTTACATCTCAATTCTATATTCTAACTTTACTCCCTTTCTAATAATCTATTACAATGATTTATATCATATCTTGAGATCTAGGATCATCCACGTCAGCCAAAGATCATTACAATCTCCGATGAAAGAAAATGTAATGTGTGCATGAACAAGTCGGCCTCAAATTTGAATTATTCCATAGTGAATGCATAGGATGAAGTGTGGACCCATAATTAAGGTTGGGAACACTCCACGGAACAACTCGAATCACATCATCAAGATCTCTAAATTATGGGAAAGGTCCATAAGCAATCAAACTAGCCGTTAGGCTTAAAAATTATTCCACTGTTGGTTCAAGAAACTGCCACTTAATCCAGAAGTGATATCTTGCCAGAAAAAGATCCAATCGCGCTCAAACCTTGGAATAAGGAAAATGAACATTTCCACAATGTAAACATAGATCCACAGGGTCTGGTGAGAAAATATGATGAAATGTTGAATTTTCCAACTTAAACTGAACAAGAACTGAAACAAGAACAACTGGAATGAAAATGTTTTTGGTAGATGCAAGATTGAAAAGAACTAAGGATGCTCCTGTATCACATTTTTGGTGAACCCAATGTGAACCAACATCTATCCATTCATCGGTATTGATATTTTTCCCTAGTAACTTGTGATCATTAAATTCTTGAGTGTTCTGAAGCTTTATGAGCATCACAACCCAGTCCATGACTTCTGGGTACATTATTAAAAGAATTTTGTGACACCTTTTGATAGAGAGGATGAAGGTTACTACTAGTTTCTCCACGAGCTTTTTTGTTAGATCCATCATTGGTCTTGCCGCTCAGGAGTAGTTGTTGAGGGCAGAGGTAGGGATCTCCGATGATACTAACCACGTCCCCACTCCTCCTACATCTCCTACACTCTCATCAGTAGATGAGCATGAGGCCTTTCACATTCCTTCAAAATAAGTCTCTATCCTTAACAAAGGACTAGGTGACTTGGAGAATCACTTGGAAAATGACCTGAAGATAGCTAGGGCCACTAGGGTTATCAAAAAAATAAAGTATATGGTGGGAAAAGACCAAACAGGCATAGAAATCCTAACTAGTCTCTCTAGTTTGACTAATGCATGTGCTCCTCCAAATAATCCTAACATTGTACAAGGGGCCACTTTTGAGGACCATGATAGACAGCTAGGAATTTTGATGCCTCCCACATCTATGTACATGGCTGACATAGTCCCATCGATCAACATCCCTTCTGCCTCCAAGGGATCCAAAACTATCAAGGAAAATAGAATACCCTTGGGGTTTAGTTTCACCTCTCCTATCACCTCTAGTGGTGGAGGTTTTGGTGGATTGAGTGGTGGAGGCTTTGGTAGTGGTGGTGGCTTCTATAGTAGAAGTGGTGCTAGCAGAGTTGGTTTCAGTGGAGGCCATGGTGGTGGCTTCAGAAGTAGAGGTTGCTCTAGAAGAGGCCCTGCTAGTGGTAGTGGCTCTGGTAGTGGTTTTGGTGGTGGTCACATCGGTGGTTTTGGAAGTGGCTCCAGTGGTGCTTCTAGAGGAGGTTCCGTTGGATTTTTGTCATCCCAAGACCCTATTCTAAATACTCTTCTTCAAAATATGGGTAAGATGCAAAGCAAGCTAGCGAGTCTCTCCAAAGCCTCTACCTAGTCTATCTTTCAACCCATTTTTGACATAGCCCATTATCGGTAGCAATTTTAAACACTCCCTTCCCCCAAGGAATGGAGATTCCAAAATTCAAAAAAAAATGGTGGCAAAGGGGACCCATAAATGCATGTGTTCCTTTAATTCCCTATGTACTAATTTCTCCCATCATGATGGATTGATAGCAAAATTATTCCCTTGATCTCTTAAGGATACAACACTCGAATGGTAATGTTCCTTACCTGAAAATTCCATCTTCTCATTCGATCAAATCGTAAATCAGTTTCTCTGACAGTTCCAAGCCAACATCAGACTGAAGATGACCTTCTCAGATATCATCCAATGCAAACAAGGTGATAACAAAAATATTATTTATTTTATAGTGTGATACAAAGCGCTCTTTTCACAAATCTCATATTTGCTGCCTGATTCTGACATACAGGAGGTGTTCATAGGGAGCTTGCAAATACCTTGGCAGGAGAAATTTTCCCTTATGAAATACCCTTCTTTTTTGCATTTGAGTGTTGCATTACGAGAGTATCAAAAAATAGTAGTTTAGTTTGGGGGATCCTCCTCACACTCCCATTTAGAAGAAAAGTCCATTGTATTGATCTCTGGAAAAGGAAAAGTTGTTGCGAATGTAGCAGTCCCTATGAATGATAATGGCCTCATATGCAATAGAAAGTTTACAAAGTTAATAGAACCTTATTCTTCCATCTTGCAGAAGTTGCTAAAGGATAAGATCATAACCTTAGAGAACAGCAAACCTCTCAAGGAACCTTTTCCTAGTTGGTACAATTTGAATACCTTCTATTAGTACCATTGAGTTAATGGATATGATACTGAACATTGTATGTGCCTACATCATGAGATATAGGACCGCATCAAGGATAGTACTATTCATCTTAATGGAAGTAAACAAAATACAAATAAATTGGTGGCAAAAGGGAATAGTGAGTTTCAAATATACATGGACCCATTTATGTGACACTTTTCCAACATGATTATCGATCCCTCTGATTCTACCACTTGGCCTAAGGCATATGTTAACATGGTCATGGTTACTCCTACCACGCAACCTGTGCCTAGCTCCCTGGACATGACATTCACATCATAGGATTTACCCTTAATCAACAAGCCCTCTCCCCTCTGCATTCTTGCTCGCCTCAATGGAAACATTATGATAGGGATCTTAGTTGACCCCACGAGTTGAGTGAATGTCATTATAGAAGAGACATTGTGGCTTAATTCATTGCATAGAAAGGAGTACGAAGAAACAAGATCTACCATCTGTATGCATAATGGTCTTTGTCTAAAATTTTATGGCTTGATAACTCTGTCCATCCTAGTGGGACCTAGGGTTGTAGACACAGTCTTTGATGTTATTCTAGAGTCAGATCTATTCAAGATGAAGTTGGCCATACCTTGGCTAGCTTCCATGAATGGAATCACCTTCGTCATTCATAAATGTTTGAAGTTCTCCCACGAAGGTGTTTTGCATGTAGTGCATGACACTAGATACTAGTTGTTGGTGTCCCATGGGGGTTACTCATTGGATCATTTTTGGCCTACCCCGATTGGTCTACTCCCTCCAAGAATGGACCTACTTTACAAAAACTATGTGAAGTATAAGACTAAGGTCAAGGGACGGCCAAAATTTACCCTCCCAGTAGCACAATATCCATCTTCCTCCACTTCTTGAAAGGGAAAAGAGAAGCTACCCTGTTCCCAGAATGGCTCTCCCACTCCTCTTTCTAGAGAAGAGATTTGGATGAATATTCTTGGATTTTATCCACTGAGTCTGATGATACCTACTTGGAGTAAGCCTAAGAGAAAGATATCAAACCTCTATACTAAGCCACCCAAACCTTGGTACTACTTGTATGGCAAGAGAAAAGGTCCTCGTGGTGAATCCTCTATGTCCCGACCTTTGTGGCCTCCCACTACCTCTACTCCTAAAGTAGCAAACAAGAAGAGGCCCATTTCCAAGGCACTAGAGCCAACTCCCCCCATTATTTCTCAACCCGCTCCTCCTACTCCCATTTAGGAGCTTGTCCCACTGCTGGAAATAGTTGAAGTGGACACTCCCATGGCTAAGCAAGAGCCTTTCGTTCCCTCGCATCCTCTAGTATCTAGCTCGAAAAGCCATAGAAACCACCTTGCACATGAGTTCAAGCATCGATGAAAGGCTCTCGCGGCTAGGAAGTCCACTTTGTAGAAGAAGGAAGAGGAGTCACCACCCTTGTCTCAAGCCATATCATTGCGTCCTCCTCTCTCTTCCCCTCTGATTGTTCAACCAAGCTTCGTATCACTTCTGGCTTCTGTTGTGAGTGCACCTGACTCTAAAAAGGTGTAGGTGTTCATCACTCTTTCAGTTGAGCTGTCCTTGCTGATGTCCCTTCTAGACATCCTGCATTTCCCAAAACCCATGGAAATGTCAAACACTTCGGTGGTATCTATCGTAGTTTTCTCCTCCTCCTCTTCCTTTGTACCTCTTGCCTCATCTATGGGGAGTTCACATCCCCTAATGGAACAAAAGGTGGAGAGTGGTCCCTCCAACAATGGAGGATGTAAGAGGATCTCACCTTCACCAAAGGGTGGTCCTACACTGGCTTGTTTTGTCCTAGTAATAGAACCAGGCCCAGCTTCCCCTCAGTTTGTCACCACTCTCAAGTCACTCAGTGAGCCTAGTGGTGAACCTCAAGCACAACCCTCTCTGTCCATTAAGGTACGACATGCCACTCCAGCAAAGTGCATGTTTAACTCTCTGGATAAAGTTCTAGCCTTGTTAGTTATTTTGAAAAAATTGTTGACCATAGCTCCACAAGAGCTGAGTGGAGGAGACCTTGCGGGGCCTTCTTCCTTAGCCCTTTTTACGGGAGGGTCAAAAGCTCCTCTCCTTAATATTCCACCATTGCAGGCATGTCATCCTTCCCCTTATGATGATCTAGAGTGAGAAGAAGATGACCTCTTAGTCGATGAGTGTTAGGGGGGGACCTCTTCTTTATCTTTAGATTAGATGTGTGTATGTGTTGTGATGTGTTCCCCCGTGACCGTCCTATATGTTCCTGGATGACCCTTGTCACCCTTGTCAGTGCTTGGATACAGGTGTGGTTTTTATGTCATGAACCTTCTTCTATTTTTATCATCATTCTTCCATGTTTGTGATTATTTTTTGATAAATTGGGGATAATTCAAAATGTTGGGAGCATTTAGGCTTCCCTTCCATGTTGAACCAATTTTCTATTTCTACTTTGTCTTCTAGTGCATTCTTCACATGGTCCAATATAGTAGGGGGTTGATGATAGTTCATTTATATACTTTATTATACTTATATATATATATATATATGAGTAGCTCTGACCTCAAAATATCAGATCACCCATGTGCCCTTTGTTTGTGATCATCTCTTTTTTGCTCTTATCTTATCTTTCTCTCTTATTTGCTTGAGTTGTCCCTTTCATGTGTGGCAATGCCATTACTTTGATTTCAGAAAATATATTCACTGTCAACAAATAGTTTCTCGAGAATCTTTGTAAACTTTTTCAAAGAATCGCATTCTCGACTTGGACCCCTAATGAAATCTGTTTCCTTCATCATGGGTTCATAAAGAAATAACTTGAAAAATTTCCTTCGAGGAGGAAGAAACTTTGACCTTCCCCTCACAAGGGGCCATCTTCTTCTTTTCAAATTCCTTGATGAAGTGAACATCTTTCAAAAGGATTCCTTTGTGTTGAATCGATTTGAGAAATGACATCTCTTCTACACTTTTAAGTAGTCTTTCCCTTGAGTGGACCCATCTTCACATCAGGTTCCCAAGAGACCCCTTTGAAAGCTTTCCAACCTATCGATAGTCTGTGTGACTATTCACTTGATTTCCAATGTGGTTGCTTTATTTTCAGACATCTTTTATCTGTAGGTAAACATGTCATTTTGCAAGTGCACCTGTAAAGTCACTTTCTGACTTTGCAAAGTCTCCTTTTTTGGGTTTCCTCCATGTGAGAGATCTTGGAGGACACCTTCCTTGTAGGTCTATGGGCTTGTAAGGCACTTCCTCTGAGCTTCCTCCATGTGACAGATCATGGGGGTCACCCACTTGCAGGTTTGAGGGTCTGTAAGGAACTTTTTTTAGGGTTTCCTTCATGTGAGGGATCTTGGAGGACACCCTCCCTATAGGTCTGCGGGCCTATAGGGTGCTTTTTCTGGGTTTCCTTCATGTGAGAAAGCTTAGAGGACACCTTCCTTGTAGGTCTGTGGGCCTATGGGGCACTTAATTCTTGGGGCTTCCTTCATGTGAGAGAGCTTGGGGGTCACCTCCTTGCGAGTCTATCAGCCTGTAAGACACTTTAATTCTATAGCTTCATAGTTTTGTGGGGCTATGGATTCCTTTGCCTACCCTGCGCTTTCGAGCTCACCAAATTGTGGTATGCTTCCTCGATGGTTCAGGTATAAATTTCTAACCCTAATAACACTTTGATCTACTTTACCGAAGTACTCATTAGTATTCATGCTTGCTAAAGTAGGGGAAAAATGTATAGAAGCGAATTTGCACCCCCTAAAAGAATTCCCCTTTTACATTTCCTCACCTTAGAAAACCAAATCCAAAGGTGAAATTCCACATCAGCAAGCTACCTTCCTTCCACTTGGCATCTTTCCTTTGTGTCGGTAGGAGAATATTTTCCAGGGACATGTGCGCATGCACAAATGTCCATGCAGCGTTCTTACATCCCTGATGGATTCCTGCATCTAAAGTTGGCAGAGGCATTACAATTTTGATTGGGATCGATTTGTAATGTCCCTCTTGGAGGAACTGACCCCAAAAATGGTAGATTCTTCCTTCTTCTCCTTCAAATTCATTCATTCTCACTTCACTTGGACCTCTAAGCATTCAATCCATCCTTCTTTCACATTCTCAATGACTTCCAGCATTTTCAACACTCCATTACAGCAACAACACTCTGTCAACTCCGCAAAGCAAGTGTGAAGCAAGCCATTGTAGTATGGGCTTGAGGTTTTGTGAGACCTCCCTTCATTTCGGTCGAGGCTGTGGTGAATGTTCATACCTTCTTTCTCCTCCATTAGCTAGTGAGCTCTTGGTGGAGGTGGTAACATTTCTCTCCTCTCCTTTTGTGATTTGGTTGAGTAGCTCCTTACTGTTTTGTAGTGTTTATTGCAATCTCTAGTTTTTTTACTTTTTTATCAAATATTTCTCTCTCATTTCTATCTAGCTGTACGTGGAGGTGGAAACACCAAAATGGGGGTCTAACTGAGGTAGACCCCTATACAGCCCCAACAATTTTCCCCTTCCTTCTTATGTGCAGGTGAAAGAGCATGTGGAGCTAGCTGGCGAACATGCATTTTTGTGAGATTATCTTTATTACCTTAGCCTTTATCTATATTTTTTATCATCTTCATTTGTATTTGTCCTACCTTTTTTTTTTCCCATCAAGACCAACCAGATAGGACGATTAGTTAGTTTTTTAGTAGTTCATATTGTGTTCACTATCTTCTGACCATACAGAAGCCAGCACACCCGAGAGACGCCAATGCGCAGCACTGACGTCCCAAAATTGTGTTGCCATCCTCGAAAAGAGAGATGTCTGAGGCACAGTAGCGACTCCAAAACCCAACTCGCCTATCCCAAACTAAAGTTTGGATCTGTAGAGTGATTGAGGTAGATTATAGCCCTCATCTTTCTCGATACCTATTCCCATAACATCCCTTTAGAGTGAGATAAGTTAGGGCAACCCTCCGCTCTTGGCTCTCCATGACCTGGGGCCTTGACGTGGTTGGTCCCCCTCTCTTACACATCCAATCATAATTTAGGTGTTCTTTGTTGGTATGTGGTGACTGGTCATGCTATACTATACACTCTTCATGTATTCTTGTTGGGGTCTAGGGCTGAAAAAGGAAAAATCACTGAAAAAGAAAAAAAAGCTGACTTTGTAAAACCCTATTTCTGGAAGCTTCTAAAAGCTTGTTATAAGTGGTTTGGATGGGGGTTGTAGTTGGTAATTATTCGCGATATTGTAATATTTTTTACACTGGATAATAAAATCATTGGATGGCTGCAGTTTTATGGATGTCTAGCCCAAATTGGGTGAACCGCATTAAATTCTTTGCGTTGTCTTGTTTCTGCTATAATTTTCTGTGTTTTATTTCTCTATTTTATTGATCAAATCTACATTTAACTGTTAGATGTCTACTTCTAACCCTAACAAGTGGTATCAAAGTAGGTTGTGTTCGATTATCATCTGCAGGAAAGTCTCATGGTTGAGTGGGAGTCTCACGATTAAGTGGGAGCAATGGCAGATGAGGGTAAATTTAAGGTAGATAAATTCAATGGAAAGAACTATCAATTATGGAAGATGTAGATGGATGAGTATCTCTATCAGAAGGATTTATGGAGGTCGTTGGAAGGAATAGCCAAGAAACTAGCAACAATGAGTGATGAGGAATCGAATCTTTTGGACAAAAAGGCACTAGGAGCCATTCGTTTATGTCTGGCACAATCAGTGGTATTCAATATTAAAACAACAAAGACAATTGAAGAGTTGATGGAAAACCTAGCGAAGTTATATGAAAATCCTTCTACTTTGAATAAGGTATTTCTTATGAAGCATTTATTTAATATGAAAATGGTAGAAGGTGGGTCAGTTGTTGATCATTTAAATGAGTTTAATATGGTTACCAGTCAATTAACTTCTGTAAATGTAAAATTTGATGAATAAGTTAGGGCTCTTTTGATTCTGTGTTCTTTGCCAAAAAGTTGGAATAGCTTGGTAATGGTTGTTAGCAATTCTGTTTCTGGTTTGAATACATTAAAATTTGATGATATTGTTGGTGTTATTTTGAGCGAGGAAATTCATAGGAAAAGCTCAAGTGGAACATCCACATTAGGTAGTGTCTGAATGCAGAAAGTAGGGGTAGAACGAATGAGAGAGGAAACAATTCTAGAAGTCATGGGAAGTCACGAGGAAAATCAAAGGATGAAAGGTCCCAATCTAGAGACAAGAGGGATTGTTGGTACTATGGTAAGCTGGGTCATTTAAAGAAAGATTGCTAGTCTCAAAAAAATAAAGAAGGAGACAAAAAGGAAGGAAATAAAGAGGAAAATGTGGTAAGTAATAAATTTGATGAGGATGCTTTAATTCTTTCCCTTGATAATGTTGATGATTCTTGGGTGTTAGATTCAGGAGCTTCATTTCACGCTACACCCCATAGAACTTATTTTCTTGATTATGTCCAAGGGGATTTTGGGTTGGTTTATTTGGGGGCTAACAAACTCTATCAGATTGTTGGAAAGGAAAGAATCAAGATTAAGTTGCAGAATGGGAATCATTGGCTACTACATCAGGTAAGGCACATTCCAATGTTGAAAAGAAATTTAATTTCAGTAGGGAAACTAGATGATGAGGGTTGTGTTGTTACATTTAGTGATAAAAATTGGAAGGTTACAAAAGGTTCCTTAGTGGTAGTAAAAGGTGTGAAAGTAGGCACCTTATATCTTTGTACAGGTCATACTATTCCTTCTACTTTAGCTATTGCAAATAAAAATCAATGTTCAGGAATAATTGTTGTAGTTCAACACGCAGAAAATTAGACAGTTGCTATGGATTCTAAATCAGCAATGTGGCATAATAGACTTGGGCATATGAGTGAAAAAGGTATGAAAGTACTTCATTCAAAGAATGTTTTACCAGGTTTGAAATGTGTTAATATGGATTTCTATGAAAGTTGTGTATGGAAAAAAAATAGAGTTAGTTTTCTCAAGGATGGGAAGCAAAAGAAAGATGAGAAATTAGAGCTTGTGCATACGGATGTATGCAGACCAACTTAAGTATCTTCTATCAGTGGCTCTTGGTATTATGTCACTTTTATTGATGATGCAACAAGGAAGGTATGGATTTATTTCCTTAGGAAGAAATCTGATGTATTTGAGACTTTTAAGAAATGGAAGAGCTTGGTTGAGAATGAGACAAGTAAAAAGTTAAAATGTCTCAGATCTGATATTGGTGGTGAGTATTGCAGCAAAGAGTTTGAAGATTATTGTTCCTCTAATGGTATTCATAGGCAAAAAATGGTTCCAAGGACTCCACAGGAAAATAGAGTGGTTGAGCGCATGAACATAACAATAATGGAGTGTGCAGAAACTATGATATTGCATGTTGGGCTTCCTTTAAACATGTGGGTAGAGGCTATAAACACAACGGTTTATTTAATCAATAGAGGTCTCTCTAATCCTTTGGATTGTGGTATTCCAAAGGAAGCATGGACATGTAAGAAGGTGAGTTATTCTTTTCTCGAGACCTTCGGTTGTGAAGCATTTGCACATGTAGATTCTAAAAATAGAACCAATCTTGATGAAAAATCAAAGAAATGTATATTTGTTGGATATGGTATTGATGAATTTGGTTATAGGCTTTGGGATTTTCAAAATCAAAAAATTGTGAGTAGCAGGGATGTCATATTCAATGAGAAAGTGTTGTACAAAGATCAGTTGCATCAGCATGAGAAGAAAGAAAATGATCATGTAGTGTTGGATGATACACCAAACAACGATGTTCCAGTGGTTCCTCATGGTCTGCAACAACAACAACTAATACCAAAAACTTTAGTGAATGTTAGACGATCTTCAAGGATAAGTAGACCTCTAGAAAGATTTTCTTCCTCTTTGTATTCTATTTTATTAACTGATGTTGGTGAATCAGAATGTTATGATGAAGCTATGCAGGTGGATACCAAGGTTCAGTGGGAGCATGGAATGGAAGAAGAAATGGACTCCTTGCTGAAAAATCAGACTTGGGAATTATGCAAGTTGCCTGCAAGTAAAAAGGTTTTACCAAAAAAATGGGTTTATAGGCTGAAAGAGGAGGATGGAGGTAAGAAAATATTTAAAGCCAAATTAGTTGTAAAGGGATTTGCACAGAAAAAGGGTATTGATTTTGATGAAATATTGTCTCTAGTTGTTAAGATGACTTCTATTTGTATTGTTTTAAGTATTATGGCTACTGAATATTTGCATTTAGAACAACTTGATGTTACAATAGCCTTTATCCATGGTGATTTGGAAGAGGAAATATACATGGAACAACCACAAGGATTTGAGGTCAAAGGTAAGGAGAAACTTGTGTGAAGATTGAAGAAAAGTCTATATGGCTTGAATCAAGGACCTCGGCAATGGTATATTAAATTTGATAGTTTTATGGCTGAGCAAGGCTACAGTCAGTGTAATTCAGACCATTGTGTTTATTTTAAGAGGTTAGATGATGATAGCTACATTATCTTATGTTTATATGTTGATGATATGCTTGTAGCAGGGTCTAACATGGATCACATAAGGGAGTTAAAACAACAGTTAGCAAATTCATTTGCTATGAAGGATTTGGGGGCAGCAAAGCAAATCCTTGGCATGAAGATTACAAGAGATAGGAAAAATACAAAAAAAAAATTATCTCAGGTTGATTATGTTGAAAAGGTATTACAAAGATTTCATATGGAGAATGCAAAATTTTTCAGCACACCTTTTCCCAATCATGTTAAATTGACTAAGGATATGTGTCCAAAGACACAAGAGGATGAAGAAAAAATGTCCAAGGTACCATATGTTTTAGTTGTAGGTAGTTTAATGTACACCATGGTATGCACCAGACCAAATATTGCACATGTTGTAGGAGTTGTTAGTAGGTATATGAGTCATCCTGGAGTTGAGCATTGGAATGCAGTAAAATGGATTCTTGGGTATTTGAAAGGTACATCCAATAAATGTTTATGTTTTGGGCGCTCTAATACTAATTTAAAAGGCTATGTTGACTCAGATTTAGTAGGGGATATAGATATCAGGTGGAGTACCACAAGTTATGTATTTATAGTTGGTGGGACAGTAGTGAGTTGGATTTATCGGTTGCAAAGGTGGTTGCTTTATCCACCACAGATGGAGAGTATGTTGCTACAATAGAGGCAGAAAAGGAGATGATATGGCTACAACATTTCATGGAAGAGTTAGGAAAATAACAGGCTAAAAATTACTTGTTTACAGACAGCCAGAGTGTTATACTTCTTGCAAAGAATTCTACCTTGCACTCTAAAACCAAACACATACAATTGAGGTATCATTTCATTTGGTCAATGTTAGAGGATGGATAGATCAAGTTGGACAAGATACATACAGATGCCAATCCAGCGGATATGTTTACAAAGGCGACGATTAGGGAGAAGCTGAGCTCCTCTTTAGCTTTAATTGACCTTCAAGGTTGAATTCAAGTATAACAAAGCAGCAGGGTCTGAAGTGGTTATTTCCAGTGGGAGTTGTAAGTGTAGCGGTGTCGTCCAAGATCAGTCTCTAAGTGGGATATTGTGTTGGTGTGGAGCCTGATCAATCTCCAAGTGGGAGATTGTTGGTATGTGGTGACTAATCATGCTATACTGTACTCTCTTCATGTATTCTTGCTAGGGTTCAGGGGCGGTAGCCCCAGAGAAAAAAAAAATCCCCATTTTTTTCATGTCGTCACTAAAAAAGAAAAAAAACTGACTTTGTAAAACCCTAATTCTGGAAGCTTCTAAAAGCTTGTTATAAGCGGTTTGGATGGGGGTGTAGTTGGGCATTATTAGTGAGATTGTAATATGTTTTACACTAGATAATAAAATCATTGGATGGCTACAGTTTTGTGGATGTAGCCCAGATTGGGTGAACCATGTTAAATTCTCTGTGTTGCCTTGTTTCTACTATATTTTTTATGTATTTTATTTCTCTGTTTTATTGATCAAATCTACATTTAACTGTTAGATATCTGCTTCTAACCCTAACATTCTCAGGTTGTGTGGCCTAGATTTAGTGATCTAGGACTCATTCACCACCTTGGGAAAATGAGTCCCACTTAGGTTTTTGGGTCCCAAACCTAGTTTCACACCTTTCTAAGAATTTTTAAAAATGCTCCCATAAATTATGCCTAATGGGACTCATTTGCCACCTTGGACGAATGAGTCCCGTGTGGCCCAAAATCAAAATTAATTCAAATTTTTGGCTGGATTTTATCCTCCTAGATCTGATGTTAGCTTGTAGTATTGTAATTTTGGGAATTCTTGCATAACTAAGTATAAATATAAGTTTTTTCACTCATTTTCACCTAAGCATTCAAGAGATAACCTAGAAAGTTGAATGAGCATCCTTATAGCAAGTTTGAGTTCACAAGAGCATTCAAAGCCAATTTTAAAGCATTCAAGTGCATAATTATCCATCAATTATTGCAACAACACAAGATGCATCATCATGTCAAGGATATCAAGCATCAAGCATGTTATTGAGCTAGTGTTGTGATGTTGCATTCAAGATCTAAGCTCAAACATTGTTCTACACTTATCTCAAGATCTAGATCTACATCCTTCATGGCCATTTCATGCTAGATTGTTGATTTGTATTACAAGATATCATTCAAGCTATCATTTCTCATGTTTCATGTCCTATGTTGCATGTTTCATGTTCATCTTTTGTTATTTCATCATTTGGTTTAATTACCTAAAAGGGGCTTAACCAAGGAAAACCCCTATTCCCTAGCAATTAACAATTTTTTCTCCTCTTTACATGTGTGATTGCAGGTTTATAGATTGAAGAAAAGTGGATCTGAAGCCTTCAAAAGTACCAAAATGAAAAAGTTGCAAATGTCATCAAAGTTGTCATTAAAATTTGTCAAGACTCACATAAACTTATATCTAGGGAAAAATATCCATCCAATTTGTAGGAACTCAATGGAAAAGTTCTTATTTGATCCATCTTCAGAAGCTTGCAAAGTTTTAGTTCAAGATTCTGCTCCTGGGATACTTCACAAAAAAATAGGACCGATCCTACAGAAGTGGTGAATGAGTCCCACTACACGTGTTTTATAGTCTCTTTTGAAAATTCAGATACCCTTTTTCAAAAACCTGTTCCTATGCAAAAACCTTGATCTAGGATTGATTCGCCCAGATTGGAAAATGAGTCCCCATAGGCCTAAATTTTAGGTTATTCAACATTTTAGGCCTCCTTTCAAGCTCTCTCAAGTTTCCAGGTGCCCCTCTATACTTTTCCAGTTTGTTGTTATGATTTATTTGCATTTATAGTTCATTTAGTGAATTTTCTTTTATCATTGATTTCAATCATTAGATCTTGCATTTCATACATTTTTCCAAGCCCTAGCTTGGTGGTGAACCCCTCATTAATCTCCAATCAACCCCTAGGACATCCATATTGCAAGGTCTCTTTCTCCTTTGCATTGAGATCTCTAGGGACTTCTTGAATGAAACTTGAGGGAAATAGGTCTAGGTCTCTAAACACCTAGCTTGTGTTCCACCTCCCAAAAGGTGGAACACTATTTTCAAAGGTTCCAACTATAAATAATGGAGAGATGACATCATAACACATCTTTGTTGGCTTCATTTGTTGCCACATTTGTATGGTCTTTTTCCCGCTCCTAGTACCACTAGTAAGAAATTTTCTTGGAATTGCAAAAGGGATGATGTAGATTAGGAGTTATTTATGTTCATGTAGATGATAGCATTTTGAATGTTATTACTCATTTTGAGTCATCCTCATGTTCTTTGGACTAAAATTTAGGAGATATGTTGAGATCTTGATACTCAAACATTCCGAGATCATCTTATTTCATATTTTCTTGTGCCTCTTCAGTTTTAGAATGAGTGTACCTTATGATTACGATATTATTCAAGAGTTTGAATATTTGGAGTACTTTGAATCATCAGATGCTCCTTCTTCTCCTTCAGAGACAATTATTGATCCTTCACCTTTAGTGATTCCTTGTGCAAAGTCATTGATTAAGGGTCTCGTTGTTCTTGTTCAATAGAACCATTCATCTTCTATTGGTGATTCATTGAACTTCAAATGATTCATTCCATTAGGTATCTAATTGTCTTCTTGATTGGGATTCCTATTCATCAACATTGCATCCTTATTTGTGGACTCTCCCATTTTAGATTTGGAACATTATTTAGGGTTTATCTCTCCTATTTGATGATATTCATTGCACAACTATTGTCAAACCATCATTATCTTTGGATCTTGTTCAACATCATTTTCTACATAGTCTTGGTTTTCCACCTTTTTTGATTAGGTGTATACCTGATTTGACTATCGAGTCAACATCTACCATGGAAAAGGCGACACATGAGAAGATTTCAAAGACACCATCATACATCTTCATGCTTCTTTCTTTCAATTCCTATTTGGAATGAGAAGCATTCTTGCATTTGTACTTGGTTTTGTTCCTTCTAAAAAGGGATACAAGTTGTTTGTCAACATTGGATCATGTTTTACCTTCAGGCACTCACCATTTGTTAGAGTACTATACATTGTGGGGGGGTTACATATTCTCTCCAAGTTCCCTCTTATGGGGGGTCATTGATTGATTATTCATGATGGATGTAGTCATTGGAGGTATCATTGAGTCCTCTATTCATCATCCTTGTTTATATCTTTTCTCTCTTTTGGAAAGGGGTTTTTCCCCATGTGGTTTTTTTCATTTTCTCCATTTGTGATAGATCACATTTACATTTCTATATGGGTACATAAAATATCCTTATAGTCAGGACCCATCCTTGCATCCTTGCATAATTTTTATAATAATTGCTTCTCCCTAAGTTGCACTTAAAGGGGAGTGTTGGTGTAAATAGGTAATTTTCGTAACCAGTTATTAGTGGGGCCCTATTTAAATATTAAGTTCACTTAGGTCCTAGGAATATTTAATTTATTTAGATAAAATTTTATCTATTTTATCTTTCATTAAATATTAGTGTCCTAGGTCATTTAATGATGGGTTATATCATTTAATAATGAAACAAGCCATTTAATGTTTTGACATTTGGTACTTCATCACACCTTGTCTATATAAGCAAGGTATTTGTACACTCTTTTAACATACCTCATCATCATATTTGATATATCTTAATATCAAGAAATCTCATTTCTTGCATTCTCTCTTGTGGAAGGTTTTCACTATTTTTGTAGTGAAGAGATTTAGATCAAAGCTATGTATTTATTTCAAAATATTTTGAGACACAAGGAATTAGTTGATCCCCTTCTCAACAATATCTTGGAAAATATTCCAAAATTGACTAATATTAAGGATAATGATGATGTAATGGCTCCCATTAGTTGGGAAGAAGTTAAGTGCACCATGTTTCATCTCCATTGATGACTTGGGGTGTCAATTTTTTTATCTTTTATTATTATTCCCTCATCTGCCATCTCGTGTAAGAGCTGTTAGAAATTTTAAAATTTAAAATTTGATTTTTTCTTTTGTTTTAGGGAAGAAAACACCTATTCATGGCTCATTTAATGAGCAACAACAAGAAGGATGACAAAAGAGAAAATCTAAGTGAGAATTTTGAACCAAGAAAGTAGTTAGGGCATTTATTGTAGATTTTAGACATCGGAGAATTTCAAGTAGGATTTTTAGGTATTTTTTTGAGAGAGGAAGAGAACAAAACAAAGGAGAAAACAAGAAGGAAGAGGAAAATAGAGGAAAAAGAGGGGTTAGAACAACCACAGAGAGGCAAGTGGTAGAGGGAATAGAAAAGAGTAGCAAAGGACAATAAAAGGAATGTTTAGAAAAGTAGGAAAAGGAACACGTGGAAGAAAACAAGAAGAAAAAGAGGAGGATAATAAACTACATATTTTATTGTGATATTTTTAAATGTGAAAAATATTGCAAATGTTCCTATTTTTTGAGTTAATGAAATTGGTTATTTCTTATTTCTAGGTTGTTGTTCTCTAATAATTGTGTGTGTGGATGCAAGAAATAATATATAAATTTATAGTTTTGAAATTATGGATTTTTGTTTGTAAGTTTAAAATATATTTTATTATGCTGAAATTGTGAAGTCACCTACAACCATCGTTGCAGCTACCCGCAACAACAGTTTGTTTTGGAAAGAAACTTATTTATTTTCCCTACGGTCAGTTTTTATGCCTCTTAAACCTTTTATTTGACATGCAACAATCATTTATCCTTTGTAGAAGGTTGTGTGAGTTGCTTAGAACAACATAAACTTCCAAGTTCTCTAGTTGTTAGCTCTTGTTTGAGTGGGTTTTTGGGCACCTACAAGGGGGTTGGTTCCATCAATGTATTAGAGCATAACTACAACTCTAAGAATTAAATTAGTGGGTTGAGATTGGGGTTGAAGGAAGCCTTATGATTTGAAACTATGTGTGTGTCTCTACAACAAGGAATATTGTAGCTAGGAAGACTGCAATAAGAGAGAAAAAGAAAAGACGAAGATTTAGAGCAATAGGATGTCTCCAAAGAGAAGGATGCCAAAGTTTGTAGCTATAGAAGAAACATAAAGGATAGATTCAAGGTATTAGAGACTGTAAGGAGAGTGCAAGAAAGAATGGATGCAATAGAAAGTCAAATGAGAAGAGGTAGAGAACATGAAGATATAGATAGTGAATATGATGAATAAGGAGCATATATGGTTGGAAAAGAAGGTGAAAATGTAGATAGAGATATGGATAGAGGAGAAAGAAGGATTATAAGAGCTATTTCTAACATTAGGAAAGGAATAAGGGTGGAATTAACAAGCTTCTCAATGAGTTTAGAACCAAATGAATTAATTGATTAGATATCAGAGATGGAAGAATACTTTGAATATGATGAAATAGAGGACCCTAAAAGAGTGCAAGTTGCTCAAAAAATATTGAAAGGGCATGCAACACTTTGTTGGAAAGAGGTGCAAGCTAAGAGAAGAATAAATGGCAGAGATAAGATCACATGATGGAATTAAATGGTAAGAAAGATGAAGGTTAAATTTATACCTAGTGATTATCAACTTGAACTTCTCAAGAAACTACAGAACTTAAGACAAATAGATTTAAGTGTGAAGGCCTATATAGACCTAGGACTTTTAAAAGATTTCTATCAGGTCTAGTCATAATGAATTAGAAATATAAATGTAGCAACATATGTTAATGGGTTGAGGGTGAATATTCAGTATGAACTAAGTATGATAAGACTATGAAATGTAGAAGAAGCATATCAACGGTATGCTCTAAAGGCTAAAGAGATATTGGCAAGAAAGCAAGGAACAAACAAAGGAAGAGGTGGATTTAGCAAAGGAAAAGTGAGCAACAAAAAAGTTACAACCATGGTAAGGAGGTTAGCCCTTCAAAAATTCAAGAGGAGAATGTTGAAACAATTTCAAAACCATACCCTATGAGGGGTAGAGGTAGATATGGAAGAGGCCAAGATAGAGGCTTCCAAGGCACATTTTTTACTGGTGGACAATTGGGCCATAGATTTATGAATGCCCACAATGTAGACTAGAAGGATCAAGGAGAAGAGGGGCAAAAAGTGCACACATAGCAAAGGGATATACTAATTCTACAAGGTCTATTAGTCCACCAAATGAACTTGAGAGAGGAAAAGCATTTATGATGAAGAGGATGATGTCGAAACCAACAAAAAGAGAAGATGAATTTTTCCAAAGAGAAAGTTTATTTAGAACAATATGTAAGTCAGGTGGAAAATATTGCAAAGTTTATAATAGCTAGTGGAAGTAGTGATAATTTATTTTTAGTTGAAATGGTGGATAAGTTTGGATTAAAAGGGATGACTCACCCTACCCCTTACAAGGTTTCATGGTTGCAAAAAGGGAACCAAGTCTTGTTTGATCAAAAATGCTTAGTAAATTTTTGAATAGGAACTTATGAAGATGAGGTGTGGTGTGAAATCATTCCTATGGATGTATGTCACTTACTCTTGGGGAGGTTGTTGCAGTTTGATAGGAAGGAAATCCATAATGGAAGAGAAAACAATTACACTTTGGAGAAAAATGGAAGAAAGCATACTCTTATGCCATTAGTAACCAAGGAAGAAGAGGTGGAAAGTGGTCCAAGAATGCTACTAGTGATAGTGAAACAATTTTTGAAAGAGATTAAGGGGAAAATTTAAATTTTTTAGTAGTTCACATGGAGCTACAAGTAGATGCAACAACAAACAATGGTGATATACCATTAGAAGTAAAGGAGCTACTTGAATAATTTGAGGAAATTGTATCCAAGGAATTACTCGAAGTACTACCACCTCTAAGGAGAATTAGCCATCATATTGATTTGATTCTAGGAGAAATTTTACCCAACAAGGCTACCTTTAGGTTGACACTTGCAGAAAATGAAGAGGTGGACAAACAAGTGCATCAACTATTAGAAAGAGGATTGGTTAGAGAAAGACTTAGCCCATGCATGGTACCGGTTTTGTTAGCACCAAAGAAGGATGGTGAATGGAGGATGTGCATGGAATTGAAATCCATCAGCAAAATAACAATCATATATCATTTTCCTTTACCAAGAATGGATAATCTCATGGATTGTTAGGGGAAGGAAGTATTTTTAAAAAAATGATTTAAAGAGTGGATTTCACCAAATTAGGATAAGAGAGGGTGATTAGTGGAAGACTGCTTTTAAGACCAAAGAGGAGTTGTATGAGTGGTTAGTAATTCCCTTCAAATTGATAAATGCACCCAACACATTTATGAGGTTAATGAATGAAGTGATGAAACCATTTTAGGGGAAGTTGTATGATTTTTTATCTTGATGGCATTCTTATTTTTAGTAGCAGCGAAAAAGAGCATTTGTTACATACTAGAAAAGCCTTACAAAGACTCAAAGAAGAATGTTTATTGGTGAATTTGAAAAAGTGTAGTTTAATGAAGGAGAAATTGGTTTATTTGGGATATGTCATCTCTCCACAAAGGATCTAAATGGATCCAAAAAAGGTTCATGTGCTATCATTGAATGACCAATGCATAGAAGTGTACGTGAACTTCAAATTTTCTATGGTTTAGCTAGTTTCTATCACAAATTTATTCAAAATTTTAGTGGGATATGTGCACCCATAACTGAAAAAATAAGGGGAGGTAAGGAGTTTAAGTGGATAGCAACAATAGATAAAAGTTTCAAAATTTTGAAAAAGAAGGTCACTAAGGAACTAGTGTTAACATTTTCCAATGTTGCAAAGGTGTTTCAAGTGGATTGTGATGCAAGTGGGACAACCATACCTAAGCATTTCTTAGTCAAGAGGGTAGACCCATTGCATATTTTAGTGAAAAGAATAATGATGCAAAGAAGATGTATTCAATTTATGATCAAGAATTTTATTTTATTATGCAAACTTTAAATAAGTAGTGCCATCATTTTCTTCCAAAGGAGTTTATTCTTTACACGAATCACCATGCTTTGTAATTTATTAATATTCAAACAAAGCTTAACCAACAACACACAAAGTGGCTTGAATTCATACAAGGATATATTTTTCTTCTCAAGCATAGAAGTGGGATTTCAAATAAAGTAGTGTATGCATTGAGTAGAAGAGCATCACTATTAACTGAAATGAGAGTTGAAGTAATTGGATTTGATGCTATCAAAGAGTTATACAAAGATGATTTGTACTTTAAGGATGCATGGATAGGATGTATAAAACCTAATAGTGTGGATAGGGCACCATGGATGGACTACTTTTTAAAAAATGGACTATTTATCAAATAAAATCAACTATGCATACCTCAAGGATCAATGAGGCATAATTTAATAAGAGAAAAATATTGTGGTGGTTTAGTTGGACATTTTGGAATTGATAAAACAATGTAACAACTTAGTGAAAGATATTTTTGGCCAAGGATGAGGGCTGAAATTACAAAATTTATGCAAGGATGTCAATTTTATCAATATTCCAAAGGAGGAAGTCAAAATAAAGGTCTATATCATCCATTACCCATACCTCGGAAATTGTGGGAAGATGTAAGCATGGATTTTGTGGTTGGACTGCCAAGAGTACAACAAGGTAAGGATTCTATTTTTGTAGTTATTGATAGATTTTCTAAAATAACTCACTTTATAGCATGAAAAAAGATAGATAAAGAAACACATGTAGAAAATGTATTCTTCACAAAGGTTGTTAGATTACATGGTTTACCAAGAAGTGTAGTTTCAAACTATGATACTAAGTTTATAGGAAATTTTTGGAGGACCCTTTGGAAGGGACTGATTTAAATTTTAGCTTTGTATATCATCCTCAAATAGATGGATAGATTGAAGTAGTTAATCAAATCCCAAGAAATTTTCTGAGATGCTTAGTTGGTGATAAGCCAAAGCAATGGGATTTAGTATTTCCTCAAGCTGAGTTTACATACAATGACTCAGTCAACAAAGGTATAGTTAAGACTCCATTTCAAATTGTATATGGTTATATCTCTAGGGGTATTTCAGAACTAAGGGGGCTTGCAAATATGAAGAGATACAAGAGAAGTGATGAAGGAGAGGAGTTTACAAAACAAAAGCAAGATTTACACTAGTAAATAAGGGAATAACTCAGTTGAAGCAACCAACAATATAAAGAGAAAGGCTATTTGAAGAGGAGAGAAAATAATTTTGAAGTGGGAGATATGGTATCGACACATCTAGAAAGGAAAGATTTTTTAGCCATACCTACAACAAGCTCAAGTGGAAGAAGATTGGACCATGCAAGATCATCAAGAATTTTTCACCAAATGGCTTCGAATTGGAGCTACCTAAAGGTTTGGAAATATCTCCATTTTTTAATGTTTTAGATTTAAATACTTACTATGAGGGAGAGACATAGCAACAACAAGAAAAGAGCAAGTATTACTAGAAAAATAGAAGGAACAACTACCTAAGCAAGGACATGAGGAGATTGAAGATATTTTATAATCTAGAGTGATTAGAAAGAAAAGGGGCAAGGAGTACAGTGAGTAATAGTGAAATGGAAGGGTAGACCAGTGGAGGATGCAACATGGATAAGCCCAACAAAGCTAGAATCATTCCAGTTAACATATGATGATAGAGTTGTTGACCTACAACAACAAGACCATTAACAACAATATAGAGTTTCATACAGTGAGAAGGGCCTCAAAAAAATTTCTAGCCTAGTAGTTTGATGTAAGGGCATTGAATTTTTTTATCTTTTTTTATTATTCCCTCAATCGTCATCACGTGTAAGAGACGATAGAAATTTTAAAATTTAAAATTTGAATTTTTTGTTTTGTTTGAGGGAAGAAAACACCTACCTGTGGCTCATTTAATGAGCAATAGCAATAAGGATGTCAAAAGAGAAAATTGAGCTAGAATTTTGAACCAAAAAAGGAGTAGTTGGGGCATTTATAGCAGATCTTGGATGTTGCAACAGTTTAGGCAAGAATTTTAGGGATTTTTTTGAGAGAGGAAGAGAAAAAAATAGGGGAGAAAACAAGAAGGAAGAGGAAAACAAAGGGAAAATATGGGCGAGAACAACCACAGAGAAGGAAGTGGTAGAGGGAATAGCAGAGAGCAGTAGAGGAGTGTAGAAGGAATGTTTGAAAAGTAGGTAAAGGAACATGTAGCAGACAACAAGTAGAAAAAGAGGAGGTTGGTAAAGTCCATATTTATTGCAACATTTGTAAATGTGAAAAATATTATAATTTTTCTATTTTCTGAGTTAATGAAATTGGTTATTACCTATTTCTAGGTTGTTTTTCTCTAATAGTTGTGTGTGTGGCTGCAAGAAATAATATATAAATTTATTGTTCTAAAAGTATGGTCTTATGTTTGTAAGTTTAAAGTATTTTGTTATGTTTAAATTGTGAATAGTCACCTATAGCCATTATTGCAGTTACCCACAACAACAGTCTATTTTGGACAACTTATTTATTTTCCCTACAATCAAATTTTTATGCCTCGTAAACCTTTTATTTGACTTGCAACAATCATTTATCCTTCATAGAAGGTTGTGTGAGTTTCTTACAACAAAACCTCCCCTTCTCCTCCTATTAGCTCTTATTTGAGTGGATTTTTGGGTGCTTGCAAGGAGGTGGGTGCCATCATCCATCTAGATAAAGCCCTAATCTAGATGACATTCTTTCTCTTTTTTATTGGTTTTGTTAGGATTTTTGGGTACCAATATTTGGAAACTAGTATCTAGTGCTCAAGAAAATCAAGAAAGATTTTGTGAGACTTTAACATTACCAATATTGTTCTCAATCTTAAAAATTCTACCTATTCCTCTTTTTTAGGCTTTAACCCAATTCGCCCATGCAACATGATATATAAAATTATCTCCAAAGTTATGGCTAACCATTTAAATAATCTACTTCCAATTAAATCTCTCCATAGTATACTAGTTTTACATTGGGGAGGAAAATTATGGATGAATTATCATTTCTCATGCATCATTACATTCCATGAAAAAATTGAATGAAAATTTCATGATCATCAACCTTGATATAAGAAAAGCCTATGATTGAGTCAATTGGAGGTTTTGGATGATATTTATGAAAATATTACATTTCAATCAAATATGGATTAATTGGATTTTCACATGCATATCTTCCACAAGATTTGTGATTGTGAAAAATGGCTTTGCCTATGGATTTTTTAAGGTTGCTTATGGTTTAAAGCAAGGTGATTTCCTTTTTTCATTTGTCTTTATGATTATGGTTGAGGGTTTAAGTAGAGTAATTTCAAATAGAGTAAGGTTGGGTAAGTGGAAATGTACCTTTGTTGCTAGAAGCATTCCTATAGTGAATCATCAAATTTTGGTTGATGACACCCTCCTTTATGGTAATGATTATTTGGATGAAACAATGGGAATCAACACTATTTTAGAGGACTATACCAAATGTTGGGTTCAACTTATCATTATATAAAAATATAATATTTTTTTCTTCAACATAAAGAAATCTACACAAAAAAGGATTTCCTCTTTCGTGGCTTTCAATATTGAGACTCTTCCAAGAAAATATCTAGGCATTATCCTATTTCAAGGATCCATATAATTAGGATATTGAGAAAAATTTGTTGGTCTATCTAAACTGAAATAAAAATATTGGAAAGGGAATTGTCTTACTCTTACTAGGAAAATAACCATGATCAAAGCAATTCTTATTGTCATCCCAATTTATATACTCTCTTTCCCAAAGTTAACTAGCAAAGCTACTAAGGAGTTTAATGGGATTCAAAGGAATTTTCTTTGGGTAGGATATAATGATATTAGATCCCTGAAATTTCTTGGGACAAGGTTAAAAATAAAAGGAACTTGATGGTGTGAGAATCAAAGATATTCAACTTTAGAATTTTACATTGGGTGCTAAAATTTCTCAGAGAATGTATGAGAATCCTAAATCTCTAAGGTGCAAGATCCTATGAAACAAATATTTAGATGAGGATTCCCCTAATCATATCTTCACTATTTCCACCCCTATCGGTGGCTCTCATCTTTGGAATTTCAAGATGAGATGTAGACCAATCATAACTAATCATCTTTCTTGGAAGATAAATAACAAAAAATCTGCTTGTTCTAGTTTGACTCTTAGAATGAGTACATTCCCCTAATGGAGATACTTGGAATCTTCATCTATAAGGAGAGACTGGAAGACATCCATGGGACAAAGTCAAGGATTATATTATATTTAAAGATGATTTTATAGGATTGAACTTTGTTACTACCGCTATTCATGAAATAGATAAATCGATTCTTTCCTAAGAATATTCGAAATGGAGTTTGTTGCTCTCTAATAAGGATGATGAATTAATTTGGTGTGGGGTTAAGTCAAGAAGATAAGTTATTCTAATCTTTGTTATGATATTTGAAATTGAGTGGATAACCTTCAAGACTGGTTGAAATAATTGTGTTGGGGTGCTAATGTCTTCCCTAAAGAAAGCACATTTGCATGATCTACTTTATACAATTGAATTTTTACTAGTGAATGACTCCTATCTCTTAGTTTCACTAGTCACTTTTGGTGCCCTCTCTATCAAAATAAAGAGGAATCAATCAATCATTTATTGCTTTATGCTACCCTTTCACTCAAGAGTGTTGGGGTTTTATCCTTTCTAATTTGGGGTGGATTGGATCACTCCCTTCTAATGTCTTTTGGATTTGGCTCCATCTCTTCAAATAATTAGTATGGGCTATCCTTTTGGGTGAGGCTCCTACCATGGTCATTTGGTAGATATGGAAAGAATACAACTAAAGAAAATTCAAAGAAAAGGCTTCCTCCACTAATGTTAACATCAAAAATATCAAAATGGGAATTTGTGAGAATTAGAATACAAGTGTTAGGAAATTAAGGAAATTTATCATCTCTTTCTAGGACAATAAAGTAAGTAACTCTTGCACCTTATCAAAGGACCCCACCTATATTAGCACTACATGCTTTGGGGTGGATGTTAAGATGAAGTGGAGGCTCGCAAAATGGATTGCCTCTGCAAGAGCTAGATAAAAAATTATTTTTAATGGAGTCTCAAGAGGAAATCCTAGTGTTTATGAGATCGATGCATTCTAGGGAATAACCAAGACGTTGTTTACTAGGAGAGCTCGATTAAGTTACCTAAGGTAAGAAATAATAAAGAAAATTTTTCTACCCTCTTAAAAGGCCTAAATGCTTGCATCAGGGGGGGTTTATACTTGGTAGAAATTGAAGGAAATTCACAATTTGTGATCTAGACTATTGTTTCTAGGAAGGCTGTCAATTGAAAATTCTCTAAATGGATTAAATAAATTCAGTCATACCTTGACTTAATAGATGAGTCCACCATCAAACACATATACAAAGAAGTGAATCAGGAAACTAATTTTCTATCTAATCACTCTATCAATTAGGAAAAGGAGATCATTTTTTAGAGGAATGCAAAGGCTTGGATTGAATTGGTAAAAATAATTAGTATAGATAACTCCCAAGAAGGATAATGGAAAGATTAAGAGGTGGTAGTTTGATGCCATGATATATTCTCTTTTTCAAGTTTGTCTTACTATAAAGTTGATGTTTGGATTCATATTGCTTCATGTATTCCTATGCATTATTATTTCTTCTTCCTTTGGCTTGAAAAATTCATGAATTGAAGATGGTGGAAATGATAATCATGCCAACTTGTTATTGTTCTTGCTTCTAAGGAGATATTTGGGCCCAAATTTTTCATGTCTTCCTCATGGAATCTACTACTACAGAGAAGGCTATCTGAGAGGTCATTTGGGAAGAACATCTAAGGGATTCACATATCCATGATGGTGAGCTGCTATAAAAGTTTATTTATAATTTTTTTCAAATGATGGGGGGTGCGTGCTAAGGAATGCACATTGTTAATTATTCTTTCCTCTTGAGATTCAAATGGGAGGCTATAATGACTATCTAAGTTCTCAACACCTTCTCAATAATCTAGCTAGTTGGGGATGCAATACCCATTTAAGTTGCATGGAAAAATAAGAACCTTCACCAAATTATCACTATGTTTAAGGATGGGTTAGTGAGAAACAACGTGGAAGTCTATGCTTTTTTCATTGATCTACATATTTTTATTTTATCCCCTCCCCATATTGAAAGATTACAATAAATGACCTTTAGACTTAAGGCATTGATACATCATAGAACTTAACTAACCATATCTTTAACTGTGTCTCTAATCTTCACTAGTAGAAATACATTTCTAATATCTAATTTTAATTCAAAAGGAACTATCCCATGATAAAAACTTGCTATATATATATATAATAAAGACAAATTAGTAAAGTAATGTAAGGAAACAATAATTAGCAGCGAAGCTTACATTTTTTGTTTTGGTACTTGACCAAAACACTAATGAATGACACCTAAGAGGGTGGTGTTTGGCCAACATTCTATGAATCCAAAGATCTAAACATAATCATATCTTGTTGATTCACTTCTGATTCTTATTGCACACTCCAAATGGCCTTAAGAATTGCATTTTCAACAGTATTTAATAAGGTAGTAAACAACTTACGCTACAAAATGTCTCATGATCACATTTTCTTCTGAATGTGCACGTACAACAGAGTGAATTACAATACGTGTGATGAATAGCCAGTGCCACCACCTCAATTGAAGGGTGAATAAAAAAAAATCAGGCAAAGACAAATCTCTGTACACATGTTTTTACATCAGGCTCTGCTTAAAGATCAAACGGTTCAACTTCAACCTGATCCTTTCACAGAGGACTACTTACAATCTGCAACGCCTCACCAACTGGTCTTATCATCAAGATGGGACATGTTAAAAAAACCATCTAAATCAATAGAGATCATGTTTGAAAATCTAAAAACAAGCCTACCAAATCTAAGTAGAAATTGGTAGGATGAATCTGCAAAAAGCACTACAGTCTTGTCAAACGTGGCAATTAAAAACATATAAACCAAATTCGGTGAACTCTCCCCAGAAACATCCATATCAGACTTATCATCATGTGGTTACGTGTAGATTGCAAACGAAGATGAGGGAAAACCACAACTCTACGTCCAACCAAAAGACAATCAGTGATGGCATCGATTTTTTGGGGGTCTCGACGTATCTTATCATTAAGAAAGACCAATGAAAAACGTCCATTGATTTGTTCTTGAGAAGATGAGCATGTCTTTAGCTAGCCAAGTTGCAGAAAATTAGTAGCTTGTGCGTGTATTCTTTGTAAGTGGGTAAAATATTCTCTTCATCTTCCATAATAACCTCTCGTTCTCTAAATTTAAGAGTATAGTAACAATTAGAGAAATCGCAGGTTGGTTGTTCACTCGACTTCAAAACATAACATGCTCAAATTTTGTAAGCCTTTTTTTTTTCTTTTATCTTACATAAGACAAGTGAGTTATAAAGCATGTTCAATTCATTTTACAACTTGAGTGTGTTATAGGGCAAGTATTTTATAATGTGTTCATGTTATAATTTTACCCTTTTTTTTAACTTTTTAATTTTTAAAATATTTTTAAAAAATTAGTAATTTAGAAATTAGGTTTTGAATATTACAAAATTTATTCTTTTCAATTTTTTTAATTTTAAGTGTGGTTATTTTCAATTTCTCATTCAAGATCATTATTGATTTCAAAAAAAATTAAAAAAAAAATCTATTTTGAGTGTCTTATTGTCGCACACACTAGACTATTGTTCTCCACAAACTAAAGATTTAATACTTATAGACTATTACTACTCTATTTTTTTTAATTCTAGATGTAAAAAAAATTAATATCACAAAAAATCTCCAATCTTCCCTCATTTTATTGATTTATAGTGGAAGTTACAAGACAAAAATGGGGGATTGACAATTCATGGAAAGAACTAAGTATTCCCAACATAAATCCTTATACCTTAGAGCAATTATATGGACTCTCAAACTCATAGTTTTTTTTCTCTATTTCTCATGCTATATTCAAATTCAATATTTCATTTATACTATTTATTTTAAGCTGATTTTTTTGTTTGTTTGTAATTATATATGGTAAAATTTTATATATATCCTCTTATTCCTATGTACATGTCAAAATAATGTTATATAATTTATGAATGACATCTAGATCAAATGACAATGTATAAAAAGTATGACAATGTGATATACTAGAGTCCATGCTAGTGAGATTCGTAAGGTGATTTTTGGGTTCTCTACTATCTCCTCACTCTTTAGTAGTTAAATGTTTAATTTCAGTTATGTATATTCTATTATAGTAGTTTCAAAATTAAGAACTCATTAATTGAAACATAAATTAATGTATCTTGAACATTATTTAAAGGTAAAAATTCACACAAAATGGGAAAGGAGCTAAAATAGGTTTTAGAAAATAAAATTAATTATACAATATGAAATTTCCTTCTACATAAAACCATCATCACTTCACATCTAGAGCATAAACAAAAAACAACAATTAACAAGTTGATAATAATTATTTAAAAAAACTCTAAAGATATTTTTAGTAATAGTTATTTATCTTCTTGCATAAATCTTAAACATGTATTACACGTACTAATGATTAATTCAATGATATTCATTACCAAAATTGACCATAGTATCTATTACCACTCTTTATCTATTTTACTATTTTTAACTCAATCAAAAGGGCCTAACTTGAGCTTAGGAATACACTCCAATCCTAGTATAAAAATATCTTGATGATTCTCCTTGCTTATTTATATAAACATTATGTGAGTATTATCTACATGTACCACATGTCCTTATTTTCTCATAATGAAATAATGACACAATTGATCAAGGTAATCATGTTTAGGCTATAAAACTCTTAGGTCTCATTAATTTGAACCTTCTTATCCACAATCCAATATCAATTTTTTATTTATAGGTTTCTTTATCAATGTTTTTTATTAGGTAAGCAGCATTTTCAGGCTGTTGTACCCTTCACATAGAACCACAAGGGCCAATAGAGTTCAAGATCAAAAAAGCATCAAAAAACACAAAGCCAAAAAATAGACACCATAAACAAACATCATACGAACAAACAGTGGACCAACAGTAGACTAACTGGCATCTTCCCAGTTCTTTCACAAGAGATTTGCAACATCATTTCCAACCCATTCTTGACAGTCTTCAGTATTTTTCATATCCATCTCATCCTTCATCACCGTCGACAGGGTACTGGTGACACAGTGGACCAACTTAACCGTGAAGCAAGTCAAACCATAGAATTTTTTGTCAAGTTTATCCAATCTTTCTTTTAGCACACAGAGTTCCTCCCCTCCAACCGCAGTCTTACTAGTATAAGTATGCTCAACATCCAACGGTTTCAAAGACTGAGAGGAAAAAACCTCCTTCTGAACTTTTCCCATGTCAGGAATAGAGCAGGGACCTCTAGCATGCTCCTCCTCCTCACCCTCCTCTTCAACCCTACTTTCTTTGTTGTCTGACTGCTCCTCTTTCGTATCCAAATCTTTAACCTACACTTTTTTCCTATTCTTGGCCAGTCTACCAAAGTGTCGAATGATGGCATCACAACCAATAACCACCATCTCCGCAACCACCATATCCCCCATAAGAGTCCTTGCTCACCACATTTTTTCCTTTGCTTGGAGGCTCCTTCAAGCTCTTACCTTCCTCCTTGCCTTTCTTTTTTAGGGTAAGCTTGCTGGTAGTCTTGGCAAGGGGTTCTTTTGAGTTCACAAAGACTAGTCGCCGCACTATTTTGGGCCACTCCCTCATTCCCTTTAACCTTTTTCATAGCGGGCTTGGATTTATGCGTGTCAACAGGAACTGGGTGGTTTTTCCTAACATGGCCTTTAGATTCAGATGGAGATAAATTGGTAATAGTGGGGGGCTCAATTTCTTCAATGCAGAATTTGATGGACATAAAGCAAGATGGAAGTGGTGGAGCCTCAAAATGAGGCCCTGGTGGAGTGGTAGGGGAGTAGGGTCATTAGGATTCTGACCAGTAGCCTCAACACATTTTTCAACTGAAGTTTCTAAGTTCATAAGAAGGAAAAAAGGAAAGCTTAACAAAATTTTATGCCTGAGGTGATTCAGTAGAGGGAAATGGTAGAACTAATAGATTTTGTACCTACCTTCCAGAGTCATATACTTCATCAAAGCAAGGCACACCTAGTTCCACAGCTGAGGGAGAGCCTCCCAGTCAAAACCTGACTGGTTGCACACTGACACCTCATTCTCCACAAAAAACTTGTTCATACTTTCATTGTCCTAAGTTTTGGTGTGTTTCAGATGCTTCATACCAGTACACTAGAGTCTTGTAGCCTGTGTAATCACTTCCTCATCCACAGTAAAGGAAATGCCTCCCAAAATCACATGACAATCTTTCCATGAATTGCCAAACTAAGTAGAAAGATTAGGGTCATGGCCCACTAGTCTCTCCATTAGAGGAGCAAGACCACCTTCAACACAAATATTCCAAACAAGCGGATCTTTGCGAAATTCATTGCACTTATCCAGTTTAGTCTACACCCTATCACCACCCATAATGTCACTCTGCAGATAGGATAACCAGGAACCCTGACAAAATAAAAGGTTAGAGATAATAGAAAGGTGAAAAATCACCCACACATTAAGGATTTTAAGCCAGAAATGATAGTCTTTGATAATCAAGGCAAAGGACAAGTCACACGCATGAGTAAGTAATTTCCAAATAACAATCTTAGCAGAATCATAAAGGAGGATCTCTACACACAATCAGCTAAGTAAGCAGGATATGAAAAGAAAGTACGATTTTCCTTCCACATAGAAGATGCACAGAAACCTATGCAAGATGGCCACGGGGTCAAAATTAGAAACACCAAGAAGGTTAGCTTTCAGGGGAAGGCCAAATTTAGCAAAACCAAAAAGGTTAGCTATCAGACATAGAGACAAAATAGTGGACAATATAGGGGCAATAAGGAGGTTGATCTCATAATTATTATTCACATCAAAATCAAAATCAGAAAACTTGGGAATACAATAGCTTAACAAGATCCCCTAAAAGGAGATTACGAAGGGTACGGTCCAGCTTAGTTTTAATCATCAAGTACCTATTACAACATCTCATGATTTCCTTTTTCAAAATGAGCTCCATCCCATCATTTGAATTATGCCCCTTGTTATCCATCTCATCAGTTAAACTCGTCCACATATCCCAACAGACAAGCATGTGGACCCCCCAAAAAATCTAGCAAGGTGCTTGATTATTTATTATCATGGGTCAAATAAGGGCTTTGTTCTTTCAATATTAAACCATGAATGTCAGGAGATAGGTTCCCTAAAGAATGCCAACATGTGGATAATTTCTAGTGTGTGCCAAAATTGGCTAAGGCATCGGCCACTTGGTTTCCCTCACTATAAATGTGGGTGGAAACTTTGAATTTTAACTTTGACATGAAGAGCCTAATGTCTAGAAGAATGTGTTTAGTACTCCACCCCAACAATTTGTCAAAGTTAACAACATCAATAATAGACTTAGAGTCTCCTTCAATATGAAGGTTCTCAATCCCCATGGAGACAGCCAACTGTAAGCCCTTCAATAGTGCTCTAGCTTCAACAATCATAGAAGAATGAACACCAATCCCCTCAGAGTAACCAGCCACATAATTTCCTTTATAATCCCTGATCACACCTCCTCTACTGGCTCTTCCCGGGTTGCCTTTAGTAGCCCCATCAAAATTTAGTTTATACTAGCTTCTGTCAGGAGGTTTTCAAATAATGACACTCTGAGCCAGGGATTTGGAGTTGTCATAAGAGTTAGCATCCAGGTTCTAATTCCAAGCTTTGGCCATACTTATTTCCACCTTAGTCAGACCTTTGTTAGGGGTTTTCCCTTTGAAAAGTGAGATATTTTCTGCAATGAGCTGAGACCCAATACCAAACACCTCTTTCAGACTCATCTCCATGTTCCTAAAGATCTTGTTGTTTCTCTCTTTCCATAAACATTAGCAAATAATAGGAGGGACCTGGTTCCAAATTTCACCAAGTAGAGAGTGGATAAAGGGTCTAGACCAGCTCAAGATAAAGGATGTGATATTCTTACACATAATCCATTGAATCCCCAAACTTCCTAAAACTAGCTCCCACACCTCCATAGAAAATGGGCATTGTAATAGTAGGTGATCCACCAATTCCTCATTGAACTTGCATAAAAAACATCTATTGGGGATCTGGAATCCCCTTTTCCTCAAATTGTCTTGAGGAAGAATCTTGTTATGGCAGGTCATCCACCAAAAGAAGTTAACTTTCAGGATCATGTGTTGATTCCATACCTTCTTCCATAGATCGAGGACAACACCCTGGTCAGTCAACATATTGTAAGCCAATTTAAATGAGAGATCACCCTGTTTATCATGAGTCCGGAAAAATTCATTCCCCCTGCAAGTAGCGAGAAGCTTGGTGAGGGAGAGCAATTCCTGGAAGATCTTGGAAAGGAGGCATAGATCAGGGGAAAAGGGGCAGCAATGGCCTAGGTCATTCCATTTTCTGACACCCAGAGGCCCTAGGAGATAATCACTAGTATAAATGCCACAGAATTGTTGAGCCAATCTCTTAAGATTCCTGAATTCATAGTTTTCTAGGGGAGTGCCAAGTAACCAGGTGTCCTCCCAGAATCTAATTATATTTCCATTACCAATCTTTCATTTGATCCCACTTCTCAAAAGGTCCTTCAAACTGCATATACACCTCCAAACCAAGGACCCCGAAGGGTGAGTCTCCAATAGGTAGTCAATCAAAGGTCTGTTTTGAAGGTACTTAGCATTCATGATCTTACACCAATCCTTCCTATCCCTCAGATGGCTCCAGCCCTCTTTGTCCATTAAAACTTTATTGGTATTAGAAATAGTCCTAATCCCAAGCCCACCACAACTTTTAGGTTGGAAAACCTTGTCCCATTTAACCAGAGAAAATTAATTTTTTTCTTTTTAAAGTAAGCCACTCTCTATCAATTTTATTTCAATGTGTTTCCTTACAATCTTGATTAATTCACTTGAATTATTAAATAAAACTCAATTACGTAAATACTTATCAAATTTTAAATTATATTTCATTTTGATGAGAGGCATTTTATAGTAGTAGCAAGGAGTCTCATGGGATGATTGTGTACATAAAAACCATTTAACTAAAATTTGACATTCATTTACACATTAAATATGTATGTCATGCAAAGATATGTAACTACAGTGTTAGAAAGGGATGAAGAATGGTGTCAATACGTTAAAAATAATTATTAAGAAATAACAAATACAAAACCAAAAATATTATATATATGACATATAAAAAGTTAATAATTTTGTATAATTATTATTTTTGTGTACAAGATTACTTTTATACAATTATAGTGAATAAAATAATGTTAATGAAATAATTGTGTACTTTAGTAAATAAAATAGTAGACAATGCTCATTAAGTTACCAGATGATTAAATATATAATTAAGATAATATCTTAAATATATAACATAAATCTGTAATAAATAACAAGTATGATATTTTATATTCATTATATAATTAAATACTTAGCCATAATCTAACCAATTATTTATATTGACTTATGCTTTCATTTAAGTTAGACAGGGTTTCTATTAAATCAATCTATATGCTATTTATATTACAAGGTTATAGTACTATATATTATATTTCATAATTATATAATAGTGTTATATACTAACATTATCAATAAATATACATAAGTGCATACTAATAATTTAGTTTATATTTTAAAAACTATTTTTACATATCTATAAATAAAAATTGTGTACTAACATATCTAACCTTGATAAATCTATAATCTAATAATAGATTAAATAAAAAATATGAATTTTAACCAAATTAAATTAAATAAAAGTTACATACAAAATATTTTTAAATAAAATAAAAATAAATAGTTCTAAATAAAATAAAAGAACTCAAAAGTGATATATTAACATGTTTTTAGATGAATATATTATGTTAGAATTTCACATAAAAAATTTAAATATTCAACATATGAAACTAATATTAGAATTTTTTATTCATGGTTGAGAAAAGATACAATATATACCCTCAAGATTATAAATTAAATTAGGACTAGGAAGAGGTAGAAACCCCCTAAAAGTGATTATTTTAACAAAATTTATAAATTTTAGAGGATAAGAAAAAATATAAAATCTCATGAAATAATAAAATAACATGTATTTAATTCTTCTATCCTAAATATGTAATGAAAATAGATTATGAAAGTCAACTTAAAATATAAGGTGTAATTAAATAATTACACCAACATGCCCCTTACGTGTAACTTAAGATAAATGTGAAATATAAAATGGGTTCAAGAAACTAAGGATAATCAGGTTCCCATGTACAATGATGATGCTCCTCAAAAAATGAGGAGAAACCCTATAGTACAAAACTCTCCCAAGAAAGAATGGAAAGAATCCATACAATCCCCTCTTCAACAATAGATATAGAAGATAATTTATGATCATAAAAAGATGTTACTTTCCTTATAGAAAATTTGAAATAATATTTTTATAAAAATAAACTATTTCCACATAAATCTAGAAGATAGAAATACGAAAATAAGTATTCTAAATAACCATAATACAAATATTAAAGGACATATCACATTATGACACAATATTTATATTGGAAATACCCTCATGAGACAAAAATCCAACCTCCAAAAGCACCTACATTCAACATTTTATTTAGAAATACAAATATTATAATACCTATAGATCTTCTATGGGAAGTTTTATAGCTTCAATGCCCTCCAATTTACTCTTTGTGTGTCTAATAATAATGCGAAACCATGTAAAGACACAACACATGTTAAGCTTCATATATGCACTGTATAAGAGAGCTCAATACAATTGACTATCAATGTTAACAACTATTTATGTACTTGCTTTTATAGAAACAAGGTTGCAGGGTGATCCCACAATACTGGTTTACAATTTTTGGCCAAACTGGACACTGAATCTAAACCGTGAGGAATTTGAAGATAATGCAAACTAGTGATTTGTGACATTTTGTCTGTAGATTCTAAATATTATTTTTTCAAAAAAATTGGAATTAGATTGCACTTTTTTTCCATCTCCTCCGAAAACTATTTTTTAATAGTCAACACCATTTTTAAAGAGTGATGTTACTTGCTAACACATAAAAAATTTTCTATGAAGGATAAAATCCTAATTTTTTCGAATTTAGATTCGTAACTATGATATCTAGTGCATGGAATTGGTTTCATAGCATTTCATTGAATTATTTTTTCTTAATTAAGTTTCAAAGTCAAACCATTTACAATTTAGACATGATCTACTTGTTAACACATAAATTTTTTGGTATATATCAAAATTCTATTATTATTTTTTGTTGGATCTGGGAAATCAATATCTAGTACACTGATATTTAAAAAAAAAAATTGATAATATGCTATTTTTGCACATGTGAAGAATAGAGAGCTTTATTTTCGATCAAAAACATATGTTTAATCAAACTCAAAAACAAAACATAATAAAACCAAAACATATTAAAATTATATTCGATGGATAGCTTTTTCCAAGGACTACCATCATCTAGTTGGGTTTGTGAAGTCTCCTCCATTTTCATCCTCAACCCGAGCTTCAAAAGGCATTATTTTGTAAAAAATTGGTGCAAGAGGGGGAGAAGGGGGAAAAAGGGGGTTCGCTCAAACCCCTCTTCGAGCGAACCCACCTTGACCCTTCGAGTGAAGGGGGGTTCAAACAAACCCCCTTTTTTCAAAATTTCCCTTTTTTCCATTTTGGACAACATGCAAAAAGTGGTCCCATCATTAAACAGGGTTTGCTTGAAGGGGGGTTTGAGTGAACCTCTTTTGGGTTAGAGAAAACCCGCTATTTGTGCGAACCCTTCAAAATCTAAAATTTTCTTCATGGGGGTGTTTTTGTAATTTTCCTTCCTCAAAAAATTTGTAAACTAGTTTTGTGGGATCACCCTGCACAAAACAACCAAATTATATTACATAAAATATGTTCTTATAAACAATGAGATTGCAAAACCTTGTCTCTATCATTAATTTTCTAGTACTAATTTCTCCCAATTGATAATAATTTTTCAATATTAAATATGTTTTGAACTTGTAACTTAGATTAAATATCTATCCCAATGTTACATGCAACATATAATTTTTCTCCAAGAATGTTTAACCCATGATGTAATGCGCATATTTATAGATTTCCTAGCTACACCACAAATAAATATCAATTTATAACACAAGTGTTATGCAAGGTGTACAACATGCCTTTCCCAATAAAAACAAGACCCAAAAGATATTTGGGATATATTGTACCATTAGTAAAAGGAATATGAGAGAAGAAATCTTAGAATATAGTATTTATTGAAGTTACTTGGGTTTCACCATGCCAATGTTGAGAGATTCCACAATTAAATTAGGAGTTGCACTCCTAACTAAAAAATGTGACAAATCTAAACCTTGTGGAAATATATGTAGAACAAGATCCAAAGACAAAGATGAGTCCTCCAAATTTTACTCAATGATTTCCAAGTTGATGCTAAATTGTTACAAATATTGATAAGATGAATTGGTTACCAAACAAGTTTTAGGTAAAATAAGGAAGGATGTATGATTCTCACCATAGGTAAGACAACTAGACTAAGGAGAATCTAGTACTCATGTAGAATATGTCAACATAAAGGATGGATGAGTCAAATATGTGGATTCATGAATAATTGTAAAATTTTCCTCTATATAAGCATATATAGGTAGAAAAAGAAAAAGAGGGTTTGAATGTGCCCTCATGACATCTAACTAAGATGATGATGTAACATCATAGGAGCTAACATTAAAGAAGAGATTAATTTCCTCAATGGTATCCTTCATACATGAAAGATAAGACACAAAAACAAACCTACAATGTCTATCAAGTACTCATCCCAAGTAACTATATCTAGATAAGATGATTAATGTGATATTGAACTGCAAAGATTTATTGAAATATATGGATGTAACAATTTTGAATTATAAAGAAGAAAGAAGAGATGGAGATGAGATAATAATGCATAAAATTTGACTAGACTAATCATCCCTAAATGATATTCCCACAAAAGATTTTTGATTATGAACATGTGATATATCCATTGATGTTAGAATAGGAGAATAAAAAAATGTAATAATTTTAAAGGGGTTATCTTAGCTTATCAATTTATTTTAGAATACATTTATTTTCATCATGATTTTTCTTTCTATATTTAGCACATTTAACCTTACATGATTTGTAATGATTACAAAGGAAACTCAAATGGAAAGGAGAAAGAGTGAGAGATACGATTATCTCTATCAAGATTACTTGATCATGAAACTAGTAAAATAAAATATAAAATCATAGGACTATCTTCCTACCACCCACCACACCCCCTTTCCCTCTACCTCCCCCTCCCTCTCGTCTTTCAAATTCACATAATCTTAAAACCTAAAAATTATGATGATCAAACATTATACTTAGTGTGACTATAGATACTAATTGCCAAAACAGTGAAGTGGCTTGATCTCAACAAGAGACACATTTGTGTCAGGTTCTGCCAATTGTGGGGTGTGTTTGGTTGTTTTAAACATGTATTTGATAAAAGTAGATAGAGGTATTGTTTGTTGTTGTATAATGTTATTATTATAGTTGATTAATGTTGCAAAAAAAAATCAATGATACAAATATATTAGTATAATAACTCCATATATATATATATATATATATATATATATCTTCTTATCATTCTCATAATGTGATGTTTATGTAATTTTCTCCTTCCTAAATTATATTATTACATGTATATTTTTTTAAATCTCTACCTAATGCAGATGGATAGATTTTATTGAAATATTAATTGTAGGTAGATAAATTTTACTCTTTATTATAGATAGATAAATTTTACTATGATATTTAATACACAATGATAAACAAATATTAAATATGCATTGGGTGTACTCACATATATTTAATAGGCTTTGAAAATCTTACCAATTATTAAATGATATATGGAAAATACTACCTCTAAGTCAACAATGTAATTTTATTATGATGTATGTAATAGTGCTTATGTCATTCAAGTCATTAATAGGTTTAAAATTTAATTTAATGTACCAAATGTATTGCATTGCACATAATTTAGAAAAAAAAAAAATCTTGACTTTTGCATTGAATGTTCACAACATCAACCAATAGAAAGAAAGATAAAGGATATTTTAACAATTTTAAAAATAGACAACTAAATATAGACTATATAGAATTGTTGGTCAAGTTTTTAATTTTAGATGTTTATTGGTTGGAATGTCATTATCAATTAAAAAATTGCATGTAATGGATGCATTAGTATTCTGCCTTGACATAACTAATAAATTACACCAATGAAAAATACATGAAAATTTGTGTCCTTTCAAAAAACATTATACATAACTAAACATTATACTAATTTAATGTACTAAATGTATTGCATTGCACATAATTTAGAAAAAAAACAAAATCTTGACTTTTGCATTGAATGTTCACAACATCAACCAATAGAAAGAAAGATAAAGGATATTTTAACAATTTTAAAAATAGACAACTAAATATAGACTATATAGAATTGTTGGTCAAGTTTTTAATTTTAGATGTTTATTGGTTGGAATGTCACTATCAATTAAAAAATTGCATGTAATGGATGCATTAATATTCTGCCTTGACATAACTAATAAATTACACCAATGAAAAATACATAAAAAATTGTGTCCTTTGAAAAAACATTATTAAAAAAATAATGTATAAGCACAAATAAGGTCCTTAAGTTTTTTATGAGAACAATTTGGTAATGCCTATAAAAGAATATACTTCTTAGAATGGCTTTAATAGAAAAAATGGCTTTAATAATTGCATTTCCAACAGTATTAAACACCATAGTAAACAATATACAGTGCAAAATATCTCGTGATTACATTTTCTTCTGAATTGGCACGTACAACATAGTGAATTATAATATGTATGTGGTGATTCGGTGAATAGCCAGTGCCACCAGCTCAATTGAATGGTGTAAAACCAAATTCAGGTAAAGGCAAATCTCTGTTTACATCAGCCTCTGCTTAAAGATCAAACGCTTCAACTTCAACCCGATCCTTTCAAACAGGACTGCTTACAATCTGCAACGCCTCACCAACTGGTCTTATCACTAAAATGGAACACGTTAAAAAAAAGCCATGTAGATCAGTTGAGATCATGTTTGGAAATCTAAATACAAGCCTACCAAATCCACGTAGAAATTAGTAGGAAGAATCTGAAAAAGCACTGCAATCTTCTCAAACATGACCTGAACTTTTTTAGATGGTAGAATCTAAAAACAAGCCTACCAAATCTAGGTAGAAATTATTAGGAAGAATCTGAAAAAGCACTGCAGTCTTGTCAAACATGATCTCAACTGATTTAGATGGTAGAATCTAAAAAAAAGCCTACCAAATCTAGAGTAGAAATTGCTAGAAAGAATCTAGCAAAACATTATCTCAACTGAGCCTACCAAATCTAGAGTATAAATTGGTAGAAAGCTGTCTTCTTAGACGTGACAACTAAAAACTTGTAAGCCAAATTCCCCAAACTCTCCCTGGAAACATCCATATCAAGCTTATCATCACGTGGTTATATGCAAATTGAAAATGAAGATGAGGGGGAAACACAACTCTACGTCCAACCAAAAGACAATCAACGACTACAGTGATTTTTTTGGGGGTCTCGATGTATCTTATCATTAAGAAAGACCAATGGAAAACATCCTATAATTTGTTCTTGAGAAGATAAAGCATGCATTTTTATCTATATAAGTTGCAGATGTATCTTATCACTAAGAAAGACCAACGGAAAACATCCTATAATTTGTTCTTGAGAAGATAAGCCTGCATTTTTATCTATATAAGTTGCAGAAAATTGAAGTCAGTGGTTGTTACTTTTGTGAGGTCATAAAGAGGGGGCTGCATTCCCAATTTAAACATTCAACAATATCATCTCAATGAGGTTTAATTTTGATGGAAAGAACAATACTACAACAACTTAACCATCACACTATGTCATTATTGGCATAACCTCAACAACCTCTTAGTAGCTTGTGTGTGTATTCATTTTATGTGGGTAAAATCTTCTCTTCATATCCTATAATAACCTCTTGTTCTCTATATTTAAGTCTAGAGTAACAATTACAGAAATGGCAAGTTCTTTGTTCACTCATCTAAACATTTTATCAAAACAATAATAAGGTGTTTATTTTATATATATCATAAATCTATTAAAAACTAAGTGTTTCAAAAATGACATTTCTTAAAATCTTTTACATAGATTTATTAAAGAAAGGTATGTAAGGAGTATCTATAATTACAATATATAAAATGTTAATTCAATATCCAACATTGATTTCATGAATCAATCATTTTTCTTAGGACTAATAAATGAACAATAGTTTTACATATATGTATAGATGCATGCATGGACACATATGTACGTACATAGATGTAGATACCCATCGACGTATGAACATATGTGTTCAAGTACATATAGATAAATATATACATGCATATAAGTTATTATGATGAAAATGACTCACTTATATGTATATTCATATATGTATGGCACGTGATCTATAAACACTTTTACTTGATGACTCTCATTATGATATTGCATGTGGACGTTGATCATTTTGGATCATCGTTAGGTTCGTTTGTCTTGGTGAATCTACTAGTCGGATGATGTAATGACCTATGTCATCAACCTTTCCAATGATAATAATATTTATTAAATGATTATTATATTAAAATATATGTTGAAAATTTACAATGGTTGCATAAGCCAAGAGTTAATCAATGGGGCTCAACTCTTATTAAAAGAAGAGAAAATTTCTTTGGAGAGGTTGATCGACTCATTCTCCTTAGAACCTTTAGTATCAGCATAAAATGTTATGTTTATTTTTATTGCATAGTTTAGATGCCTTATGCAAACCTCATAGACCCACAACATAGCATTAAGAGGCAAAATATATATATATATATATATATACATATATATACATACATATATATACATATATATATATATGTATATATGTAAATATGTATATATATATGTATATGTATATATATATGTATATATATATGTATATATATGCCTCTGTATATATATATCTATGTCTCTCTCTGCTGCATCTATATATCTCTATATATCTATCTCTCTTTCCTATGTATATATATATATGTATATATATATATATATATACTATATATATCTATATATATATATATATGTATATATGTCATATATATGTATATATATATACATATATATATATGTATATATGTATATGTATATATACATATATATATATGTATATACCTTGTGTAAATATTAATGTAAGGCATGCTATAAACCATGACATGTATATCTTAAAGGCAATAAAGATTTATAATACTTCAATATAAGCTAAACTTTAATAAGTCCTGACATATAGATGGATAATGGAAAAATTAAATAGCTTTTATGATGAGTAAACCTTAACGGGTCGTGGATATTATCAAAGGACACACTTATTATGTATAATGGAAAATTTGCATGTAGCAACTGTAGTGTGACCCACCTCGAACTTGGGTGGAGGAAAATATGTTTGATAACTACCATTTTTAAACCAATTCTTGTTCCTATCATCACCGAGCCATTCTTTGGTGAGGGAAGGATTATAGTAACTATTTGGGGAAGATCTTTGTTTTGGCAAGGGATTGCCAAGTAACCCACAAGGTTAGGAAATACCCTTGTATTTTGTTGGCTTGAACCAGTGGAAAATGCCAAGACCTGAAAGTTATGCCAAGTAACATGGGGGTTCGATGAAGGGTTAATATATTTTCAACTCAGTTGATTTTATGTTTAGTATGACAAGTTACGTCATTACAAGTTCTTTTTGATTGTTTATTGGGTGGAGTAGTTAGTTCTAGTATACCATAGGTCAAGAAAGGTATTCCAAGTCAAGTAGGGTGGGTGAACAAATGGATTCACTCTTAGTAGCAATTGTATCTATGATACAAATACTATGGACATAGTGAGTGCAGTTGTCTTTGCATGTACTTGTCTGTTCACTATGACCCAAATACTTAGCTAGTCAAAGATTTCATACATAGTTGGAAGGTATCAATAGTTGTGTGATGGTATTAGTTAAGTAGGAAACAACACTAGAGTTTAGATAGTTGAACTAAGAGGGCTCTCGACTAATCCTTTCGTTGAAGGGAAGGGCCACTTTCAGTTAGGAATGTGTGTGGGGAACTGCTTAAGTCCATGGTTGGAGATAAAGCATCAGGTGATGCTCTCCCTCTTGCAGATGACATGCCAAGCCTTGGAAGACAGAAAGAATCTAGATGGAGATCTCTAACCTTAATCTCTTAAAGTTACTATTTATAGCTTAATTGAAATCATTAAATTGTGATGCAAAAAGTAAATGATGTTAATATTTTCAATTGAAAAGTATTTATAGATGCTTTGATATATCTAAATGGAAATAGTATGCAGTAACATGTTTCTTTTATTGAAAAAAAAGTTGTCTCTTTTATCTTGAATGTAGTTGTTAACTATTTGGTGAAAAACTCATGGTAAATCTTTTGTAAGAAGAAGATGGTTGTTACAGTATGAGATTATATTTTTGGTTTAATATGAAATGTTTCATTCAATATTTACAAAGTATAAAAATACTTTATTCAAACATAACAAAAAAATATGTTAAAGTGACATTTTACATACCACGTTGTAGATGTTGTAATAGCATATATATTTTAAATATATCTATCTAAAAGATGTTGAGGGATATCAATCTCGAGGTGTATTTATTCTCAAAAATAATTTAAATAGAGGCACCTCGAGACTGATATCTCTCGATGTCTTTTAGATAGATATATTTAAGATATCTATGATAGTTCAATAGAATTCAATGAAAATGAATGTCAAATGTAAATTTCATACCCCTTCATAATTTAATGTAATATTTTCACAAAAAAATTGCATAGATATATAATAGGCAACTATTTTATTATTAATGGTAAATATAAATGTTTTAAAAAGAGAAAATAACTAAATTTCAGAGAGATGAATTTTTAAAAATGATTGGTTATTGAGACCATTGAGTAAAGTATGAAAAAAGTGTACATAGGAACAATTTAGACTATTGAAATTCATATCAATTATTTATTCACTATTTCTCACCCTCTTCTTTTCTCCTTGTTCAATTTATTTGATTTCACAAACACACATAATAATATTATGTTTATATATTATATTTTTATATTTAATTATGTGAGTTATTTTTTTTTAATTCTTTAATTTTAATTTTTAGAAAATTAGACATTAACTATATTTTATTTTTATTTACATGTCTTTCCACATAATCAACAATTACAAAAATATATATATAGTGTAACCTCTTTTTCTTCCCATAAAAGTGATTGTTCCGACCTTTTACTTTCCTCCAATCCTTTGGATGATGGGCACTATTTATTTTTGGCTTACACTTCAAGTGGTCCCTTCCACCATGTAACCATCTGGTTTCATGTTGGGTGGCTCGCAATAAAGTGTGTGCTCACCTACTTTAAGGTGGCAGCCTTGTTCATGTTCCCTTAATGTATATTGTTTTCTTTCAATTTTACATTTTCTTTATTGCGTTGAGAACCTGCACTCTGTAATTATGAATCATGACTACACAAAACCTTGCATTCCTAATGTTGTTACTTTGGCATTGGTCAATAAGATCCTTAGTCGAATTCTACCCATGAAAATATTATCCTCATTGTGATGAGGAAGAGGCAGCACTTGAGAAGGAACTTTTGGCAGGGCTTTCTCTATCTTAAAAGCATGTTGAGTTGGGTATATATTGCCAGAATTTCCACTGAAACGACAAAAGTTCAAAAAGATAAGGCAGGCAATGAGTTCCACAAAATACTTGACCGTACCTTCTGAGCACCCGCATAAGTGGAGTACTCTAGTCTAACACCAAATCACTCATGGTTTGAATGAAGAAGACAAATTTCTGTGTTGCACTCTGTACTTCCTGATCCGTCATATCTTGGATAGAAAGATATTTTGATAGCCGACATGCCCATCCACTTCAAAATTTGGAAGATTCAGAGAACTTTCAATTGCCGCACCATGCTAAGGACTTGACTTCTCCAGCCGGATCACTGCTGAGGATACTTCCAATTCCACACTGACGTACGCATCTTGGTGCGTTGATCTAAAGGTCGCCTCCGTGAATTGAATGACATTGGAGGATTTTTTTCTTCTTTTTCATGGTGGAGGAGGATAAACATATTTTTCTGAATTGATGACTGAGATAATGATAATTTTTCTTTTTGATGAATAGACACTAATCTATATTAATTATAAAGATTAAATTACATATTCATGAAAAAAGGTGGGTGGTAGAAAGGCATGCCCGGAGAGTCAAACGGGCAGTGCCCAGAAAACCAAAATAGACCACTAAGCGGTCAAAATGTCTGCATTTGCTAAAATTCAAATTGATAAAAATGTTTCTTTGTATTCTAAAGCTACTATTTGCTCTAATGTGCTCTTGCATATTCAATTAATGATAATTTTGGTTTCACACAAATTCAGCTCAACAATTCATAGTCGGAAAATTCACCGCCAACAATTCACCATCATGATAAATTCATTTCATTGAAAATTCACCACCAGCAATTTAATTCATCCTATTAACATTTTTTAATATATATTTCCAAGACCTTAAATAATATCCACAACATTAATAATATATTAAAAATGTCAGTGCGATGAATTAGGGATGAATTGGTGGTGAATTTTGACGAGATGAATTTCTGATTGCAGTGAATTGTTGGTGAAATTTGTAGAGGGGATAATTTTATATTTTAAATAGGAATAATAGTTGTTTTATTTTTTTATTGATTTTATTTAATATTTATAATTGAATTTAATAAAAAGTAATGAATAATTGTCTTATTTATTTTTACTTATACCATTTATCTTTGATTATTGAATTATTTGATATTTTATAGTTAAATTTAATTAAAAATAAAAGACATACAGATGGAGATGTAAAACTAACATATCTATTTTTAGAAAAATCTCTATAAAAGACAAGAGACATATTATGAACCCAACTATTCAACTTAAACCATAATTTTAGTAAAAATAGACACAACAAAATTGATCTCTGGCCATATTTTACATAAAAAATTAAACAAACATATATACATATGTGTATGTGTATGTGTATGTTATATGTATATACATATGTATATGTATATCTATATATATGTATACATATATACATATCTATACATATACATATACATATGTGTATGTGTATGTGTACGTGTATGTTATATGTATATTCATATGTATGTGTGTGTATGTGTATGTGTATGTGTATATGTATATGTATGTATATGTATACATAAACATATACATACATATGTACATGTACATGTATATGTATATGTATATATATGTATGCATATACATATACACATACATATATATAATATGTAAATTTAAGTATAGTGTAGATATTATTTCTTATTATTTTACTTTTCAAAATATATTGATAGAAAGATAAATCATTTTCTTTATGTTGTTTTTTGGATCCCTCTTTTAATTCTATTGGCATTGTTTACTTTGGTTTTGTTTTAAGATCTCTTGTGTAAATTTTACTTTTAATTATGTTAAGTATAGTTAAAATTTTGTAGTTTCATTTTGTAAATAAATGTCAACTATGTTATGATTTTTTATGTTTGTGAAAATGACATGAGACTCTTGTAGAATGCCTTAATGTGTTTTTAGTAAATTATATAATCAATTTAGTTATATTAAATATATTTATCTAAAAGACTATAATATAATATATTAATTAAAAATTATAACTCGATTATCAATTATTATATTCTATTATATTAAATAACTATAAATTAATCAATATTAATAATGTGATATAAAATATAATAAATTTCTATATATAAGAAAAAAATTATCCCTCTTCTTTAAAGGATAAGATTCAACAAGATGTTTAAAGATTTTTCACAGTTAATTTTGATGGAGTTTCTAAGGGTGACTTTTGTTTAACTACCTATCAGTGGTAAGAGGGGTGGTGCCCTAATCCATGATAAAAAAAAGGTTGTGTTATCTAAAATGATTCTATCTATCTTGCATATAAGAAGAATAATGAATTTGAATGGATGCATTGGATGGTTGGATTAGATATTATGTTCAACAATACTCATAAATTGCTTATTATTGAAGGAGATTTACGCAATGTAATGAAACAATGTGTTCAATAGAAGAATATAATAGGAAATAAAGCTCCAATGACTAATAATAATATATCACTTTGAGGAAGAAACCTCTTAATCCACCTCAAGGAGAACGCCTCTAATAATATTCAATAAAAACAAAATTTTCAATATGATGATAATAACTAGCCACTGGCTCCTATTAATATACTTAATTATGTCTTGGTCATCACACAAGGTGACTTATACACTTAAATATAACCCATAACATGACCTAAATACCTTTACATGTTATTATAATAATTATTATATAACTTATTGAAGAGTTAAGGTAGCCACAAGCTAACTACTTATAGCCCAATACACGCTATAGGATTAGGGGTGCAGTATTTTTTCCTTCTTTAAAAAAGTGTTGTTATCAACACTAATTAATTATTGATGCTTCTACATAAAATTGGCTTCTTCCCATTTGGTAACTTCTACTAACAAATATTTCCATTTAATGAGGTACTTTCAAATTGACCTTATTCTCAAATTCTTTGCATGTATCGTGAATATTAACTTCAAATCCAAGATGTGTGTTCCCTCTGCATCTAGCTTAGGCGGAATCTTCTACGTTATAATTTTTCATTGGTTCACTTTTCTATTACTTTTTTCTTATACCTTTTCCTTATAAATTTTATTTGAGATAGGGTAACCCTTGCTAGTGTTGACATTTTTCTTTGATTTCTCTATCCTTTTTGTGTACCCTTACCAAAGAGTTGAAGGGTGGTAGATGGCACCCTAATATTAATTAAATGGGTTGAAGTTAGAATATCCTATAGGAGGCAATTATTTTTGAATTTCTCCAAGTAGTGACAATGCATGGAAAGACATTTTTATTTCTTCTTTTTTTTCCTCTTCTTCATTTTTTTCTCTAGCTTCGCATTGTTTTTCTTGCCCTTATCTACCTTCTTGTATTTCTACTTCTTGTTCTATTTTTTGTTCTTGTTCTTATTTTTATTCTTCTTTGACTTATTATTATTATTCTTCTTCTTCTTTTTCAACTTTTCTAGCTTCTTCTACTTCTACTTATTCCTCTTTTTCTTCTTATTATTTTGCTTCTTCTTTATCTTTGTTTGAAAAGGTGTCACAACCTTGCTCCTAATGTTAAGATTACAAAAGGTGTATTTTTTGATAAAATAGATAGAACTAATATTTGGGATATAGGCTTAGTTTTTTGGTAAAAACTATAAATTATAAATTCATTGGTATTACCTATGATGATGCTTATTGAATATATTTTTGTTGGGATATGGTGTTGTACACCATTGCATAAAATGTTATATTAAATAATGTTGTAATTAAATAATTATTTATTTATGATGCACCTAGGAGGTGTGGTTAATCACACTAGGTAATTATTTGGGGACCAATTTATGTTGTATTATAACATTGTTATTATTTAACGTGTCATAGACATGGGATAATAATTTAATATTAGGAAAATATTTAATAAAATGAAAACTTGGTACCCAATATTAAATAAGGGGTTAGTGGTTTTGTACTCACATGGTTTTCTGGAACATTCTTTTATCTTACCACTTGGGTACATTTGTGTGAGCTTGAGTCTAAAAAATCAAGCACATGTTTAGTGGTTAAGGTTGGTTGGGTGAGTGGGCTACCATTATTGAGTCTTTCTAAGGAGTGCATACATGAAGCATGGCATGGGATACATGGATTCATGCTTGAACACATTGGGGATGCATTAGAGAGGCTTGATGCTTCATAATTATTCAAGGTAACTCTTGCAAGTTCATATATTATTTATTTTTTGAAAAATAGATGAAGTATGGATGCTTTTGGAGGCTAGTTTTTTCCCTCTTAAGGGTTTTCCCAAGGTATATCTTGTGTTATCTTGTGGGTTGTCTATTTTGATCTATAGATTATGGTTACTTGTACACATGTTCATCTCTCATGGGGTTATGTAGGAAATGGATTAAGAATGTGGGTATTATGTATTATTTCCTAACAAATGGTATCATATCTTTCATGGTTGATGGGAGGTGTGAGCTCCCAAGTTTTGTTATAACCCTTATTTGAGTAGATTTGTGCAAAGTTGAATCTATCGTTATGTAGGATAGAATTGAGGCATTACAAGGTATGAAACACTTGTTGCAAGTGTTATTATGCAAATTTAGGATTTTAGGTTGTCAAGATTTGTTGGGTTTATTGCAGACTTGAAGCATGCAAAATTTGGGTCAAAAGGTTTTCTTAGATTGATCTTTCATATGAGGGTTTTGTAGAGGAAATTTCATGGATGACTTCTTGAGACAAAACAAACATCACCATTGGATCTAGGATGGTCGAGAAAGGAAAAGTTTAAAAAATGCAAAAAAAAATCACATGTGGCCCTACTTGTATGGTCGTACACATCAATGACGGGTCAAAATTGCAAAAAAAATAAAATATATATATATATTTGGCCTTTAAATATAAAATCCTATATAAATTAAAACTAATTGAAAAATTGAAAAAACAAGTTGCATGGGGGTCTATCGACCCCCACAACCCTACTAATTAGTTGTATGTCGACATCATAGGCCAAACGCCATACATCATTAGCATCGGTCTTTGAGCCAGGTGGGTCCTAGCCCCCTATCGTAGGGTGTGGTCCCATGGGGGACTACCCCTTTCCCACTAGCGGCCACTAAAAATTAAAACTACATAATAAAAATAAAGTCCGTTAAATGTTTTAATATAAAAAAATTAAACCTTATTTGATTTTGCCATCGAGTTTGTATGGAGGATGTAGGAAATTTTTGAAATTGAAAATTAAATTAAATTTAAATTCTATTTAAAATCCACAACCACCATGCCACTAGGGTGCCACCCTAGCATAGTTGGCACACCACCACAACCAATGGCTCCACCTGGGGGCCACCACTATTGCATCTATAAGCTAGATTGGAGGATTTTTTTCAAATAGGCATAACTTTCACCCAGGATGTCATATTTTTGACTTATTATACTTGTTGGAAAGGTGGTTCCAAGCACTACATGGTGGTATAGGTTTAGTTCCATGATTTTTTTATTTTGATCATTTTTTGGAGTCTAGAATCCAAATGTTCTCTTGTACATGGTTTTGAGCATAACTTTTACATAACAAATCATATTTTTTAATTTCGAATAGGTGTTGGAGAGCACATGTATATCATACTACATATTAGATTAGTCATATTTTCAATTTATGGTGTAGGAAATAGATTATTTCATAAACATGAAAATAATTTCAATTTTATTTCCATGCATTAAGATTAACCATCAATTTTTACCAATAATGCACATGTAAATACTAAATAATCAAACAATCATAAGTGATGTCCAATAGTGTCATCAATATACTAGATAATAAATGTAGCATAGGATTAGAATGTGACAAATAGTGAAAAATATGAATCCCAACTACAAGGTCTATGGGACCCCTTGAAAAGTAGAAGGTTCCTCCATTGCTCTATTGAAACCATGGAAGCATTAGCATGACACTAATTATAACACTATGATAATTCACCCCTTAATGCTAATGAGGAAGAGGTATAGGTAGACCAACTAAATTGGACATAAAAGTGTGCACAAAAATTTAATCCCAGCATCAAGTCGAAAAGGATGTGCAAGAAACTGAAAAAGGGTGTGCCTCAAGGCACACATGCATGAGGCAAGAATCATGAGGATACATTTTTGTGATGAAAAATCAAGGTACTACACAACCCCCATTACACTTTATAATTTAGTATAAATATAAAATTCCCTCCCTAAGGAACATGCATTTAGTTATTGTGGTACTTTATATGAGTTCATTTATAGACTTATTTGTTATTTTGAGTTTTTACAAGTTTATGTCATGAGATGGAAAATGAAGAAATATGTTAAGAATGCCTTTCAAACCGTAAGAAAATGACAAAAATAAAAAGTTAAAACCCCCATTATTCAAATAATGACCCCTCTAAAATGATACAGTGATATGACATTTTATTTTAGTGCATTAAATATTCCAAAAAGTGGATTTCATGTACAAAACCTCTAAAGAGACATACTCAATTTAAATTCAAAAAAATAGTCATGAAAAATTAACATTGCTATTATGTAGATCTTGAAAAATCATGCATGTTTAAAAAATGGAACCCAAAAAGGATTATGCACGAGCCCAAACAAGCCCTCTTAAGTTTCAAAAAATGGGAACTATGCAGGGTTTCCTCTAAGAATCTAAATTTTCAAAAAAAACATAAATCATATTATAAATATAATCATACCAATGGAAAGAGGAAAAAAAAATTCATAGAATAAAAAAAATACTCAAAAACATGTTTGTGTGCTCGAGAACGAGGCTCTTAAGTTGAGCCAAAAATAAAAATAGACCAATGGTTAAGTGACAAACTCGGTGATGAAAACTGATGACGTAATGCTAATGTCATGATGATATCAATAGTGGAATATTCCAAAAATCCACCAAAATATTCGTCATGGCCAAAATATTCAAAAATCACTTTTTTCTTTTCCCAAAACCACCCTCCAGAAGTTGGAAAACCACCCAAAAAGGGTGCAAGTGGTTTTGCCTATGTAGTGATGATGTCAATAAGGTACTATGTAGGCTGACTATTGATGATTTCCCTACACATGCCTATACTTTTCTTCATAAATTTTTTTAAAAATTTATAAAAAAATCATTACATAGAGGCCAAGACAATATATTTTGAGACAAATGCACAATAATCAAGGAACAGAGGTCAAGGTAGCTTATTGATGTAGTATAGTAGTGAAATTTTATGGATGTATAGATCTATAAATATTTTTTTTATGGCCTTCAATGGATGGGCCTCCAAAACCTTTGAATTTTTTTTATTTTCAAATGAACCAAAGGAAATAGGGTCCACCTTTTAGGAGATGGAACTAAAGGACCTATTTCACTCTTTAGTTCATTAGGAAACCAAGATCCCTTAACCAAGTGACTCAATTGAGGGAAGGAATTAGGTGATTTCCTTGGGTGTGATTAAATGGGGGGTTCACCATTAAATGAAGCTTCAAAGGAGAAATACAAACTCTAATGCATTAAACCCTAGAAACTTGAGAACATGAAAACAAATTAATAAAAGAGAATGAAATAGAAGGGTACTTGGAAGAAAGATGGATTCAAAGCAAGGTTTGTAACCTTGAAATTTTTATTTTTGAAGTCCATTGGGACTAATACGCTAGACTGGGTGATTTAGTCCTACTACAATAATCTAGGAAGAATCTAGAATCTTCTGGTGACTAATTTGGATCTATATAAATCTAGAAAAAGGGTATATTGGGACTCATAAGCCCAGAGGGGAAATTTATTCCTAGTATTAGTGTTTGACTAATATTTTTGTAGCCTCTAATGATCTTTTGTAGCTTTCATCTTGTCCAATTCTCCAAGTTTGAAAGTCTAAATTCTAGGTTGTAGGTGAGTTTTCGTGAAGATGACAAATTCTTATGAAAACTTTGACAAATTTTGCAACTTTTCCTTCAACGTATCTTCAAGCTACAATTCACCTAGATCTATAAACATACATCAAGAGAGAAAAATATTATTTTGTTAGGGAATGGGGGTTTGCCTTGGTCAAACCCCGTTTTGGTAATTAAACCTTGAAATGAAATAGAAAGGCATGAAGGAATGATGAATGAACAAATGCATGTAACAACTCACCAAACCTTGTTGAAGCCTTGGATTGCAAATCTAAAAACTAGCTTGAAGTGACCTCAATGAGTGTAGATCTTGATTGAATGAAACTTGAATAGGATAATGGCTTGGACACTTGATTAGATCTTGAATGCTACATCAACATATTAGCTCAACAACATGCATGATGCACTAAATATTTGACATGATAATATGGATCTTGATTGCTGCAATAATCTTCTACAAATCTTCCCTTGAATTCCTTCTTGAATACTCTATAATTCTCTTGTGAAATCTTAGGAGCCTTGACTCAAAATTTCTATGAGAAATTATGTGAAATAACCTTGTATGTATACTTGTTAATTCCTAATTTCCTAAAATTACAACACTACAAGCCAATATCAGATCTAGGATAATAAAATATTGCCAAGAATTTGAATAAAAATAGTTCCAAGTTAAAGTAGGACTCGTACGCCAAGTTGGGCATATGAGTCTCAATGGCTTAAACCTGGGACACAAACTCAAAGAAGTGGATTATTTAATGTAACATTTGAAATTAGGCCCCGCTAGGTGGGACCCATACACCCAAGGTGGAATATGAGTCCAAAATCCCTAGATCTGGAACACGTAACCTCAAACATTAAATTATGATTTTCTATTTGTTAAATTTTGGGATTATCCATAGAAAAATGCATTAAATAAGGCCCGTGGATGCAAAATAGGACCAATTAAGGCATAAAGAAGCCAAATTTTAATGAAAAGGGCCCAAAACTTAGTGTGAATATTTAAAACATATTACAACACCAAATTAAGGCATCACTTAGCTCATTTTGTCAATTATTCCCAAATTAAGTGAGGAAAAGGGATACCTTTTCTGTCACTACACCAAAATAGAAGTGTTATATATGAAAATTCATCTCTCAGCCCTTCTGAGCACAATCATGTCTTCTATTTTAATCCATGTGGCACTATTTAATATATGAAGAGCACAAGCCTCACAAATTCAAGAGAGAAAGGGATTAGATTTGCAAGCTTGCTCCAATACCATGTTGGAGAAACCAAGATATGCTTGCAATAATCAACAAGTTGTATCATCTTTCTCCAAGGTTGGTCATTTTAGGAGGTCTCTCTCTCTCTCTCTCTCTCTCTCTCTCTCTCTCTCTCTCTCTCTCTCTCTCCTTATATACTTCTCTCTATCTCTCCATCTCTCTCCATATCTACCTCTATCTCCCTCTCTCTCTCCCTCTCTCTCCCTCTCTCCCAATCTTCCAACCTTCCTCCTTCCCTCTTTGTTTCTCTCTATCTCTCTCCATCTCTACCTCCCCATCCCTCCTTCCCTCTCTCTTCCCTCTCTCTCAATCTCCCAACCTTCCTCCTTCCCTCTCTATTTCTCCCTCCATCTCTACCTCTCCCTCCCTCACCTCTCTCTCCCTCTCCCTCTCTCTCCCTCTCCCTCTCCCTCTCTCTCTCCCTCTCTCCTTCCCTCTCAATCTCCCAACCTTACTCCTTCCCTCATTATTTCTCTCTCTCTCTCCCTCCCCCATCTTTCTCTCTCACTTCTCCTTCCCTCTCTACTCTTTATCTCACCATTCTCTCTCTCTACTTATCCCTCTATCTATCATTCCTTATATACTTCTCTATCTCTCTCCATATCTACCTCTCCCTTCATCCTTCCCTCTCTCTCCTTCTCTCTATACTTCTTCATATCTCACCTCTCTCTCTTTGTCCCTCCCTCCTTCCCTCTCTAATTTTCTCTATCTTCCCCCTCTCCCTCTCTCTCTCTTCTTCCTCCCACCCACCTTACCTTTCTACTTCTTTCTATCACCTCTCTCATTTCCTCTCTTATTCTTGCTATCTCTCTCTCCCTCTCTCTCTCCTTCTCTCCTCCTCTCTCTCCCAAATATCCTAAACCCTAATCCCTATACCCTAAACCCTAAACATTATCCCTTAACCTTCAACCCCATACTTTAAACCTTAAACCCTACACCCTCAACCCTCATCCCTATACCCTATACCCTCAACCTTATACCCTAAACCCTAAACACTATCCATCAACCCTATACTAAAACCTTAAACCCTACACTCTCAACCCTTAACCCTGTACCTTATACCATCAACCCTATACCCAATATTCTAAACCCTAATACCTATACCCTATACCCTAAAACCTGAATAATTTCACTCTTAAAGCCTCATCCCTATACCCTATGCCCTCAACATTATAACCTAAACCGTAAACATTACCCCTTAACTCTCAACCCTCAACCATCAACTCTATACCCTAAACCCTATACCCTCAACCCTCATCCCTATACCCTATACCCTCAACCTTATACCCTAAACCCTAAATTCAACCTTGTACCCCAAACCCTCAACCCTAAACCCAATACCCTCAACTCTATGCCTAATATACCAAACCCTAATCCCTATACCCTATATAATTAACCCTATACCCTCAACCTTGAACACTACCCTGGACCTTATACCTTAAACCCTAAACCCTACACCCTCAACCCTCATCCGTATATCCTATAGCCTCAACCTTATACCTAATATAGTAAACCATAATCCCTATACCCTCAACCTTGAAAACTATCCCTCAACCCTATACCTTAAAACCTCAACCCAATCCCCTCAACCCTCATAAGGGGAGAGAGAAAGAGGGGGGTGGGAGGAAGGGAGAGAGAGGGAGGGATATGAGAGATATAGAGTAGAGAGGGAAGGAGAGAGAGTGAGAGAGAAAGAGGGGGAGAAATGGAGGGATAGAGGGGGTGAGAGAGAGTGAGAGAGGGAGAGAGAGAGAGAATGGTGGGATAGAGAGGAGATATTGAGAGAGAAAGAGGGGGGAGAGAGGGAGAGAAATGGGGAGAGAGAGATAGAGAGTAGAGATGGAAAGAGGTAGAGAGGGAGACATCTAGGTGAGATAGAGAGAGACAGACACAGACATGGATAGATATTCATAGAGGGAGAGGTAGGTAGAGAGAGGGAAAGGGGAGATAAATATAAGTAGAGAGAAGGAGAGGTAGAGAGAGAGATATATTACATAAGGAAGGAGAGAGGGATGGAGAGGTATGGATGGAGAGAGATGGATGTGAGAGAGAGGTGAGATAGAGAGTGGTAGGGAGTGATGGAGGGAGAGGCGGGTAGAGAGGGATAGGTGAGATAAAGAGAAGTAGAGAGAGAGAGAGAGAGGGGAGGAAGGCAAAGGTAAAGAGGGATAGGTGAGATAAAGAGTAGTAGAGAGAGAGAGAATGGTGAAATAGAGAAGAGAGAGTGAGAGAGAAAAAGGGGGTGGGAGGGAGGGAGAGAGAGAAAGAGAGAGGGGGAAGGGATATGAGAGATTGAGAGTAGAGAGGGAAAGAGGTAGGGAGGGAGACATAGGTGAGATAGAGAGAAAGGAAGAGAGAAAAACAAACCAACAAAGAGAGAGTGATGGAGGGAGAGGTAGATAGAGAGAGGGAGAGGGGAGATAAACATAAGTGTATCTAGAGAAGGAGAGGTGAATAAAGATAGAGAGAAGTAGAGAGGGAATGAGGGAGGGAGGGAGAGAGGTGAGATAGAGAGGTTTAGGGAGAGAGTGGTAGGGAGTAATGGATGGAGAGGTAAGTAGAGAGAGGGACTAGGGAGATAAAGAGTAGAGAGGGAAGGAGGGAGAGAGTGTGAGGTGAGAGAGGTGAGATAGAGAGAGAGAGAGAGTGTGTGTGTGTGTGTGTGTGTTTTTGTGTGTGTGGTAGGGAGTGGTGGAGGGAGAGGTAGATAGAGAGACGGAGATGAGAGATATAGATAAGTAGAGAGGGAAGGAGATAGGGAGGGAGAAGTATAGAGGGAGAGAGATGAGATAGAGAGAGGGGAGAGGAAGAGAGAGATAGAGAGAGAGGAGGGAGGGAAGGAGAGAGAAGTTGGAGAGAATTAGAGAGGGAAACTTAGCTTCTAGAGAAAGAGAGAAGTGACATGGAGAGAATTAGAGAGAGAGAGAGTTCTTGAGCTCAAGGGAGAGAGATTCAAGTAAAGGGATGGAGATAGTGAGAGAGAGGTTTAGAGTGTAAGGGATAAACAATGAGTGAGATAGAGAGAGAGAGAGGGAAAAAAATGATACATCATTTTGAATACTAAAATTTGAGCTCTTGATTACTAAAATTTGACATGCTGATTATTGAAATTTCACTAATTCAGAAAAATTATAAAATCTTCCAGAAAATAGAATTTTCTTTATAAATCCTAGAGATCTGAAACCACTCTCAAACATCCTAAAACTATATACATGAAATATAACTTAAATTATAAGAAAGTAAATGTCCATATGTAAATTTCACCTATATACTCCCATATTAATTAGGTGAAAGTAGGGTTTATCGAGATGATAAACCACTAGAATTTTTCACCAAACAATCACTACAATTCAAGCAATTATGAGGGCCAAAAAATGTAAATAACAATAAGAAATTGACCCTAACTATTATAGCAACCATGAGAGAAGTTTTTAGTGCTTAAAGAGGTGTGTACCTTGCTACTTTAGGGCACAAAGGACTCATTCACTTTTAGTGGCAAATGGGTTTCTATTAGGGTTTCTGAAACTAATATTTGGGTTATTTTCCTTGATGTATGCACTCTCAGATTCCTGATTATCAGCTCCCAAATGCCTATAGTTAATTTTGTAGCTTCAATTCTTTATTTTTACACTTTGAAGGTCAATCTTGCAACTTGGAAACTTTGTCAATTTTGCTTCAAACTTCTTCTCCACTTGACCTTCAACCTATAAATATGCAAAAACACATTCAAGGGAAGAAAAACTTGTTGATTGTTAGTGAATAGGGGTTTTCCTAAGTCAAACCCCTTATAGATAATTAAACCAAATGATGAAATAATGTAATTGAAGCATGAAATGATGCATTGTTGATACCTTGGAAGTTGTCTTGGAAGATAAATCTACAATCTAACATGTAGTGGCCATGAAGAATGTAGATCTTGATCTTCAATAGATGTTAACAATGCTTGCAAGTAGATCCTCAATGCTACATCAACTTTCTTAGCTCAACAACATGCATGAATGCACTAAACCCTTGGCATGATGAAATGATCTTGAATTTCTACAATAAACTCTTGATAATATGCCTTGAAATTCCTTTGAAAATTCTCTTGAAGTTCTCTATAATGCTCTTTTGAAATTTCTAGGATGCTTCATAAAATTTCTAGGAGAAACAATGTGAATTAACCCCTTATTTATACTAAATCAAGAGATTAACCCCAAAATTCAAACAATCCAAGTCGACACCAAATCTGGAAACAAAAATTATTAAATTCCCACGAAAATGAAATTCAAAAATGGGTTCCTCGTTAAGGGAGGACCCATTCACCACCTAGGGTGAATGGATTTTGGCACTATATTCTAGGACCTTGCCTTCAAGGAATGAAAGAACATTAAAAACCCATGTAGAATGTGCAAGAAAAGAGGGGTCTTATAAAGGGAGGACCCATTCATCACCTAGGGTGAATGGGTCCTAGCACCAATTTCTAGGACCTTGATTTTTCCCAATTAAATTTTATGTAATTCAAATTATGGGCACGTTGGGATAGATCTTCACAAGGTGTCACAAATAAGGCTTAAATTTGAATTAAAGGGGATAATTAACTCTAATTAACTACAATTAATTAAGAGGACCCTAGATAAATTTGAAAGTGTGTTACAACACTTTACAACACCATAAATAGGATACAAATTAAGTACATTTTATTAAAAGGGGGCCCAAGATCAATGTGAATGTGTTACAAAAAATTACAACATTAAACCTAGGAAAAATTAGGTTAATTCAATGGAAATTATTCCCAAATTAAGTAAGGGAAAATGATACTTTTTTTGTTACTTCACATATATATAGTTTCATTGAAAGATAAGGAGAAGAAAGAGAAAAAAAGAAAGAAAAAATTTCAATGCAAAAGAAAACATGAGCGTGTTATAATGCATTCACATTTTATGAAAGAATTCACATAACACACAATCACATTTTGTGAAAGCATTCACATAACACATTCTCGTGTTTTGTGAAAGCATTCATATAAAACATGGTCGCATTTTGTGAAAGCATTTAGTTAACGTGGGCATATTATAATGTGATCACATTTTGTGAATGCATTCAAATAATGTGAGCACATGTTATAATGCACTCACATTTTTTGAATGCATTCAAATAGCGCGAGAACATTAAAATGTGCTCATATTTTTTGAATGCATTCAAATAATGCGAGTACATTATAATGTGCTCACATTTTTGTCTGATTTGGGAATTTTCAAGCCTTTGGCTTGGATTTGCCTTGGATTTCCAACCCAAAGGCTTGGATTGACTTTCCAACACCCAAAGATGTGTTTTTCCAGATTCTAAAAAAATTCACATAATCTCGAGTGTGCTTCCCATCAAGTTTGCATGTGTTTCAAGGTCAAGTAAAAAATCACCTGGGTAATGTTAAGCTCTTTCTTAGCTATCTAAGCATGTAGTTTTTTTCACATTTTGAGTATGTTTAGGCTTTCATATTTAATTTCTTTTGTTGGTGTATCTATTTTTTGTCAAAAATTAGTGTTTGGTATTTTTAACTTTATTTTTTAACTGTTCATTAAAATTTCAAATAAACTATATTTTTAGAATCTAGACTCCATTCTACACATATATGAAAAAAAAAATTAGTTTTCAAAAAAATTAGGGGGGGCATGCTTAAATTTCTATTTTTTAGGATGTTTCCACTTTTAAAATTTGTAAAAAATTATATATTCATTAAAAAATTAGTAGAAAAATTAGGGATAAATTACATGGTGTTAGCTAATTTCTCAATGAAGTGATTTTTAAAATACTAAAAAGAAGTTAACATTTTAGGGGGGGCACACTAGATGCTACATTATGTTTTTTTTAAATAAAATAGGACCAATTTGTGTGGCCCCCCTTTTTGAAACCCTTAATCTCTAAGATTTTTAAAAAAAATGGTAGTTTAGAAAGTAGATTTAGAGCACTACGACTCTTATTTCTATTGCATCATAAAATTTTGAGTGTAACTATCTTCAATTTCTCATCCAAGGTCAGTCTTTCCTGATTCAGAAAAAAAAGTGGCCACTTAAGACCCCTTTTTGGCCCTCAATCTTTGTGCACTTACCCACTGAGTTATAATTGGTATAGCTCCTGAAACAAGAGGTCCTATTAAAAATAAAATATTTTTATATTTTTTATGAATCCTATAGGACATCTTGTTGATCAACTTCTCTTTATATTCCTTTAGATTTTGAGTCTTTCACCTCACCAAACAAAATTTACCATCAATTAGAGAGTTTTTTTAGTTAGAAGGATGGTCTACATGGTTTTTAAATAGAAAATAAAATTAGTGGGATGAATCCTTCAAATTGAGATAGTATCCATGAATTTTCACCAAGCTTAAGTCTCTTAGATTATAACAAAAATAATGTGGTATTAAGGAAGAGGAAACCTAGTTGATTATGTCTATTCTTGCTAAATGTGGTATTGATTATATTAGTTTTCTCTCTATAATTTATTCTACAAGGGATTCTCTTGGTGCTAGATTTAGAATTCCTTCACTTGATTATTTTGCTACAACACTCACTAGGGAGTAGGAAAAATTAGTGTAAATTAGTACTATAAAAATATAAAAATATTAGTCTCTTACTACTAATCAAAGCATAAAAGTCCAAATAATATTCATGTACCAAGAAAAACAAATTGAAAAAATAATGAGCAAGACAAGGAATCAACAGAGTCATAAACTACCCCTAAGTCGTGTTCCTCCAACAAAAGGAAAAATGACTAAGAATACACTCACATGTGCATATTGTATGAAACTTGGGCATGATGAGCATGTTTGATAAAAAAATATATTGATGAGTTGAAGTATATTTAGAAAAGTAATGTAAGTTTTCCTTCAACCATCTTCTAGTTTATCTACTTATTTCTCTCCTTCATCACCAAAATATTTAGGATCTTGTAAAAGTCCATATAGGTTTTTCTAATGGGGTTTAAATATAAAAGGTTTGAGCATTTTTTACATAAGTACATCTCATGGATCAAGTAAATGGCTTCTTAAGTCTTGAGCCTCACATCATATATGGATTTATCACAATCTATGTTGTGTAATTTTCAACCTCATGTTATGTCACATATTTTGATGGGTAATATACTTATATGAAGTTTAATAAGAATTGATCTATTGAAATTGGTGGGGATAATTTAAATGGTGTATTGTGTGTTCCATCATTGTCAAACAATCATATTTTCATATACCATGTTAATTACAGTTTTGCAAGGAAGAGTGGAATTTAAAATAGAATTAGTCATCATTAGATGTTATGAAAGCATATATATCATGACTTATATTGGGAATATTAATCATGAATCTTAGCTATATGATTTTTGTGGGTTTTTACCTAATAATTTTTTAGATCCTTTGGTTTTTTATCATAGTTCTTGTGTGAATAATATTTCTAAGAAGTTTTGATTTTTAAATCTTGGTATTATCGACCTTCTAATTTAGAATTTTATATTTTTACCACTATTTCTTCTCATCGGTCTCTTTCTTCTTTTTATATTTTTATTTTATAAAGATATCTTATCATTTAGTTTAGCTTTATCAAATGATTTTTATAGTTTTTATAGATTTTATAGACTTGTTTTATGAATCTAATCTTATAAATTTGTAATACATGCTTAATGATATTCATCTAGTCATTGATTATATTTATAGTATTTTTGTTATCACATATTTTTAATATTTGGATATTTTATATTATGTGTCTCCACTTTGTTTTGATTGTTCACACTCATTGATTAGGCTTGCAGTTCCTTAGTTTATTGTGGCATCTTTTGATTGTGACTTCTGGACCCTATGTATTTTTCAAAGGAACTCATAATTAGACTTCCTACCTCACATTATTTATTCCAATTGGAGGTTCTTCATTATTCACCAAATTGTATTTGTTCTTTCTAAGGGAAGAAATGTTGTTTTCCATAATTGAATCAGCTTTAACATTCATGATTAGGCATCTTCTTTTGGTACAAAAGATTCTACATTGTGCGATGATTTTATAGTCTTTTTCATTCCATCTTATGGGGGAATTTTCATATTAGTGGATTTCATTAAAAAATTATTCATGTTTAATATTCTTCCATCACTTGTACATACCTTTTTTTCTTTCTTTTGGATAGGATATTTCTCCCACTTGGTTCTTCTCCTTTAATCTCGTTATCAAATATATTTATTTGTAAATGTATGGTTGATTAGGCCTTATTACAAAGACCCAACACTAATTTTATCTTGTGTGCACATATCCTTGCTAAGTTATATTTAAGGGGGATATTGGTGTGAAATTATATTCACACATTATCATAAATTTATTAGGGTTTTTTATTAGGAATTTATTTTCCTATTATTAGTTAGTGAATCTTGTGATATTTTGTTATGAAATTTATTTTCTTAATTTGTATATTTTTAACAAATATAGATGTATATATTATTGTAAATTTTATTTTTAATGAATGATTGGATGCACCTAATTCAAATTTTACATCTTTTTCCTTATTTTATGATTTTCTAGAAATCCCCTTGTTTAGGATAATTACTGAAGGTGTTCCTAGCTTCTATAGAGATACCATAAGATCTAAAAAAAATATTTGTAACACTATAACATCTTAGCCTCTTTTTAATCTGACATATATTCACCACTATATTGTAAGCATGTAAATTAGAGCTAGCATGAAATTTTGGTTTTGTGGGGACAAAATATTTTTGGATAATATGAATTAATATAAAAGGTAAAGTATCTAAAGGAGCTAATAGAATCATACCATCCTTATATGGGCTAATGATATAAAACTAGATAATGAAGACATATGTCAAGTCCATAAAAGAAGTGTAAAGCTAATAAAATAAATAAATATATTGAACTTAGGTTTTAACACTCAAATATAATTCAAACTCACTAATCAATAAAACATCATCTTTGTATTAATAAAATTGTGCAAGAAAACTACTTTCACATGTAAAGAAGTGTCCATAGAACCATCACAATTTAACATATAATATTTCTTCACTAGGCACAATAATATCACCATGTAATGAAAAACAATGTTACTATCACAAATAGCCACATGAAGAGTTAAAGATGTATTTTCATAAGGTACATAATCATCATAGGAAGTACATGGATATCAATAGAGAAAATATAAGATGCAAATGAGAGATCATCATATATATCACATCATTGTGCAGGAGAGGAGACATGTCATCTAAAAATTATGAATTTGTGGATGCAATATTATCATATTTATAAAAGGAATATCATTAAAAGGTATAGACATGCCATAAATGAATAAATTACATGTAACAACACCATGCATGCCCATAATACAAGTTGTTCCACTGAGGAAAACTTCATTAGATATTTACACTTCATTATCATAATCCATAAGATCATTATGAATATCATGGAAAATTAAAATAAATGTATATAAAAGGATAGGATGAGAAATAACCAAATCCATAAAGAAAGGAAAATATAACACATGGTAGAGAAAAGTATTCATAGAGGAAATTTCCTTATCCTTAAGATAAGAAATTATGTTTAAGTGTCAATGATAGTGGGATGATGTGTTGCAAAAGATAGAAACATATCTAATATATATAGTGGATTACCCAAGACTGGGATGATGCAACCAAAGTGTTTCTCTATGAAATTATAAACCCTAATCAATGTATAATAAGTATATGTGAATAGAAATATATCCATATCTTGGTAACTTTAAAAGTAGATGATAAAATTGGAATTATATTAGATCTTAAAACCTTAAGGGAAGTGAATGTATAGCCTTATGTTCAAACCCTAGGGGGAAAATGAATAAAAATGTTCACCTAAATATAAGTGAATAAAAGAAAAATTATTAGTCTAAGAAAATTGAAATAAATGCATACAATTGAGCATAAATTAACCTAGACTATTTTAGACCTAAAATTTGATAATTTCAATGAATATTCAAAAAACTAAATGAGGAAGGATAGGATACTTAACTTTGGAAACTAGGATGATTAAATAAGGGTTGATGTTGTGTAGAATCTTGTCACCTTATTCCAAATAATTAATGCTTGTAATTTGATAAAGCCCTTAAGATGTATATAGTTTTTGAAATGGCTATGAGTAAAATATGCCCCTCTTAGTGTCAATCCAAAGTTCTTCAATAAAAAATTGACACACAAGATCAATTTGTAACCTATTAGATTGATTTAGAAGATATGAGAATTTTGTAATATGTTAGAGCAAATAACCCAGGAGAAACATTTATTAATAAACCTTCACGAATAAGCGAGAGAAGCACACAAGCTATTTCACCAGAGAAAAAATAAATGAATGAGATGAATTAAATATTATACAAAGTGCCTTAAAAAGGCATGAAAAGTGGGTGACGAGTGAGAAACTTCCCATCATGAGAAAAACTACCCAAAAAACAAATGCACAATTAATCCTAAGTTAAAACTTAATACTATACTAACAACCCCCCTTAAGTGCAAACTTAGGGAGAATGCAAAAATGAAATATGGGTCTCAACTACATAACCATGGTAGGTACCCATTTACAATGCAATTTCTCACAACCAGAGAAAAAGAGAAAAAACCTGTGGGAAAAAACCCCTCTCCAAAAGAGAGAAAAGAAATAAAAACTCATGCATGGATGGAGGACTCAATCACACCCCCCAAGGACTACACACATCATGTATATACAATCAATAGCCCCCCATAGGAGGGAAAGAGAGAGACTATATAGACCCCCCACAATGTGTAATTACCTATAAAAATGGTAAGTGCCTGAAGAAAAAACATAATCCAATGTCAAAAAACAACTTCTCTCCCTTTTGAAAGAAACAAAACCAAATACAAATATAGGTATCCTTCCCATTCTAGTTAGGGATTGAAAGAAAGAACCATGAAAATGTATGATGATGTCTCTGAAATCTACTCATGTGTCACCAAGACCTTAGAAGATGATGCCACAAACCAATCAAGAACATGCCCAATCACAATAGGAGGTGACAAACAAGGTACCACTAGAAACTAATCTTGAACACTCTCTAGAGACTGAGATGGAGTGACAAGATTTGTACTACAACTATCATCAAATAGGACGGATATACCCTCAAATGTGTCTTCCAAGTTAGAAATATGATATTCTATGAACAATGAACCAATGTATGACAAATAAGAATCCCAATCAAGAAGACAATGAGATACTGGTTGTGATGAATCACTGGACATGCTCAATGAATCATCAATGTAAGATGAATGGTCCTGCTGAACAGGAATGATAGGAGCCTCAATCAATGACTCTGTACAATGAATCACTGAAGGTTCAAAGGTACATCAACTATACTCGACAAGGAAAACTTTAAGAAACCCCCCCGCGAAGAAGCTATAAAATCCTGGAGAACCTTTCATACTTCCCTCAAAAAATATTAATTTTAGAGGAATTTTTTTTCATTTTTTGTGAAAAAAAAATCCCCATTGGCGAATCTTTTGTAATCGCTAGATGTCTGTGGAAAATCTTGGAAAATTGCATTTTTTTTAAAACCACTAAAATATTTTCATTGGCGATTAAAATCTATTTTCAAACCAATAAAATATTTCTATTGGCGAATTAAACCTATTTTCAAACCAGAAAAAATAATTTTGTTGGCAATTTTTTTTTTCAAACTAAAAAGTAAAATTCATTGTTGAATTAAACCTATTTTCAAATGATTAAGAAAAAAACATTAGTGAGTTAAACATAATATAAAACTAATAAAAAAATTCATTGGCCAATTAAATTTAGTGGTGAATCCACTACCATTCAATGAATTTTCAATGGACGGTTGTACTTGCATTCTGGAAGTATATCTCTCAAGCACTAGATTTGCAAATGGAAACCTCCAAAATAACACTAGAACCCTTAGATGTGGACACATGGCGAGATCAAGGGTCATCATCATGGTAATTAATCTAACAGGTTGGATTTTGGCGATGAGCGATAGAACTTAAGTGGCAGAAATATGCACATGCATTAAGTTTGTTTTAAAAGAGGGACCACCTAGAAAGAACGTAGGACCAAGGCTTAAAAACTTAAGAACGTTTTAAACAAAGGATGTGGCACATCAATCTAACCATGACCGTTTGATGAATTTTTGATGGACGACTTTAGTTGCATTCCGGAAGTATATCTCTCAAGCACTAGATTTGTGAATTGAAACCTCCGGAATAACAGTAGAACCATTAGATGCAGACGCATGGTGAGATCAAGGGTCATCATCATGGTAATGAACCCAACGGGTTGGATTTTGGCAATGAGCAATAGAAGAACTTAAGCGGCAGAAATATGCACGTGCATAAAGTTTGTTTTAAAAGAGGGTCCGCCTAGGAAGAACGTAGGACCAAGGCTAAAAATTTAAGAATGTTTTTTTTTTATCAGTGATACTTTTCTATTTTATTAATTATAAAGCAAAAGATACAAATTCTATAAAGTTCACAACATCCAAAAACTACCAAAAAATTTGATCAGTGATACTTGTTTATTTTATTAATTATAAAGAAAAAGATACAAATTCTACAAACTTAGCAACATCCAAAAACTACCAAAAAAGTTGAATAACCAACTCAAAAACCAAAGTATCAAAACTTCCCTAAATAGCTATGCCTTTGTAGCAGAGGCTAAAAACAAAATAGAAAACTACACTTTACGTTAACCATTATTACTCATTCTTCTTCGAAGACACACCCATCTCCAGCGGTAGTATCTCCTTTAACGGTTTTGGCTTCTTCTGTGGATGCAGTCCCTTCTTTTCGCACATCTCCTCTCTGGAAACTTCTTTTAGATTTTCTATTGTTTTCTCTAATGCCATTAGCTCAGCATAGATTTTTAAGTGCTTTCCACCCACGCTCAGCTCCTTCCCGCCACCGGTCTTTAGTGCAACCCTCTGGCCATCTGATAAAGAGGAGATTTAAATCTGCAAGCTTCAAGCCCCCACCATCCATTCCTTCTATTTTTACCAACCCTACTCCTGGTATCACCTGTTGTAGAATGCTTTCCATGTCCACTAAAAAATCTTTATGCACCAGAGTTTTCATTACTCTCCTCACCTCGTTCACCGGTTCTCCTAAGTCTAAACCCCAAGCCATGACCAACGAATAGATATCCATATTCGTTATGAATCTATGTGTCAATTTTTTGAATCCATCCCAAAACATTATTTGAATTTATTTCACCACCTGCTCTTCCTTGTAGAGAAATAAACCTCGTAGCCTCTGCACAGACGCTTTACCCATAAAGGGGTCTAGCTTCCTCTGCGATGTCATGGTGAAACTAGCCTCCATTGCTTTTTTGTTTCATTGGCTTCCAACCTATCACCCGCCGCCGAAAGGATACAATCCTATTATCCTTACACTCAAACTCGAAGAAGCATCGAGGGTGATAGGTGAATGTCATTATAACACCTCATTTCGCTAGCCTTCTCCATAAATGCACCGTTCTTGTCACCTTTCCTATCTTAATTCACCAAAGTCAAGGTTTTGGTACTTTTCCTAACCTTACTACCTTAGTAACTTAGTTGCAAGTCTTTCTTGGTCATCTTTGTAGTCAGTGAGTCAGAAGTTTCAAAAAATTTAAAACTTTAGACTTTGGTTCTAAGGTTCCAAATTTTAGCAACCATGCAACATTATGGACCAAGACCATTCGACGAATTTTCGATGGACGACTGTAGTTGCATTCCAGAAGTATATTTCTCAAGCACTAAATTTGTGAATGGAAACCTTTGGAATAACACTAGAACCATTAGATGTGGACACATGGCTAGATCAAGGGTCATCATCATGGTAATGAATCTAACGGGTTGGATTTTGGCGATGAGTGATAGAAGAACTTAAGTGGCAAAAATATGCACGTGCATTAAGTTTGTTTTAAAAGAGGGACTTCCTAGGAAGAACGTAGGACTAATGCTTAAAAACTTAAGAACGTTTTACACAAAGGATGTTGCAAATCAATCTAACCACTACCATTTGATGAATTTTTCATGGACGGTTGTAGGTGCATTCCACAAGTAAATCTCTGAAGTAGTAGACTTGTGAATTGAAACCTCTGGAATAACACTAGAACTGTTAGATGCAAACACGTGGTGAGATCAAGGCTCATTTCTCTCTTTTTAATGACAGTGTATTACATTTCATTTAATTGAAATTCTCAATCTTTTTGAAGAACGTGTGGTAGTCGTACTACTCACAGTGATTAATGCCATATGAACATTCGAAGCGATTGATTGGACAACTCATGAGTCATAGCTTTAATGAAACAATATTTGTAATTATTTCAAATTTTCATAATTCATATCGTTTGAGTGACACTGGAGTCTGGTGATTTTGACAGTGTGTCACTTGTCAGCTTGAGGTACAGTTTGCGTGCAACCAAACGTCAATCAAATTAAACATTTTAATTTTACATGTAAGGCATAAGTTTTAATTGTACATGTGATAGGTCGAATGTGAGCGTTAGAAAATGAGCAGCAAGTAAAAGAGTGTGAATAAACACCAAAACAACCTACACCTCAAGATTAGCCTAAGTTGGAAATAACACAAGATAAAAAGCAACAAAATGGAACCTTATACCTTGCATCGAATCGATCCTTTGGTTGGATCTTCGATCTTTGATGTGTATGCTCCTTGGATGGCAAGTAGATGCAAGCTAAATGATGTTGTGAGGATGAGTGCAAGTGGATGAAAACAAGAAAATGGCTAAGTATAAGTTGAGAAACAAAATTGCAAGAGTTTGGCTAGCAAAATAAGAGAAAAGAGGGGGTATTTATAGGAATTTTGAGAATTCCTAGAGGAGATGGATGGTCAAGATTGAGCCACCAAATATCAAGATGTAGGGCTAAGGTGAGTTGAGAACTCACAAGCCCTCACATCTTGACATGTGGCATGTGATGTAGCCCTAAAAGGTGAAGTGGACATGAGGTGGAAGGAGAAGGACATGACATGGAGGGGGTACAAAGTACCTTGGGATTGGACAATATCTCCTCATAAAGGAGGTCCTTGTCCCCATGTGGGTGAGAGGACAAGTGGGGAATTAAAAATTCCTCAAATATCCTCATAGGGAGATGGGAAAGAATTTTAAATTCCAAAGGGTGCATTGGGGGATTAAATGTGAATTAAAAATTCACATAGGGAAGGGAGATGCCTTGTCAAAAAAGAAAGGCATTTAAGAGGGTTGACTCAATTAAGTGATTAGGATTGTGCAAGTACTTGATTAGACTGATTAATGAAGATTAGGAGAGAGTTAGATTTCACATGTGACTTGATGTGACAAGTCAAAGATCACATGGGGAAGAGTAATGAAGGATTAGAGGAGGGTTAAATGGCTAAGAGAGATTAGAGGCCAGCTTGTAATTTGGAGGATGTGACACATCCTAATCAAGGATTAGGCATGTGCACATCCTAATGATGGGATTAGAGGAAGGATTAGATAAGATAAAAATGATGGAGGATGTGACATAAAGGAAATTAAATAAATAAAATATTTATTTAATTCAATTGATGGAAGGAGGATTAAAGAGATAAGGTATTATTGATTAAATACCTTAGGGATTTGGTAGAATTAAAGCTATTAATTAAATAAATAGCATTTAAAATAAGACGAAAGGGGATGAATTTGATAAATTAAGTGTCCAAATTTAGACGCCTACATTTTGCCCCTCTTTGAGATGGTGTTACGGCAGCATCATTTCAAAGAATATTAAAACATAGAACCTAGAAGAAGATGGTTAGATTGGAAAAGATGCCCCAGTCATTCCTTTGAATGATTAGGAAGGGAAAAAGATGATGAAAATTAGGGATGAAGGATGCCCCCTCGAGAGGACATGCGGGTTCAGGAGAACACGAGTGGGCTCTCGAAATGGATGAGATGATGCAAGGGGAGAGTGATGAAGGAGAAGAGGAAGATGATGCAAAATGAAGGTGATGGAGCACAAAAGGATGAAAAAAGGTGATGAAAGATGAATGGATGGGAGGAATTTTGATAGATGATAGGATGGGGGATACATGCAAGAGGATGGAATGGAAAGATGAGATGCAATTTTCCATCGTCGGAGCACTGATTTTTGCTATAGCATAAGACACAAGACGCCAAGGTATGAAGAAACAAGGCGGATTAGTGTCTAATGCATAAAACAAACATAACAAACAAGAAGGCTATCCCAACACCCCAAAGTCACGAAGACCTTGGTCGGGCCAGGTATTGGGATAACCACAAGCACACAAGGATGCCCCAGCGTAACACAAGACCTCAAGGATCTTGGTGGGTACTACGTGGGACAACCGAGAAGACGTAAAAGATCAAGATACACCCCCTATGTTGAATAGTCAAAAGCACACCATGATATGATGGATCAAGGGCGATGATGATGCGATGATAGGGAGCTCAAAATGATAAACAAAACTAAAAGCATCAAAAGATCACAATCAATTTTAAACGCCCTTGGCCATATAGGATCACTTGGACATGGATGGGATTGATGAGGTTCATTAGGAAGGATGCATCCTGTTGAGACCAATGATGGATACTAAATTAAAAGATTGATATGACGTAGGATATTCAAAACTGATTGGATTTGATGATACAAGTGAATCTCATTTGTTAAGATCCAGCTAGATAAGGGCATAGCTTGACGACGTGACACGAGAGACATGACACAAGATACATGACACAAGACAGGAGATTAACACATCCTAGTGACCTAGGGGCTCGAGGGCTAATCAAAGATTAGCCTTGCCTACGTGGAAGCACAGAGCCCTCGTAGTTCGACAAAAGGCTGACTACAGACCATGATGGAGATTTTGATGGATGACCAAGATAGGATGGAGACCAGGAGAAAAGAGGAAAAATATAGACTGATGATGGATGGAACCCCGGAGGTGGATCAAATGATCGACCTTGCCTATGTGAAATCGCAGGGGCAACGTAGTTCGACTGAAGGCCAAAGACAAGTGATGGATGAAAGAGGATGAGATAACCCTAGATAAGGGGATAAAATGATTGGACTGACACAATGGGACAAGATAGACCTGTTGGATTGGATTGGAGGATGATGGTGATCACAAAGCTCAGAGATGGGATAGTTATCCAAGTCATCAAAAGAGGAATTGGGAGGATGATAGGATGGATAAATGAATGATGAGATGATGGATGATGAGATAGTAGGCTATAGCGAGATACCAATGACAAAGGATTATAAGATGGGATGAGGAGAAGGAGAGGAGGATGGGAAGATGAAAAGGATGGGGGAGATAGGTAGGGATGGAATAGTGAGACAGGGATGTGATGGTGGGCGGGTATGAAGATAGGGATGGGGAGGGGGAAGAGATTGGATGAATAGAGGGGATTGGCTAGGTAGATGGATAGATGCTAGGATGGATGGAGAATGATAAGGAGGTTTAAAAGGAATGTTTAGATGTATAAGAAGATGAGGACAGGAAGACATAAGGGATGGGGATATGAAAGGGAGTGTTTTGATGGATGGATAGGAGGATGAGGATGGAGATGGGGATATAATGATAAGGAAATGAGGATAGGGGAATGGAAGGGAGTGATTTGATAGGATGAATGATGTCTCCAAGGACTATAGCACAAAGGAAGACAGATGCCCCCACTCTAGATATGTCATGTGTGGGGAGGAATGAAGGATGGAAGACAAGGGGATGGGAAGATAAAAGAGTGAGATGGATGAAGATAGGATGCATGGATAAGGAAGGGAGATGGAAGGGAGCATGATGGGTGGATAAGGAAAAGGGAATGTGTGCCAAGAGGTGTCCAAAGCAGGTTTATATGTTTTCCCTGATTGTTACCAAGATCACAAGGAGGATGGAAGGAGTGGGATAAATGAGATATGCCAAACATGACGTGTAAGATGGGGAGGATGGAGGGGATGAATGAAAATGATGTGTAGCAAGAAGATGGGTGCATAGCCGAAAGTGTAGCAGGAAGCATAGCGGATGGAGGGAACGCAAATCAGGAAGTTGCCCCCAAGTGCAGATGGGGATTTACGCATGACGCCTGTTTGCCAGGTTTTCATCATGGTACTTATCCAAGGTGCTTGTTTGCCAGGTTTTCACAATTGGATGGATTATTTCTCTTTACTTTCTTTCTCTTTTTTTTTTTTTTGATTTTTTGACTTTTTTGGATTTTTGGACTTTTTGGATAGTATGCAGAAGGAGATGGATAAGGATAGGGAGGCGAATAAGTGGATTTAGAAGACATGCGATAAGGATATGGATGAAGACCTAAGCACTGTGGGTTCCATATGAGGTATTTAAGAAAGCTCATGTTCAAACTGACTATTGGATGTTGGTACAACCTTAGGATAAATGGATTATGCTAGAGGATGAATGAGAGGGATTTGATGGGGAAGGTACAGGGGATAATGGGTGGGATGTTGAAAATGGTATGGATAGAATGATGGGGTGGATACGTGATGGGGAGATGAGTTCAGGACCAACATTGGCACATGTGGTGATGGATGTGAAAAGATAAGGGACTAATGGATGGAGAATGTGGGGATAATGGAGGAGATGGAATAGCGAATTTCGAGACATAGGGACCCAAAATAGATTTAGGAGGTGAAAGGGATCTATAATTAGCTTTTGGATTAGCAAATTTGGATGTTCTTACAGATTTTCACTGATGGCATTGCATCTTTTTTTCTTTGGGATCCACATGGTTTTGATCTTGTTTATCGGGTTTCTTTAAGTGAGCTATAGATTTGATTTTGATTTTGGATTTTGTTTTTCTTTTCTTTATCATGTCTTTTAGAGGGGACATGGGAAGCTTTAGATTCATGTGGGTGTTTAGATTGATGCATTTTTCCTCTGGCATCCAAAGTGCTCGTACTAGCAATGGGATGGGTGTGAGGGGATGGACGATGTGGAGCAAGGGAGGTAGGAGTATGGGGATTACGTGTAGATGGGGGATGTTTAGGTATGTTCCTTTGTTGATCCTGATTATGGGATATGTGAGAGGGATGTTTATGATGGATGACATGTATAGGTGTTGGATGGATGAATGTATGAGATGTAGGAGGTGATCTTGGGATATACAGACCCAAGATGGATAGAGTGGATGAAGGACAGGAGATGGTGGATGGAGGGATATAAGGACCCAAAAGGGATGGAGCAAATGAAGGAGGAATATGGATGGTTGTTTTGAGGTGATACAATAGAGGAGGAGGGATGGCAACATATGATCTGGAGGAGCGATGGGTAGAGCCAGAAGTTCTTTTGGAGAAGGCTCATTGAGGATGTCTAGAAGTTGTACCAACATCTTTAGATTGTGAGTCTTGGGGAATAGATCCAAGACCTTGCATGCAGATTTGTTCTTTGACTTGGATGGGCTCTAAAATACCTTGCTCGTGAAGGCCTAGACCTTTTCCTTGATAGTTCATGTTCTTGAGCATTCGATCCATGATAGGATTTTTGTTATTCTGAAAACATGATGCGAGTCCATTATTAGGTGGGGGATGATGGGTGGTATATACACTATGTTTTTCTTCTATAAGGAGGCCACCATGGAAGAATGTGAGAGTACCAAGGGGATATGCAAGCGATGTGGGGATAGTATTTTTAAGCGATGATGGGGTATCTCGAGAAGGAGATGATGGGATAGCAACATTTGGATGGGTTCTATCTGGAGAGGGAGTAGGGGATATAATAGGATCTGATTTTGTGGTAGCAGGCTCATGCAATGGAGATAGAGATGGAGTGGTAGAATCTTGAATGTCAAGAGGATCATGGGATGGAATGGATGGGGGACTGTGATCTTGTGGTAGACTAGGTGGAATGGTAGGACCTTGATCTGGAGGAGGGGATATGTTGGCATGCTTTGGATCAGGCTCTTGGCATGACTCATTGTGTGTGGGAGGCATGATAATGGAGTCATGGGGGGACTCTTCAAGTTGGGGAGATGGAAGGATAGAGGATTCGATGCAGTTATCAGAATGGATTTGGGCATTGTCGATGGGTTCGATGACTCTTGGAGTAGGAGGTGGATGTTCAATGGATTCAGAGAATGTGACGGTAGGAGATGGGGGTTCAACGGATTCAGAGGATGTGATGGTAGGAGATGGGGGTTCAATGGATTCAGAGGATGTGATGGTAGGGGATAG
>VDFB02281492.1:419608661-419670701 GCA_007258455.2 Sequoia sempervirens
ATGGTTTCTTTCGGTTCATTAAGGTGAGCTCTTTGTAGAAAACCTCCTTAATTTTTTTTCCTTTTAAAATTTAATGGTGGCTTATTAATTAGAAATATCTACATAATTTTTTTATGATTTATTAATTAAAAGTTTTAATTTTACATAAAAAGTTGAATAAAATGTTTACAAATATAAAATATAATAAGAAAGAGTATACCAAGTGACATAGTAAAACCTTATCATTCATATTTCTTATACTTGCCATGAAAAAATTTATACCAAATTTATCACAAATTGTGGAAGATTTTGTACAAATAGGATTACAATTTAAATATTAAAATTAAGTCTATTGTCTTTTATATTATATTTTTATATTTTTTTGTCATTTAAATATGTTTTCATGATTTTTTTTATAATTATAATTAAGTATTAAGAAAAATATTTGGGGGTTAAGAATTAAGATGTGAACTATTATTCCATCTAAAAAATTTAAAATAAAAAAATGTCATTTTTTAAATAAATTTAATGTATCATCTTACAAGATTACTATATCAAAAACTAAAATTAAGAATTATAATATAATTGATATTTTTAGTGGTATGTGCATATATTTTTTGGAAACTCTTTAATAATTTGTGTGCACATTCTTTTTATGATGTTTTCAATATAAATTTAATCAGTTTTAAAATAAATTTAATAATATCATATGATAATATGAAATTTTCTCAATGAGATGAAAAACTAATTTAAATATATTCTATTTAGCATATATATAACATATTAAGTAATTATGATTAAGTTATATAAAAAAATTAAAAATGTAAACATAAAATTATATTCAATTTCTTCCTTATTTTGATAAAATATTACAAAAAAAAATCACTTTAGAGAATAACCTTTAACAATTTATCTCAAACTCACATTTTTAATTAAATGTAAATATTGTTAAATATACACCCAAAATTTAAATATAGATACAATATTACTTGATTCACGGTTGTAACTTTTTAACAGTTAAAATGTCTATTAAAATTCATGAAATTCTAAGTAAACATTATACTTCCATAATATGTCTTTGAGTTTTTTGTATGATACTTTTTGTGTCTTAGGATCATTTGTGAGTGCTTTTTTATGATGTTTTATGATTCAATTATGTAATTTCTACTTTTGTCACCCTCTTTATAAATTTTATGTTTTGATAGTATGATAGTTTGTCTTTTCAAATCATGTGCAAGTACTTTTACTTTTATGAGATGTATATAATTGTGTGTGTTTTGTCTTGTATGATATAAAAGTGTTTATGCTTATATATGAGTGTTTATGCTTTTTTAATCTTTACATAAAATTTTTATCTTGCTAAGATATCAAAGCACTTTTTCCTTACATTATTATTATTTAAATAGTAGGTATATACACGTTTCTACCATTATACTTCCATAATATGTCTTTGAGTTTTTTGTATGATATTTTTTGTGTCTTAGGATCATTTGTGAGTGCTTTTTTATGATGTTTTATGATTCAATTATGTAATTTCTACTTTTGTCACCCTCTTTATAAATTTTATGTTTTGATAGTATGATAGTTTGTCTTTTCAAATCATGTGCAAATACTTTTACTTTTATGAGATGTATATAATTGTGTGTTTTGTCTTGTATGATATAAAAGTGTTTATGCTTATATATGAGTGTTTATGCTTTTTTAATCTTTATATAAAAATTTTATTTTGCTAAGATATCAAAGCACTTTTTCCTTACATTATTATTATTTAAATAGTAGGTATATACACATTGAGTAGAAATATGTTAAGTATTGATCATCCTTTAACATTCTTTAATCATGTGGACATCAAACAAGTATATTTAGGGAAAGGCTCTATGTGACCGCTTGGCTTATTTTGGCTACACCCCATGAATATTTAAATTTTCTACTTAATTTTAAGTAGCTCTTTTAAATTTTATTTTTTCAATTCAAAAAATTATTTGGAAAATTGAAAGCAAATATTTTTAAAAAAAGGAAAGAAATTTGTGAAACCACACAATATTTTTATCAATATGTAGTTGTGGATTATTTTCAACCCCTTCTATTTTTAATTCATAAATAATAACTGCTCCACTAAAATGTAAAAATATTTCAAATTATCTTTTTCCATAATTAAAAATTTACCCAAGAACACTCCAAAAACGACGACATAGAGACTTTCAAATTTTTTTGCTTCCTTGAAACGATATTTAGAACAGTGAACGCAATATGTACAGCAATATTATGCCGTACTCGACAAGATTTTCATTTCGAGATCACAGTGGATCAAAATAGCCACGCGCTCAGTCATAGTTGGGTAAAAGGAGAAAGAAAATGTGGATCCGAATCCAAGGCACTCATGGTTTTTGGTAGCAGACAAATTTCTATGTCCACACTTCCTGACCCATCACATCCCGGATAAGAAGACATTTTCCCGTCAAACTTATTTGCCCATCCACTTCTCACGCCGATCGGCCTTCCCCATCCAAAATCATTATCATACATTGGAAATCTGGGAGAACTTCCCATCATCACAGTGTTTTTAGGACTGGACTTGTCCAGCTGAAGAACTGTTGGGGGCTTTTCCAATTCCGCTCTGATGTTGGCGTCTTGGTGGGCTGATATGATCCTGTGTAGAAGCCGTGCTACACACGGCATACTAAGCTCCAAAAGCTCTCCTGCAGCAATGGTGGCGCTGGCAAATTGAATGGCATTACCGAAATAAGAGTAAGGTAGTGGTGGGACCATTCTGTGTCGACAGTTGATTGCAAGCTTGAAGGTTGTGAGCTCTGAGGAGGAGAATCCCCTGGCTTTTGTAATGGCCTGCCATATGTGTGCTGAGAGCGCTTGAAAGGATGAAATGGGTTTGTCTTTGGAACTAGCCCGGTTGGCTTGTTGCTTTAGCCGAGAGATGGTTTCAGCTGTGAAATGAAATATTTTTTCGCTCAGTGGCGGTGGGGTGAATGTCTGAAGGCATTCGGTTTTTGGGTTGTGGAGGTTATGCTTTATGGGAAGGCCTGCAGTGAAACAGCGCGAGTGGAGGGGCGGGAGATGAATGATGGACGCTGATGATTCTCGGCATAGTTGGGCCCAACAGTTGATGAAATGCCACAGAGAAGTCCCGTCTACAATTGCATGGTTTACTGTGAATGATACTGCAATTCCATCTCTCAGCTTTGTCACCTGATCAACAAAACAAACATAAACGTTTCGCTCTGTTAGAAGCATTCAATATATCAAATGATACCTTGTACCCTCAAAACATTTCATCTCTTAATCATGAATAGTTACTTTACTTTAATTGTATTGAATGTAACTGATTGTTTATAAAGATAAAGCATTAGGACTTTCAAGAGATCATCCATTTCCAACTAAATCATAAAAAAATTCAAACAAAACCCACTGACCATTGTTACCCACTTGACTGTATTTAGAAACATGAATGGACAAGTTATTTGTTAGAAAACCCAAAAAGGAAAGTTTTAAGGACTAAAGATAATCACAGCAACCTATTTCCTACTTGGGCAATCAAGCCAGGTTGTCAAGATAGATAACCTGGGATAGCTAAATCCCTGAGAGTTGGGAATGCCAGTTTACTTGGAACTGAATTTCAGAAGTGTAGTAGCACTTCTAGAAGCAATGCCAATATGAACAGGTGGGAGAAGAAGATATGCACCCCGAAATGATGCTTATACCTTCAGTATGAGTTTGATAATTTTCTAGAAACAGCAAGTCCGAGGAGCCAACAAAATCTGATTCTAAAATATCTAAATATCACACCGACATTAAGTTTACTAGATTCGTTTTTGGAAGGACCAGCTCAAACTTCAAATGTCCTTAAAAAGGACAAAATCCAAACGCACATCGCCAGATAAACTGACTGTATACTCACTGCATTGTCTAGACGACAAGCGTACAACTGGATCACAATCCCAGGGATTCCTACGCCAGCACCTGCTCATGCCAGAAATGTTGGAAAACCCAAAGTCCTATCACGAAAAGCTTGTTACCAAGTTAAACCCATCAAATAGCGTTTTGATGATTTCATATTAGGCAACTCTTTGCTCATTTCAGATCTAGAAACCTCAATAAATCAAATTATACCAATTGAACTTTACCAAATAAATATATATTTTTATTTCATATATAGAGTTATCTTAACAAGGTAAAGTTACAGAATAGATTTAATAAATTATAGATATTGTATTTTCATATCCCACATAAATAGTAACTAAAGAAAAATAATTGAATATTGAATTATAGTTTTCATTAAAATGTTTTAATTGATTTTTTATATATTGACTTTGATTATCTTAACTCTTTTAAAATTCAAATAAGTTTAAACTATAATATATCAACAAGTCAACAAGTCTAGAAAGATGATTGAAATGAATTCAATAAGATTGATTAAAATTATAACAACTGATTATATAAAAATATGGAAAAATATTTTTAAATGTAAAAATTCAGACAATCATCAAAAATCATGATTTTTTTCTTTTCATCAAAAATCGTGTTTTTTCTCTCTTCTTGATTTCTGCTTCCTGATAATAAACTCACACAATCAAACTCAAACAATTGAATTTAAAAAATTATATTCAAAATCATACTCAACAAAATTAATAATTAATTTGATATCAAAGTGCATCACAAAGAAAAAATATTAAGAGAGAACAATGGCAGAGACAAAACTAATAATTAAAAGGAAAAACACTGGGGAGGGGAAAAGAAAAAAAAGAGAGGAGAAAAAGAAAAAACATTGGAGAGGACAGTTGTAGAGACAAAACTAATAAACAGCGCAAAACATTCACCATTAAAGTTACAGACGGGAGGTTTCGAGTCACTTCCACAAAATTTCTTTTTTTTATGCACGGACAGCATCTCGTGAGGGAAAGCAGGAATAAGAATATGAAATCCAAACTGGAATGCTGCACAAACTCCACCGAAAAGGAAAAAAGAAATTATAAACCAACTAATCATCTCAAACGAACTGAACCGCCAACCTGGTATACTTCTGCACGTCTGGAAAGACACCCAAAAAAACAAAGCAACTGTCAACTGTCCAAGATTTAATTAATAAAGTTCAACTTTCCATAACATAATACCATCCGTACACAAAAAAAAACTTAGAACCAATCAGGCTTCACAAAACACTTAAGTTTCACATTAAACAATCCGAAAAGGCAAACCAAGAACCCCACTATTGAGCGGAAATACCAAACAATATACCTGAACGGCCAACAAAGGCAAAAATTGACCGTTGGTATTGATTGCACCATCCAAAGTAAAGAGCTCGCGAACAGAAGCACCGATATTTTGCTCCATAATCTCCGCAGTCCCAACTCCATCCGCAGTCGCCTCAATAAAGTCAGCTCCGTTGTCATTACAGTCAATTACCACCTCACCATCAGAAGAACTCGTGAGCCGTCCAGCCAAGGGATAAAAGTACACCAGAGCCTCCGAAAGACTCTTCTTGAGCAGCTCCAAAACTGCCCGAAAATCAAAGTCGGCGCCCGCCATAGAATAAACAAGACCTTTCTGAATATAATTACAGCCCAGCATCTGCACATCCGATGAGCAAAGCCGGCACTGCTGAGGCACCGAAGCCTTCGCAGGAACCACTGTCCATTTTCTCCCCAAACGGACAGCTCTCTCCATTTTAGCAGCAGCCGGCATTTTGAGGGACCGTTCTTCGGACAATTTTGACAGAATGGATATCTTCACATTTTTGTTCTTAATCAAAAATGTTTCAACAAATGATCTGTTTCCGATGACTTTGATAGAATGAACACCCCTCAGTTCTTTATTCTTAATCGAAAAAATTTCAACCTATGATGAATAGATAAATGATTCTGAATTTGATCTAAAACTTGCCTAAAAGAAGAACGACGCAACTAAAATAACCCACAGCCAATCTCAGACAACTAACTAGACAATGCCTGGGAGAGACTTGAAACCCCCCTTGATTTATAACCCAAGAACGTCCAACGTGAGGTGAATAAGATAATGTACAAAAAGCACTAAGCGCTCAGCACTTGGCACGCTTTACGACGAAAAGCACTTGTGACATGCTGAGATACACAGTATGCTGTTTGCTGACATGCGGAATGAGCAGCTGTACATGTACCTGGCGCACCGCGACGTATTTGTAGTCAACTGATCGGAAAAAACCTACTACAGGTGGCACAAGCGTCCACCATGGATAACGCAGGCCGGTCACTGTTGCAGCAATGACCTTTCTATGCAACTTGTTTATCTAACATTTAAAAAGGTGTGACATCTAAGCGGTGACAGGTTCATGGCCCTTTATCCTAAATGTTAAACAGGTGTGGGACATGTCAGCCTTATTTATTCACATGATTCCACAGCCCATCGGATCTCAAGCGGAAAAATCGCGAGAAAAAACTAAATTATCACTGGGACACACCCAGAGAAAATGGAGAACTCATCATTCAAATTCCACCATCGTGGCTTGACACCTGTGAGGAATCTGCGCATTGTTTATTGGAATTATCTTTGGTGCTTCCTTTTAATTGTAATATGTTAAACGTTTGGTGTACCGTAAAAGAAATACAACTTCGGCCCACAATATGGTGTATTCAATGATTTTCCCCCGTGTTTTGGAAGGCGGGCAATAAGTCTCCTTCGATGGACAGCATGTTTTTGTTGCCTGGACTGTGGCCACTATATGTTTGGTGGGGGTGTAGGGACCTTTTTTTTGTTGCCTTTTTTTATTTCTCGTGCCCCGTTTCTTGGAGTCATTGGGGACTTTAATATTTATTTAGAAATAGTGGAATGTCATTCCTGCCCACGCGAGAGAATCTTAGCATGGTGAATTCCGTGTGAAAATGCTTTACTTTTAATAATACATGATGTTCTACGATATAATTTTTGGACGGGAGGAGATGAATCATGGAATAATAAATTTATTGTGGTTAAAATCATGTGTTTATTGTCTACTATATGGAGGTTTAGTATATTTAACATGAGGAAAACAATTATTATTGAATTCAAAGTATGCTTTTGAAAAAATTTAGTATCTTATTTTATTACATATCTAGTACATTTGAAATGATGGATCATGTTTTAGTATATATCGAAAATAATTAAATTAAAAGTCTCAACAAATTTAGTTTATTTAAAGGAAAATAAAAAGTTTGTTTTAATGTATTTTAATATAAGAAAAATAATTATTATTAATTTAAGTAATATTATTTATTTTAATAATAGATTATATATAGATAGATAGAAGAATCATCATCATTATGTTCAAGTAATCAATAATAAAATTATGTGTATATGATGTGTTCTATTTTTGTAAAATTAATTGGAAATATGATAGAAATATTTTCTTATAAAATTCAAAAAAAAAAAGTGGACCTACATTGCAAATACCAAAAATTATAGCTTACAACATCCTTGAATTCTTGATAATGTGTTCATTAAAATTGACATTTAAATATAATAATTAAATTAAGTTATCTCCTTTACTCTTATTAAATATCAAAATATCATCAAAATAAGCTACCACAAGCTTAACAATATAATGTTGCATCATTATGTTCATCATCCTTATAAATATGTTTAGGTGTATTGGAGAATCTAAATGGCATCACTAACAATTTGTATAAGTCATCCCTAGTCTTGAAGGTTTTTTTCCATTCATTTCCTCCTCAAATCCAAATTTGATAATATCCACTCCATAGATTAATCAAGTACTAAAATATGAAGATATAGAAACCAAAATAATCATTTCATCTAGATGAGGAATAGGAAATTCATACATGATAGTGATTTTTATTACCCTACTATCTATACACATCCTCCACACCTCATCATTCTTTGTATGATCTCTTGGGATCATCTTGTAAATTACTTAATTGAGTAGAGTTGATCTTGAAATTAAATAAACGAATAAAAGTACAAACATGTTGCAGACTTTTATAAAGGAATTGGCCAGTTCGTAAACAAAAGTTTCAACTTCAATCACATAGAAGTGGTCTTTATGTTTTGAATTTTCAAAATGAACATAAACTAATAAAATATAGAACGCTTGATGAAGTTTATGTTTATAATTTTTCAATGTTTTAAAAAAAAAAAGTTCTGATATTTTTTTTTAATCTAAAAGTAGATTTTCAATTGCTAAAACAATTAAGAAAAAGTGATGTTGAGTCAACATCACAAAAAAAAATCATTTTTTTTCAAAATAGATATCTAGTGCATGAAAAAAACTAAAAAAAATTGATGTATATTTTCTTTGTAATTATAACATTTTAAATTCAAACTTACAGATCACGCTCGAGGTGTATGAGCTCTGTTAGGGTTTTGTGTTTTCTGCGATCACCCTTGGCCCCTCTTGCGTCATACTGCGCAAGAAGCCCTCTTTTCTTGTGTGTACAGCCGCATTTACTGTGGTTTTTTTGTTTTAATATGCCTTCAACCGGCTCTAACCCAGCAATTCTTGTTAGTGTTAACGGTTCAACGGTGTTAATCAATGGCTCCTCCTCCGAACAAATGTCCCCAAAAATTTGTTTCGAAAGTCTTTCACGAGGTAAATGCTCTGATTCACTAGTTGATGTGGTTTTTCCTTTACCATATTTTGATACTACCTGTCAATGGCTTGAGAAATACACCCTTGTTGGGTATTTTGTTGGGAGAACTCCCCCTAAAAGTGTGCTTAAAGATTGGGTTAACAAAGCTTGGGTCCCTCATGAGGTTTGTCTTGATATGGTCCAAAATTTAACCAAGAGTTTCTTTTCAATATTCTGTTTTGCGGAGGTCAATCATGTGCAGGCTATCTTAGCCCATGGGCCTTGGTATGTCTGGTCTTCTTTGTTAGTTTTCCAGGCATGGACCCATGATTTTGCTGTCTCGGACAACACCAAGTTGCGAGTCTCGGTCTAGATTGAATTCCCTGGTCTACCCTTTCCTTGTGTTCCTTTTTAGAATAATATAGCTTCCTCACTGGGGAGGATTATTTGCATTGACCCAAATAGGTTCTTCCAGGCTAGACCCCAAAAGAGGGTTCATGTGGAAGAGGACCTTTCCAAATATTTGAAAGACTCCATTGATATCCAAATTGGAGCTCTTCGCCACACCCAGAAGGTCACATATTTTAATTTTCCCAACACGTGCTATAGGTGTCAGTCAGCGGACCACAAGATTAAGGACTGCCCTTTAGTAGTGCCTCGTACACCTTCTCCACCATGAGATGTTGAAAAGCCTCATTCGACGGCTGCATCTACTATCAAACATGATGCGAAATGGACTACGGTTACGAACCGAAAGAATAAGTCCACTGGTTCTGGGTTGGGTCCCGTGACCTCTAAGCCAGTGAAAGATGTTTTAAACCCTTCTGTGAAGGGGAAAGAATCTCTAATTGGAGCTAATTATGTTTCACAACAGCCTAGGCCAAAGGCTATGCCTCGGTCGACTGCTGTCATGTTAACACAGCCGAATGTTTCTTCTCCTGTGATGGGAGCTCAAAGGCGATCTCACAGCCCTTCCCCTCCTAGGGAAGAAGGGGAATATGTTCATGAAAAGCAGATGATGTCCTCTCCGTCCATCTAGATTGGATCAGTTCTGCCAAAAATTTTGTAGAATCGTTTCTCTTCTCTGAATGAAGAGGAATCAGGTTTCAAAAACATGAAGGAGTTTCACTCATGAAGTTCCTCTCATGGAATGATCGAGGTCTGACAGACCTCTCCAGAAAGTATTCTATCAGGGATACCTTGTGTAAGTACTCTGGTGTTGAAGTGTTTTGTCTCCAAGAAGTTAATTTTTTTGGTTTTTTGCTTGTTGCGGCTTGTCGCTCTATTTGGCTAGCTAGTAAAATATTTTGTACTACCCATGATGTTGGGTGTGGAAAATCTATCACCCTTTTGGCCCCACGGTGGCACTCTTCTGTGGTCGACCACAGGTCTGATCCCACTCATCGGCTCATCTAGATCCTTCTCAACATTGATAATCATTCATTTGGGATTATTAATGTCCATGCTTCTAATGATGTTGTGGAATGCTCTTTACTCTAGCATTGGATTGTTGATTCTTTACCAGTTGCTACCTGGTTACTCTCTGGGGACTTCAATATGGTAGAAATGGTGTTTGACAAAGATGGCACTTTGCCATTCAAATGGACAGTTGGGGAAAGGGAGGCATGGTTTTACATGCGCAATAAATTGGGGTTTTTTTATCCCAATATTGGTCATTGCCATTCTCATTCTCTCTGGCACACTTGGTGTAATTACAGAGCCGGTTCTGACAAAATATTTAAGCATCTTGATCGTGTCATGATCTAAGTGCAATTTTTTTCTCATTTGATAGCTCCTCTCTCTCGGTTAAGTCGTTGGTGGATGTGACCTTATTAGACCACTTCTCCATTTCTTTTTTTATTGAATGGGAGACTCGACAACCTCGTACGTGTAAAACTCATTTTTTTTAAACATGTCTTTACTCTACCATAAGCCTACCCTAGCCCATATTTGCAGAGTCTAGAATTTGGAGTGCAGACCAGCTCATCATACAAGCTGGATTTCTTGGTGGAATGAGGCTATCATCCACACAGCTAGATTTATGTGCATTTATGGGCACCAGCTGGCTATTTTTTGTCGGCAGTCTTATGAGGCTACCACCGCTAACCTTTGTGCTACTTTTGAGGCTTTAGCAGCCAGCCCTTTTTCTCCATCATTGCAAGTCAGGGCACTGGCAGAATTAAGGCACAAGAAATAAATTGTTGATAGTTATGCTGCTATAGGAGCGCAAATCAAAGCCCGGTTACATTGGCTAAAAGTTGGTGATCATGCCTCCAAAGAGTTTTTTTGGCTCTATGTGCCAAGCACTCATCCCAAGGCATTAAAAAAATCAAAGATGGCGTTCAGGTGTTTTCTAAGCTGCCTGATATTCTCCAAGCCTTTGTGCATCATTATGAGCAAGTCTTCACTGCATAGGAAGTCACACCTATGCGACAACAAGCCCTTCAGGATTGTCTTTTTATTATGCCAAATAAGCTTTCTTCAGCTCAGAAAATTTTTTGTGATCAACTATTATCAGTTGATGATCTCAAAGAGGTTGTCTATTCCATGGCTGATTACAAAGCCCTAGGAATTGATGGGTTCCCTTGTGAATTCTACAAAGCCATGTAGGACTATATTAGGCACGATCTGCATCAAGTTTACTTAGAAGCTTTTCATTCTAATTATCTAGGTAACTTAATTAATAAAGGTAACATAAAATTCATACCTAAGCCGAGTGACCTAGAAGGCATTTGCAACTAGAGACCTATCACACTTCTTAATGTCTCCTACAATATTATCACAAAGGCTTTGGCTATTAAAATCTGCCATCTTCTACCTCAGATTGTGTGCCCAGAACAAACTGGGTTTATCAAATCCATATTTATTTTGGATAATATTATTGTTGTTTGGGAAGGCATGGAATAAGCAAGACGTTCAAACTAGAAAGTTGTTTTCATTAAAATTAATTTTTCCAAGGCCTATGACTGCATTGAATGGCCGTTTATTCTTGCTATGTTGCAAGCTTTGGGTTTTGGGCCCAATTTCATTCAATCTATTTGAATGCTCTTTGTGGATGCCTCAGCTTGTATCACCATCAATGGTTGTCAATCCTCTGCCTTTGAACTTTTTTGTTTCATTTGGAAAGGGTGCTTGTTGGCTCCCTCTTTGTATGTGCTTGCAGTCGAGGGTTTTGGTTACCTCTTAGCCAACGTGGTTTCCCAGCAGCGATTCAAGGGCATTTCTCTACCCAACTCTCAGGCTCAGCTTGTTAATGGCAATTTTTTTGATGACTCATTCTTCACCCTTTTGGAGGAAGAAGACTCCATTGCGGTGGCTCTTGAGTGTCTTAATACCTTATGTCTTGCTTTCATCTCTACCATTTAGTGGCATAAAACTTTGTGTTACTGACAGACTATCTTTCCCTCTCCACCTTGGTTGCAACAGTATGGATGGAAGTGGATTGGGCCTAGAGAAAATTTTTAGTTTTTGGGCATTCCCTTTGCCTTTCACGCATCTCCGGCTGAGCTTTAACAAGTTGTGCTCTCCAGAGTTGAACAGAAGCTTTCTTATTAGGTTACCAAGCCCCTCTCTTTGGTAGGGAAATTCCAAGTGTGATCCAAAATTCTAGTGGCCACCCATGTTTATTACTCTTCTTGTTGGGCCCCCTCCAAAGCTGCTTATGGTAAGCTTGAGAAATTGCTTCGTGACTTTCTCTAGGCCTCCTCTGAATCTCACAGAGGGTTTCATCATGTGGCTTGGGGATTTTGTTTCCTTCCTAAAGACTTGGGAGGTCTCGGGTTGTTGTCTACTCAACGGCAAGGGACTACTCTATGTGTTAAATGGATTATTCGTGCCCTTACTAGGGATGAGGCCTAGAAAATTCTTCTTAGGCATAGTATTCAATCCAACTTCCATGTCCATAGACCTACCTAGAAGGGGATTAGCTTTCAAACCCTTTTGGTCATGGAAGAACCAGTCCAGATTGTTGGGACTTTTGTGGTGAAAAGCATTTGGCAGACCTGGGAAGCTATCAAACCCTGGCTTCATTGGGTTGGCTCTGGTTTTTGAGATGGGCTTTCTCTCAACCAGCACAATATTTGGTGGTTGCCTCTTTTTTCTAAAAATGGTCAACCGTTGGCTAAGTCGCCTAGGCTTAAGGCACTCAGATTTCACAAAAAGGGTATCCAGACCCTACAACAGATCTTTCATAGACCCACCATGTGTATTATGTCCTAGGAAGTTTTTTGTGCCCAGTACAGGCTTCATAACCATGACTGTGCTACTTATGATGGTCTGGTGAATGTCATTCCTGTTGAAATGCTTCATAAGGTTGGAATTCATGGGACCAAACCTTGGTGGAAAGACTGAAAATGGTATCCAGACACCCCTTGCAAGAACTACAAGCCTCGGCTTGGTTACATGTGGCTCTCACCATATTTTCCTATGATTCAGAGTTTGAACCAGAGGTGGCTTCTTCAATCTCCCACTCATGTCTGGCATAAAAGATTTGTTGCCACTTGGTTTGCAAGTGTTGAGCCGAAACTTTCCCACTTTTCCTGGTGTATTCTTTTCCAAGACTTGCTTGTGAGTTCTTGACTGGCTCACCTAGAGGTCTGGGACCCTCGATGCCCTTTTTGTGGGCAAGCTGAGAATTTTAAGCATCTTTTCTAGTTTTGTCCCAGAGCCCAGCAGCTTTGAACTTGGATTCATGACTTTTTTTGGCCCTTTAGGCCAGAACCTTTCTCCTAGCATATGGTGTTGCTAGGAGATTCTCCTAGATTTCCTACAAAATTCACCCAGCTTTGACACACTATCAGGGTGGAAATTCTCTTCAATATTTGGAAAGACAGAAATGCTTGCATTTTTTCACATACTCAAATAGACATTCATGTATCTTTATATGCTAAAGCTATGATTTTCTCTAATGTTCTTTTACAGGTTCAAGTGCAAGTTAATAAAGTTGCACTTGAGGTTACTCACCTTCAGGTTCTCCTGGACCACTAGGGTAATGCCCCTTGTACTATTGCTCAAGTCCCCACTTCACCCACCTCTTCTCGCAGTTGGTCGCCCTCCAAGGGTCAGCAGTGAAGTGGCTCTGCGCATCTTCGTTCCAAGCCCCCACCTCGGCGAGATTCTCGCACTCCTCGGCGAAACCATTCTCCTTCGTCGCAGGCCAGCCAAGGGTGGCCTTCTAGTGGTGCTTCGGGGAGTAGCAATGGTGGTTCCAGGTGGCCCTTTGATGACCCTCCTACTTCTGGCTCTGGTTGGCCAGCCATTGGTAAAATGTTTCCACGTCTAGCGCTTGCAATCTTGTCCGGTACGAGGAAGAAGATAAAGAGAAAAAAGATGTTGATGATAGTTGGGGTCCTCCTCCTGACGTCACTCCAGACCCTACTAATGTATGGGGAAAAATTTGGATGATAGAGACCCTCCTGGCTCTGTTGGCACTGCTCTAGCCGCTTAATGACCTTTTTATTTACTTTGTAATTTTGGACTTCTGGGCTTAGCCCATGTGATCTGTTGCTTTTTTTGGGTGCTGCCCATTTGACTCTCGAGGTGTGCCTTTTTACCACCCACCCTTTTTTTGTGAATATGTATCTTTATGTTTGAATTAATATAGATAGCTACCTACTCATGAAAAAAATTCAAACTTACCAAATTTGGTAGTTTTCAACTTTTTTCTTTTTTTATCATTTTCAAAAAACAAATTATACTTTTTTGGAGAAGATTCTCTCCTCTAGATCACCATATTTTTTTAAAAATATTTTAATATGTTTTATTTTTTTTAGTTTCTAATTAGCCTCATTTTTTATTATAACAACCTATTTGCATTATTTTAAAAAATAACATATTATAACTAATCAAAATATCAAAAACTATATATTTGGATTTTTGACTCTAAGATCTACAAAAATATATTTCTTTGCATGTAAATTGAGAGGGATTTGAAACTTATAAGGAAAAAATATATATTTTATTGTTTCAAGTGAAAGTGTTTTGCCTGAAATTGTATGTGCCACATATAAGCCATGTAATTTTGAGCAAAATTGTTTCACCCGAAACTATTTAGGGTGAAATAGTTTCACTCATAACTATTTATTTGGTCAAAAGTGTGTCATAGGATAGTGTTTTTTCCCAAATGTTATGTTGAATGTCTCTCTTTGGTGCTAGACCATATAGTAACTAATTAGATATAACATTGACATATTATTCTAACACTTTTTTTTTATTGGTGTTTGCAAAAATTTTGTTTGTTGTTTCTTTGTCACTAATGCATAAAAGAAACCTACCATATTTATCTTCTTAATAAACTATATTATTGATGACATTATTTCCATTTTCCCTTCATCCTAAGAGGTAATAGAATTACCTTTGAACCATACTTAATGTGGTATTCTCTTCATCATAGATTACTTTTCTATCATATTTTCATAGTATTATTAGTAACTCGTGACATACATCGATTGGTATTTCAATTGGTATAACATTCTAGACTAGATTTCAACTATATATACATCTTTCCAAATGAATACTTAATTAAACAACTATTATTAATACTAACCCCATTTCCTTTCGTAAACTAGGAAATGTGTAAGAATGAGAATTCTTTTCAAATTACAAAAGTAGTTTTAATACCATTTAATTAGAAACTATATATTCATAATTTTTTGCATCAATAATTTTTCACATACTTTTCCTATTGAAGTCCATCTAGTTCAAAAAGTATTGTACATATTATCCATGAATTATCACTATCTTTAGCTAACACATAATCATTTCTTATAAGGAGGATTCCTATTTCCTTAGAGTTCTATTTGTCGTATCCTAAAAGATTTATCCAATTTTCTTCCCTTCTGCCTTCAAAAAAGTAAATAGGACTCTTCCTTAGTATGAATCATATTTATGCATAATTCATCATGAATAAAATAATTTAAATACCTTGTTTCAATATTTTTATGTATTTCAACATTCTCTGGACTCGAATGGATATCTTGTAAAATTCATCTATTGTAGTCCTACACATTGTTATTTTCTTTCCTTAAGTTCTAAAATCTTCTATAGAGGGTTTCTACATAATTAATAGGAAGAAATTATTCTCCAAGATTCTTCTTCATTTCAATACTTATCATAGGTTTTAATTTTATCCTTTCCCTTCCTTTTTTTATTTTTTATAAGTGATCTCATTATGTCATTTCATGACCTTTCAATTTTATGCATACATATTTTATTTTCTTCTCCTCTAGCATACTTTTCCATTCAAGTAAATTTGCATAATATTAACCTAGTATATCAACTCCTTTATTTTTAAACTACCCCATATTTTAAAATTTTAACCTATATTCCATCATTCCTTATAATTCCCTAATCAAAATTTCTTCTTCATGGTGGTTCTATTTGCTTACCCTCCTCTTCTTGAGAATATGAAATCATATTCTCAAGCTAATTATCCCTTATTTTTTCTTTATTTGAACCATTTGGACCTCTTTGTTATTCTTTCTAAACTTCAACAATTATCATAAGTTCTTCCACTTTCCTTTGAATTAGTTGCACATTCCTACTAATATGTGCATAGGCTCTTCATGTTTTTTCCATCATGCTTAAAACTCAATTATTTTCCTAGAGTTGAACCCACTCTAATAACAACTGATGTATCTATAAATGTAACAATGATCGACCAACAATGTTTAATAGAAAAATAACCAAAAAATATTTTTATTATTCATAAAAAACCAAACTAAAAATACATAAGAGTTAATTTTTGAAATAACTCCCACCCTCTAACTATCTATTTTAATTAAGATGCAATACAAATAATTAATACTAGAAACCGTACCTAGAGAAATAAAAATTTCTAAATTTAGTCAAGTATTATTTTTAGCAACTTTATATTCAAGCAAAAACAACCTAATAATTATACACTATCCTCTAAATTTTCAAATATGTCTCAATAGTGACTTAAAACCTAACTTCAGGTTGGATACAAATTAACAAAGTAAAAAATTCTAAAACTATTAAAATAATATACGAATGCAATTTTAAGGCCTTATATGATTGAATTAGGCCCTACAAATATTTAAAAAGTTACTAACTAGATGAAGCAACTTCTGGAAACCTCAAATTATTTGATATATTTATGCTAAAAACTAGACTCAATCCTCTTCTTATAAAGAAGAAAGCTATGCAAAAATAGCTTAATATGTTAATATATGTTGGTGTGAGCCCAAGATCCCCAATTGCAACAAAAACCTTCATGAAAAATGAGAGAGGAAACACAAGGCCATTTCACCAAAATAAGAGTGAATGAATTTGAGATACATAAATTACATATGGTACAAGCTTTTTAAAGCCATGAAAATAGTAACGGGTGAGAAAACTACCCAAGACATGAATAAACCACCCAGATTAATAATTACATTATTATTCCTAAGTTAAAACTTAAGCAGGTATATGGTAAAAACCATTTACTCCAACACCCCCCCTTAAGTGCAACTTAGGGAGAATTATTATGCAAAAATGAAAATACAATATGGGTCTTGGATACACAACCATGTTAGGTACCCATTTACAACTACAAAAAGAAATCTCTCATAACCAGAGAAAAGGAGAAAAACCTTGTAGGAAAAAATTCCTCTCCAAAAGAGAGAAAAGAAAGACAAAAAATGATGCATGGATGGAGGACTCAATCACATCCCCCAAGGACTACATAAATCATGTATATACAATCAATAGCCCCCCCACCATATGAGGGAAAGAGAGAGACTATGTAACCCCCCACAATATGTAATCACCTACAAAAATGGTAAGTGTCTAAAGACAAAACATGATCTAATGTCGACAAACAACTCGTCTCCCTTTTGAAAGAAATAAAACAAAATAAAAATGTAGGTATGCTTCCCATTCTAGATAGGAATTGATAGAAGGAAGCATGAAGATGTATGATTATGTCTCTAGAATCTACTCATGTGTCACCAAGACCTTGGAAGATGATGCCACGAACCAATCAGAAACATGCTCAATCACAATAGAAAGTGACAAACAAGGCACCACTGGAAACTGATGCTAAAAAATATCCAAAGACAAATATGGTTTAAAAAAAAATTGTGCAATAATTTTCATTGAAAAGAAGAGAGGTAACCCCTCAAATGTGTCATCCAAATCTGAAATGTGAGACTCCACAAACAAGGAACCAATTTCTGACAAATAGGAATCCCAATTAGGAAGACAATAAGATATTGGTTTTGATGAATCACTGGACATTCTCAATGAATCATCAACACAAAATGAATGGTCCTACTGAATAAGAATGATAGGAGCCTCAATCAATGACTCTGCACAATGAATCACTGAAGGTGAAGGTAGATCAATTGTCCCTCATGGAGAAGAAAAAGCATCTGAAGAACCCTCATCATCCTCATCTAAAGATTCAAAGTATTCCAAAACATCAAACTCTTGCATAGTAGCATGATCATAGGGTATCTTGTCTGAAAAATGAAGAGGCACAAGACAATCTGAAACAAGATCATCTGGGAATAGCTGAGTATCATGATCTCCATGTATTTCCCAAATTTTAGTCCAAAGAATATGAGGACACTCAAAATTATCAATAGCATTCAAAGTGGCATCATCAATATACATTGCAATAACTCCTAGGACATGATCCCTTTTGCAATTCCGTGCAAATTTCTTACTATCAGTTCCAAGAAGGGGAGCAAGATTATATAAATGTGGCAACAAATAAAGCCGTATGAGATGTTTTATGATACCATCTCTCCATTGTTCATAGTTTCCCCTTTTCAACATAATCACAAAAGGATGAATTGAAAACCCTATAATCAACTATGAAAAATCTCCAAAAATATAAACACATTAACCTTCAACAACAATTTGAAACTCCCAAATACTACAAATGAAGCCTTCTAAAAATACTTTAGAAAATAATAATGCAAGAAAAGGGCTGAGAATGTGAAAAAATAAACACCTTATTGAGTTCCCATGCCAAATCACTCACCAAGCACACAACACAAATCACCACACACAAGGTAACCTCCTCAAATCCTGTGAGACTTGCTCACTTCAAATAATCACACTGTAGTGTTATTTTATGCATACATATATTTTATTTTCTTCTCCTCTAGCATACTTTTCCATTCAAGTAAATTTGCATAATATTCAACTAGTATATCAACTCCTTTATTTTTAAACTACCCCATATTTTAAAATGTTAACCTATATTCCATCATTCCTTATAATTCCCTAATCAAAATTTCTTCTTCATGGTGATTCTATTTACTTACCCTCCTCTTCTTGAGAATATGAAATCATATTCTCAAGCTAATTATCCCTTATTTTTTCTTTATTTGAACCATTTGGACCTCTTTGTTATTCTTTCTAAACTTCAACAATTATCATAAGTTCTTCCACTTTCCTTTGAAGTAGTTGCACATTCCTACTAATACGTGCATAGTCTCTTCATGTTTTTTCCACCATACTTAAAACTCAATTATTCTCCTATAGTTTAACCCACTCTAATAACAAGTGATGTATCTATAAATGTAACAATGATCGACCAACAATGTTTTATAGAAAAATAACCAAAAAAATATTTTTATTATTCATAAAAAACCAATCTAAAAATACATAAGAGTTTTAAGTTTTGAAATAACTCCCACCCTCTAACTATCTATTCTGGTTAAGATGCAATACAAATAAATAATACTAGAAACTATACCTAGAGAAATAAAAATTTCTAAATTTAGTCAAGTATTATTTTTAGCAACTTTATATTCAAGCACAAACAACCTAATAATTATACACTATCCTCTAAATTTCTAAATATGTCTCAATAATGACTTAAAACCTAACTGCATGGTTCGATACAAACTAACAAAGTAAAAAATTCTAAAACTATTAAAATAATATATGAATGCAATTTTAAGGCCTTATATGATTGAATTAGGCCCTACAAATATTTAAAAAGTTATTAAATAGAGGAAGCAAGTTCTGGAAACCTCAAATTATTTGACATATTTATGCTAAAAACTAGACTCAGTCCTCTTCTTGTAAAGAAGAAAGCTATGCAAAAATAGCTTCCTATGTTAATATTTGTTGGTGTGAGCCCAAGATCACCAAGTGCAACAAAAACCTTCACGAAAAATGAGAGATGCAACACAAGGCCATTTCACCAAAACAAGAGTGAATGAATTTGAGATGCATAAATTACATATGGTACAGGTTTCTTAAAGCCATGAAAATAGTAATGGGTGAGAAAACTACCCAATATAGGAATAAACCACCCAGATTAATAAATACATTATTATACCTAGAAGTTAAAACTTAAGCAGGTAAATGGTAAAAACCATTTACTCCAACACCCCCCCTTAAGTTCAACTTAGGGAGAATTATTATGCAAAAATGAAGATGCAATATGGGTCCCAACTACACAACCATGTTAGGTACCCATTTACAACTACAAAAAGAAATCTCTCATAACCAAAGAAAAGGAGAAAAACCCTATGGGAAAAAACCCCTCTCCAAAAGAGAGAAAAGAAAGACAAAAAAATGATGCATGGATGGAGGACTCAATCACACCCCCCAAGGACTACATACATCATGTATATACAATCAATAGCCCCCCCCATATGAGGGGAAAAGAGAGACTATGTAGCCCCCCCACAATGTGTAATCACCTGCAAAAATGGTAAGTGACTAAAGACAAAACATGATCCAATGTCGACAAACAACTTGTCTCCCTTTTGAAAGAAAAAAAACCAAATACAAATACAAGTATGCTTCCCATTCTGGATAGGAATTGAAAGAAGGAAGCATGAAAATGTATGATGACGTCTCTGGAATCTTCTCATGTGGACCTCCAAAACCTTAGAAGATGATGACACAAACTAATTGGGAACATGCCCAATCACAATAGAAGGTGAAAAACAAGGCACCACTAGAAACTGATGTTGAAAAATATCCAAAGACAAATATGGTTTGATAATAGTTGTGCAATAATTGTCATCAAAGAGGAGAGATAACCCCTCAAATATTTCATCCAAATCTGAAATGTGAGACTCCACAAACAAGGAACCAATGTTTGACAAATAGGAATTCCAATTAGGAAGACAATAAGATATTGGTTGTGATGAATCATTGGACGTGCTCAATGAATCATCAACACAAAATGAATGGTCCTGCTAAACAAGAATGATAGGAGCCTCAATCAATGACTTTGCACAATGAATCACTCAAGGTGAAGGTACATCAACTGTCCCTGATGGAGAAGAAAGAGCATCTGAATATCCCTCGTCATCCTCATCTGAAGATTCAAAGTATTCCAAAACTTCAAACTCTTGCATAGTAGCATGATCATGTAGGGTATCCTGTCTGAAAAATGAAGAGGCACAAGATAATCTGAAATAGGATCATTTGGGAATAGTTGAGTATCAGGATCTTCATGTATTTCCCAAATTTTAGTCCAAAGAATATGAGGACACTCAAAATGATCAATAACATTCAAAGTGGCATCATCAATATGCATTGCAATAACTCCTAAGACATGATCCCTTTTGCAATTCCATGCAAATTTCTTACTATCAGTACTAGGAAGGGGAATAAGATTATATAAATAATGAAGTCATCTGAGATGTTTTATGATACCATCTCTCCATTGTTCATAGTTTCCCCTTTTCAACATAATCACAATAGGAATAATTGAAAACCCCATAATCAACTATGACAAATCTCCAAAAATATAAACACGTTAACCTTCAACAACAATTTGAAACTCCCAAATACTACAAATGAAGCCTTCTCAAAATACTTCAAAAAACAATAATGCAAAAAAAGGGGTGAGAATCTAAAAAAAATAAACACCTTATTGAGTTCCCACGCCAAATCACTTGTCGAACACACAACACCAATCACCACACACAAGGTAACCTCCTCAAAGCCTGTGAGACTTGCTCACTTCAAATAATCACACTGTAGTGTTATTTAAATAGCAAAAAGAGATTACACGCTGCCAATGTGGGATTAAAATCCCAAAACAACTTCAAAGAGCTTCAAAACTGGGGCCCACTCCACTTAGTTGTGCAACTTTGGAACCCTAAATATTTAGGGGGAAACTTTATACAGTTTCAAAATGTATGCTTCGGGAAATAGATTGCGCCTTCTCAGATGCAAATGGTGGCCTCTCATGGAGATTTATCCTTTGCAAAAAACAAATCACAGCCAATCAATAGTGAAGTATGCTACACATGGATGAAATTAGGGCCACAGATGGGATAAGCGCCCTCCAAAATGCCTCCAAATACAAAATATGTAGCTATAGATGAGTCACACAGCCTAAAAATATAAACAAATTCCTTCAAAGATGAATTGTTGCTTCGGGAAATCGTGGGTCCAAAAGGGAAAATAGCACCCCAATTCACTAGCACAAGGCATAATTATGTTGATGGAGGAGTCAAAATCTACGCTGCAAATTTCCTCCAAATGTTTGAGACTTTGAAATATTGCACCGACTATATTAAAGGGAGTGACCTACAAATAACTTAAAATATGATTCAAAATTATTATATAAAGTAGAGAAACACATTAAATAATAGATAAAAAATTATAATCATAACACAATCATTTACATGAGGAAAAATTTATCAAGAGAAACCATACACTACAAGACTTGCACAATGTATTATCAAATCTAAAAGAGATTATAACACACTTGAAATACAAGTTGTTATAGGATAATTTCACCAATAATTAATATTGGAAGAATTTTGATAACATTACAACAACACCTATGTATTTGCAAACTATCACACTAAAAAGACTCTCTCAAGAACCAACTTATAAAAGATGAAACCACCAAATAAAACTAAAAACCAAGAGCTAAAACTACTCTCAAATGTGGTACCCAAATTGGGTGGAAAAATCTAACACCCAAGTCATAGTGAATCAAATCTAATATAAAATAGTAAATTTGAGATGAGAATGACAATTTGAAGTATTGGCGGTCAGAAAGCGTCTGGAGTGAGGGTTGTTTTTTGCACCTAGTTTTTGTGTGGATCAGCTCTCCCCCACGAAGGTAATCTTCTTCGTGCACCCACTATTTTTTCCCTCATTATTTTCCTCAATTCTTTTGTTTGTGTTGTGTTTCGTACTTCTTGTATGTGAGTTTTTTTGTGGTTCTCTCTTGTTTGAAGTGCTAGTTGCACATGTGAGTCTTCATGGAGGGGGGTACCTCCCCTCCAAGTCTGAAGAAGGCTTCTCAAATCTAGTCAAAGGCATTAAGGAGGCAAACACTCACCGTTCTTTTCAGGACATCGTGGCTCTAGACATAAACATTTGCTCTAAAAAATACGAAATTCTTGTTTGATTATGCGGGCGTCGAAGGTGAGATTGCTACCAATGAAGGACACGAAGGTAAGTACCCTTTGGATACCATTGTCATTTTCCTAAATGATGAAATGCTTGAAGTTGTTCATGGTGAAGGGCTAGATTATCGAGGGCCGCAATCTTTCTCGCTATAGTCGACCCTAATAACCTTTTGGCTAGAAAATATTTAGATAACTGGTTTAATGTTGTTTGGTTTAAAAATATGAATTTTCAAATCACATTATGTAGAATATTATAGAAAGGATTATTTTTAATTTACTTCAAGAACCATCAAATGCAGAGTAAATTTTTGAAAAAACCCTATTGGAGCATTGGTAAATCCATCTTTAGGATTGTCCCTTGGTCTCTCTGTAGAGTCTAAGCTAATGTATTGTACACTTGGTAGAATCTACTCAATTCAGAGGTTGAACTAGCTGAACAGTCCACTCTACATTGCTTGATACCACATTAAATTATCAACCCAAGGCTTGTAATCTTATGATGGTGCAACATTATATATGCCTTCATGGACTTAAAACTACCTAAACTACCCTACTTAAGTTAATATACTTGTTGGAAATTCACCAAGTTGCAAAACATAAAAACATAACCCAAAACTAGTTGCTATGGGTACCTATAGCAAAGACTGTAACTGAACTGTTGTTGAAAAGAAGAAAATGGTGTGTACTCTCTTTCGCTTCTAGGGTTTTGCACCTAAAATGAGAGAGACCATTTCCTTGCTCTTCACTCGAGAAAAAACCCTTGAGATTTCAATGCAAAGGAGATTGAAATCTAGCAAAGGGACTGTTCTATGGATTGAATGATATCTAATGAGGGGTTCACCACCAAGTGTAAACTTGGAAAAGATGATGAATTGGAAAACACGATCTAATATGCAAACTAATGCTAAATGACCTAGAAAGATGAATAAAATGCAGTCAAAAGCTATGAGACTGGAAGTGTGCATCTAGAAGACTGAAGAAGGCAGAATGGAGGTTTGGATCATTGAAAAATATCATGTTGAAGTTGACTATGGCTCATTTTCCAAGATGGGAAAATTAGTCCAATTTCTGGGAAAATACACTGGAGCAGGTTTCAGCCAAAAGGGTATCCGAATTTGTAAAAATCTTGATCAGGCCTATACAATGGGACTCATTCGCCAATAGTGGTGAATTAGTCCACTTTTTCTTTTCTGGAAGTTTTGAACTAGATTTTATGCCTCTCGATTTTCTTTGCTCTTTTTGACTAATTTTTGGATCCAAAACTATAAAATTCCACTTGTAGGTCTCCTCCAAGCTTTTCCAAGGCTTGATGACAACTTTTCTCCAACTTTTCTTCTTGAAAAATTTGCAACCTAGCCCTACAAATCACACACAAGAAGAGGGAAAAATGTTGTGGGGGTTATTGAATAGGGGTTTTCCTTGGTCAAACCCCTTGTTGGTAATTAAACCTTGAAATGAAAGCAAATGTAAAGGGAGAATGATGAATGAACAAAAGATGATGTTGCAACTCACCAAACCCTTGCAATTAAGTGTTGTAATTATGCTTGAGATGGCTACAATGGATGTGGTTCTTGACTCTATCTTGAAGGAGATAGATCTTGAATGCAATGCTTGCTTGGATCATGAACTCTATATCAAAAATGTTAGCACAAAAACAAATATGAAGAATGCAATCTTTGACATGATGATTGATGCTTGAAGAATGCTCTTGAATGCTTGATAATCTGCGCTTGAAATGCCTTGAATTCTCTCATGAATGATTAATTATCTCTTGTGAACTCTTGAATGCTAGGATATGAATACTTGAATTCTTGGGATGAAAATGAGTGAAAGAACCTTCTATTTATACTTAATTATGCAAGAATTCCGAAAATTACAACACTACAAGCCAAAATTCGATCTAGGAGAATAAAATCACGCTGGAAATTTGATTTAAATTTGAATTTTGGCCACACGAGACTCATTCTCCCAAGGTGGTGAATGAGTCCCATCACACATAATGTATGGGACCAAAAATGAAAAATGCCTAGAAATGTGTGAAACCTACATCGGGGCCAAAAAGACCTAGGTGGGACTCATTTTCCCAAAGGTGGTGAATCAATCCCAGACACTAAATTTGGGCCACACAAGCCAGGAACACCTAAATTATGATTGGTCAATGATTGGTGTCAGGATTATCCTCGAAAAGATGCAATAAATGAGGCTTGTTGATGCAAAATAGGGCCAATTAAAGTATAAGAAAGCCCAATTATTAATGACAAGCCTAGAGAAGTGTGAAAGTGTGTTACAACACTTTACAACACTCCAAATAAGGCCATATTAAGATTAATTATGATTAAAATTATGTTCATTATGCTCAATTTATTAATAAAACCCTAGAAAAGTGTGAAAGTGTTTTACAACACTTCACAACACTTTTGCAAGGCGCCATTAAATTTCATTAGTTCATAAGGGTGCAAGACCTAATGTGAATGTGTTATCCACATTGCAACACTAAATCAAGGAAAAATTAAGCCAAAATCCACAAGGAGGACCCAAACAAGTGCAAAAATGTCAAAGGACCCATTTTTGACACTACATTTAGCCCCCACTTTAGTGAGAGGATGAACCTACTTCAAACTCACACTAAAGTAGACCAAAAATGTATCAAGAGGGGTTCCAATGCACCAATGCTAGCAATATGGGATGACAATGATCAAGAGGGGTGATCAAGCCCCCAGGATCAAGATCTCATGACAAACCAACATAAGCACAAAAGAACACACATGAAAATGATATAAAGAACACGACAAGGCCAATCATACACTACCAAAGATGAAAAAGAGAAAAGAAATAAAAGAATCAGATCAAGCTTCGACCATTTTTCCATCCTAATGTGGATCAAGTCTAGGTTGTTTGTCTAAAAAAAAAAGCATACTTACTCTGAGGTGACGGAACTCCTGGTTGTCTGTCGGGTAAGAATTCATTAAAGGTGAGAAACATACACTCATGGTTGGTATTCACTCACACACACACAAGTGGCTATGGGGAAATTCATGCCTCAGATTGTACTTCCTGCTCAACCATACCAAAGCTATACCTTCTGATAACTTTAATAAGGTGCCACACAAAAATGATTTTCGAGCTTCATGAGGCAAGAAAAAATTTGTATGCTTGGAGCTCATGAACAAACAAGATGGCTCCTTAGGCATGCAAGTTGTATTATGCAAGGTGGCCATATAAGAACAAATGAAAAATGCAAAAATAGGAAATGTTCAAAGGAGTCTTGCTTAGTTCATGCGAGGTCTTTAACTTAGGGAACATTGAGCCTAATGTCTCCAAGAGAGGACCAATCAAAGAATAGAAAATTCACAACTTATGGGATGCAATGTGTCACATCAAGCCACTAAGAGGAATGCAATATGCTAAGAGAGATCATGCTCTTGAAGGAAATTACACCCAATGTCATCCACAAAGCAAAAAATGCATTGTATGAAGTAAAAAGGCTGCATTAAGAACCAAGAAAAAAGGAAAATACAAAAGAATAATGCCAATGTATGCCCCCACTTAAAAGAAATTGCTAAACACCATACTATGAGAAAGTACTTTAAAGTAGCAAATAAAAAATAAAATGCAAACAAGAAAGAAGACATGAGAGCCAACTTGGAAAACCCTATGCCAAGTCATATGTTTTCGAGTAATTTGCATCATGCAAGAGAAAAAGAAAAGAGAGGGGTTTCCCCCAAAAAGAAAACACCAAACACATAAGGGATTTATGGATTTGGGATCAGTATGTTCTTTGCTGCAATGTTTTTAGAGAGCTTGGAACTGTCATCATCCCCCAAATACACATAGAACTAGAAGAATGACACAAAGAGAGTGAAAACAAAGAAAAACCTTTTGGTTCAACATGGAAGAGATATAGGGTGTCTCGACGCCTTACGTCATCCCCAAAGGGAAAACACAAGACAAATGAAAAAGAAAAGGTGAAAGAAAAAGGAAAAGCTTTTGGATCAACATGAAGGAGACATGAATGTCTCGATGCCATGTGTCATCCCCAAAAGGAAAACACAAGAAAAAAGATAAAGATTAAATGAAAAGGAAATGGAAAAAGAAAACCTTTTGGGTCAACATGAAGGATACATGAATGTCTCGATGCCTTGCGTCATCCCCAAAAGGAAAAAAATTAAAAATTAAAAAGATAAAGATAAAAGCAGAAAGCGATGTACGACATAGAGAAGAATGAAGGTATAAATAGAGGAATGTCATAAAGAGAGAAAGAAGATCAACCAGAATGTCACAGGGATCACATCACGCACATGAAATCACATAAAAGAAAAATAAAAATAAATAATGCAAAAGACTAGTAAGCCAAATGCAAGTCAACCTATGAGCAAGTTATCCACCTCCCAATCTCAGTTTGTATAAGAGGAAGGTGAATGAAAAACCTAAGGGACAATGACAAATGCATTACTATGACAAGGCTATCAATTGATTTCCCCCACTGAGTGCAAGACAAGAATGAGCTAAGGTAAGTGATGGGAAAGGTCATGTAATAGTGAGAATAGAATATTCTACAACTATTACATGACAAGGGTTGAAACAATATTAAGCTAGGCAATCACACGATGGAAATCATTTCCATCAAAGTGAAAGTTTTTCAATATTAACTGTAATGCATGACATTCATCGGTGTTGTGTCCAAGAATTCGATGGTATGCACAATGTGGTACTTTTGCGTCTTTAGGATATAGAACTAATCTATTCATAGGTGGTAATGTTATCAGTCCTTTGTTGAGAAGTATTTGTAATTTCCTTTCACTTTCAGGTGGCGGACGAAGGGGTTGTAATTTTTGTAATTTGTAAGGCCTCTTGTGTTTTCTAGATTCACCAACTTTTCTAGGTGGTATTAGGGCAGGAGGTCCTGATATGATCCTATCCTTATCCTTGTCATTGTTATGAGTCATTGGTTGTTCCTTAGGAAGAAGGATATTCAGATTGGGAGGGGAATCAAAGATCATTGTACCATCATCACGAAGCCTTAGGTATTCTTTAGGAGGCTTACTGTTAAGAGGGGGATCTTGATATTCTAATCCCTTTGTGTTTTCATCAGTTGGTATTTGCTCTAGGAGTTGATGAATTTCATGTTCACTTGTTGTATCACATCCTTGTTTACTCAAGATTATGAATCCTTTTTCTGTATGTTTTTTTGAGATTGATAGGAGTGTTGGTTACTTTGTTATCATAAAATAGTTGAGTGTTTTCTTGTCTAGAGGAACTAGATTCACCTATTGTAGGGATCTTAGGTTCAAATTTTGCTTCAGGATGTAAGTAACCAAAAATCTCAAGAGGTGGTATTGTAGGAAGATCTTGTTGTTTCATGGATGGATAGAAGGATACATTAGCTTCAAGGTTATTAAGACAATCGTTTAAGAACATATCATGCTATCATCATCTTCTCCAATGATTTCAACATCACGAGGAGGACATGCATTAGGAGTTGAGTGAGCATGAGTGAGTTCAATGTCATTAGGGTCATTTCCAAAGGCACAACTTGACACATCCACTAAGGACTTTAATGACATCCAAATCTTACTAAAGCACATATCCATGATGCAAATTTTAGATTGTAAACTATGCAATGATGTGGAATGAAATGTAATTTTATTTTTTAAGCAATGTAGAAGATGAATGAATGTGAGCTATATGCAATGAATTGAATGAAATAGAAAGTCTGCAGACTAAAATAGAGAGATAACAAAAGCAAATAGAAACTTAGAAATTGAACTGTAAATGCAAAAAAATGCACTAAAAATTATGCAAAGGGACTAATTCGCCCAAGGTGGCGAATGAGTCTAGGTGCTAATTTTTTTTGAAAATTTTCAGAATTTTTTATTTCAATTTTATGCTTTTTTGTTCTCTGATGCAAATTTGAGATGCAAATGCAAAATTTTACTGATTTTCAATGAAATTAAATGCAATAAGGCAAGCTAAATGAACTTTTCACTAATGCAAAAATTGAAACCCTAGAATGCAAATTAACCAATAAAAAATCTAATGCAATGTTAAATCTAGGATGTAAATGCACTCCAAATCAGAATTATAATGCTCTATATGTAGGTTCACCAAAATGAAAAGAAGAAAATAGTGTGTACTCTCTTTCGCTTTTAAGGTTTTGGACCTAAAAGGAGAGAGACCATTTCCTTACTCTTCACTCAAGAACAAACCCTTGAGATTTCAACGCAAAGGAGATTTCAATTTGGAAAAGGGACTATTCTAGGGATTGAATGATATCTAATGAGGGGCTCACCACCAAGTGTAAACTTGGAAAAGATAAGGAATTGTAAAACATAGTGTGATATACAAACTAATGCTAAATGACCTAGAAAGATGAACAAAATGTAGTAAAAAGCTATGAGACTGGAAGTGTGCACTTGGAAGACTAAAGAAGGTAGAATGGAGGTCTGGATCACTGAAAAATCTATTGTTGAAGCTGACTAAAACTCATTTGTTAGGCTAGGAAAATCAGTCCATTTTTTGGGAAAATGCACTAAAGCAGGTTCTAGCCAAAAGGGTATCCAGATTTGTAAAAATCTTGATCAAGCCTGTACAGTGGGACTCATTCACCAATAGTGTCGAATCAATCTACTTCTACTTTCTTGGAAGTTCTGAACTAGATTATGTGCCTCTTGGTCTACTCTGCTCTTTTTGACTAGTTTCTGGATCTGAAACTCCAAAATGCCATTTGTTGGTCTTCTCCAAGCTTCTCCAAGGCTTAATGACAACTTTGACAACTTTTCTCCAACTTTGATTCTTGACAAATCTGAAACCTAGCCCTACAAATCACACACAAGAAGAGGGAAAAATGTTGTGGGGGTTATTGAATAGGGGTTTTCCTTGGTCAAACCCCTTGTTGGTAATCAAACCTTGAAATGAAAGAAAATGTAAAAGGAGAATGATGAATGAACAAAAGATGATATTGCAACTCACCAAACCCTTGCAATTAAGTGTTGCAATTATGATTGAGATGGTTGCAATGGATGTGGTTCTTGACTCTAGCTTGAAGGAGATAGACCTTGAATACAATGCTTGCTTGGATCATGAACTCTACATCACAAATGTTAGCACAAAAACAAACATGAAGAATGCAATCTTTTACATGATGATTGATGCTTGAAGACTGCTCTTGAATGCTTGATAATCTTCCCTTGAAATTCCTTGAATGCTCTTGTGAATTCTTAATTATCTCTTGTGAACTCTTGAATGCTAGGATATAATACTTGAATGCTTGGAATGAAAATGAGTGAAAGAACCTTGTATTTATACTTAATTATGCAAGAATTCCTGAGCTTACAACATTACAAGCCGACATCATATCTAGGAGAATAAAATCTCACCATAAATTTTATTTAAATTTGAGGTTTGGTCACATGAGACTCATTCACCCAAGGTGGTGAATGAGTCCCATCACACATAATGGACCAAAAATGAAAAATACCTAGAAATGTGTGAAACCTACATCGAGGCCAAAAAGACCTAGGTGGGACTCATTCGCCCAATGTGGTGACTTAGTCCCAGACACTAAATATGGGCCACACAAGCTGAGAACACCTGAATTATTATTGTTCAATGATTAGTGTCAGGATTAAATCCTAGAAAATATGCAATAAATGAGGCTTGTGGATACAAAATAGGGCCAATTAAAGTATAATAAATCCCAATTATTAATGGCAATCCTAGAGAAGTGTGAAAGTGTGTTACAACACTTTACAAAACTCCAAATAAGGCTAGATTAAGATTAATTGTGATTAAAATTATGTTCATTATGCTTAATTTATTGATAAAACCCTAAAAAGGTATAAAAGTGTGTTACAAAACTTCACAACACTTTTGCAAGGCACCATTAAATTCCATTAGTTCACAAGATCCCAAGACCTAATGTGAATGTGTTATCCACATTACAACACTAAATCAAGACAACATTAAGCCAAAATCCACAAGGAGGACCCAAACGAGTGTGAAAATGTCAAAGGACCCATTTTTTGACACTACAACTGCTAATAAATTAATACTAGATTAACCAAAAGCTTAATAAAAAATAATAACTCAGATGAACTATCCTCCAGAGTGTTACTAATAATCATTACATGCATATTCACAAACATTCATTCATAATAAGCAAGAAATGAAATTCCAATCAACTTGCATATGATTCATGAATAATGATAAACTAATAATAGCTATTAACAGAAATAGATAACTGAAAGGTGAAGTGAAGAACAATACCTTGAGTGGCTTGCTCAAGTAATTGCCCCCACTTTAACTAAACTCAATCTAACTAATAGATTCTATGCATCCAATAAGATTAACTCCATTCATTGCATATTGTAAAAGATTACAGAAGATCTTTCAACAAATTGGACTCAATCATTTGGAATATTTCTCATGTCTTGAACCTGAAAGTAGCTAGTAACATAAAATTGATAAAAACCATCTAACTATCCTATGGATTCAACCAACAGTTACATACAAACTGAGGGGATCTTTATTGAAAGCAACAACTAATCGAAATAATTAACTCCACTCCCAAATAATAGATCGTAGAATTAAGAATTGAATTATTCAACCTATAACTGAAAAGGAAAGAGAAATCTTATCAGAACTAGAACTCTGTCAAAATAGAATTGTATGTAAACATACAACCACTTGTCAAAATTCCATAGGTGAAAGAGACCTCTTCTTCAGCATTTATTAATTTGGTTATAATAACACACATTTAATCTTCATTAAGTGCTTCTAATCAATCATCACCATGTTCAACTTAACCTGGAGCTTCCCCTACTTTAGTGTCTAGTCATAACTTTAGCTATGGGTTCACCCTGCAACTACTACACTATGATTCCTCTTCAACTGCAAACAAGTTAATTCCACAAAACATGTACATGAGGATAAAAATCACAATTAACTCATAGCATTCCATCAACATTCCATGCATTTATTCATATAAACCATATAATACTAATATATTATAATCATAATTCCATCATCATAATTAAGATTTAAGTTTGCATAATGGATATAAAAGGATAGTATAATGTAGGAACATTATATGGAGAATATGTTTAAAAGTATCTTAAAATAGGTATAAAAATAATAGAAAATAAGCCATTATCTAGACCTATCACTCTTGGTGCCAATTGTAATGAAATCCTCACTCTCTCAAGCCCTAGGTGGCTTCTCATCAAAATCATTCTATAAGATATGTGGTTGCTTGTCTCCCAAATTGTGGCTTCGTTTGGTAATGTTCTTCGGGAGGATAAACCTAAGGTTACTTTTCCCAACTTGAATGTTAGGGTTCCTGTGTTTCTCAACCCTGGAATTGATTTTCCTGACAATATTGACTTGAAATTTGAAAGTGGTCTTCACCTTTTCCCCATGGAAGTCCTCGGGGGCTTGGTGGCTTTCTATCTGTGTCACAAAGAAGGGCACTTGTGCAAGAACTTCCCTCTGATTGGAGGTTCCTCTAGTTTTGCAAACCCTAGTGGCCCCACTTCCATTGTCAGTTCGTAGCCTTCAAATAAAGTTTCATCCCTCAACCTTGATGTTGATTCTTTGATTTCTCCCAACCCTCCCGTCAACCACCCTCTGGGGCTTCCTCTTCTCCTTCCCCTTTAGCTTTTGTTGGTCCTTGGTCCTCCTCGTCTGCCTCTGAAGTTGTTTTTTCCCCTATTCTTCTTCCTCAGGTTGTGCCCAAAATGAGGTCTCCACTCTTAACAGTTTTGAGCTATTAGTTGTTGTCACCCCTAACCCCCCCTCTATCAGTTGTCTCCCTTCCCCTTTATGGCTCTGGAACTCCCACCTTTTCTCCAGTAGTGGATGTTAACCATATCGTTTCTAGCTCTTGATGTATTAAGAAAAATTCTCAACAGTTGGCTTTTGAAAGTTAAAAAAAAAGGTGATTCTTTTAGAAATAATATCAAGGTTGAAGTTATAAATACTTTTTTGAATGGGGTAATGGTCGATGAGGAAACCATCATTCCCAATTCTAGTTGTTATATGCCTAACTCTGCTAAACCTTCTCCTCAGAACCCCAGTGTGGTTGTTTAGCCTCCAGTGGGGGAGAGTGATGGTACTTTCCCCTCTCTGCCAAAGGAATCTCTTGACTCCCTTACTAACTGGGTCAAAAGATGGTTTGTTGATCACACGAAGCCTTCCAAAGGCCCTCTAGACTAGTTCAACCCAACTAGTGAGCCTGCTAATAGTATTGGAAAACCTAATGATGAGGAGACCCCTAAAATATCTAAGAACCCTAAAGACCAAGCTCTATTAGCCACTTTTGTGGACTTCAAGAACCCTCTAAATGGAGGTAGATTTGTAATTGAGATGGAATTGGAAATTTATATGAACACCCCTCTTCCTCCTAATGAGCCTAAGAAAAGAGGCCGAAAAAAAGGTAGCACCTTAGCCATCAGAAAGTTCAATTATTGTTGCATGAAAGGGAAGAGAAAAAATACTAGTATAGTTTTGGAAATCCCCTCTCCCAAACGGCTTGAGGGGAAAGAGAATGCAATCAGATTCTTTGAAATGTTTAGGAACACTAAAGAGGCCTCTCCTCTCAATGGTGCTAATGATAATTAATTGTACTTCTTGGAAATTCAAGGGTCTAGAATCCTCAGACAAAAAATATGTTGTGAGGATGTTCCTCAACTTGGAGCCAAATAAGGACTTCATTCTCCTTCAAGAAGTCAAAGTTGTTGGCTTTACATTGGAAACCAATCTAAGGTTTATCTAGGGTAATGCCACCCACATTGCCTCCCAACATGAAAAAGGGAGGGGGGTTTCCATTTTGATGGAAAATAGATGGAAACCATTTCTAATAGATTCTAGTATATCCCCTTACAATAGAGCTTCTTGGGCTATCTTTCAGAGGGGTCATTCTAAATTTGGCATTTATTCTATTTATGCTCCCAATGACTATCTTGGGAGGATCAGGATATGGAAGTGGTTAACTGACCTCCCTAATATTCCATGGGTCCTTGGTGGTGACTTTAACATGGTTGAGAATCAAGAAGACAAAAAGGGTGGCATAGACATGGATTAGAAAGGCAATGAGAAGCATTTTTGGTCAAGAATGAGAAACAAGATCAATATCATTGATCCATTGGAAGGTATGAAAAAAGAAAGACATAGTGTCTAGTTTACATGGTGCAACGTACAAAAAGGGGGCAATAGGATCTACTACAAATTGGATAGATTTTATGCTAACAAGCACCTCTTTAGTTTCGAGCCCTTCAATGAAGGAAACAAAGTGTGGGTGCACCCCTACACACTCTTTGACCACCACCCAATCAAGGAAAAGCTCAATCTTAATAGTGGCATCAAAATCAATTCCAAAAATAGAGACAACTTTATCTTGAATACCAGCCTCTTGAAGGACTAAGAGCGCTTATATTCCATTTGTACCCTAAGAGGGGTGAATAAATGGCTGCTAAAAGATGTTGACCTTATTCAGAGATGGAATCAAAATGTCAAAGCTTGGAGAATCATTTTCCATACTATTGGAAAAAAGAAAGAAATGAGAAAAAGGAGGGAGGTGTTGAGATTATGGATGCACAATCCCTGAAGCTCTGGAATCTTCAATAAAGGACCTTTGCCATGAAAGATAATCAACCACAAAGGAAAGTGTTGCAACAATGGATTGTTGAATAAAGATTATATATTGATATGATATGATGTGATGATATGTTACAAATGAAAAAAATGCTTCATTATACAGGAAAAAAAGAAAACCTAAGATGCAGGAGATGTTGCCATGTGTCATGATCTAACAACATGTGACAACATGTGAACCCTATCTAGGAAATTATTAAATGTTGAGATAAGTTCTAGAAGGACAACTCATCTTCTAGAAGGAATCTTATCCCTACAAACAAGGAAGGGAATATTATCCCATTTATTAAATGATTTATTAAAATCTAACCTAGGATTAAATGATGCATGACCTAGAAGTTAACTTATGCTAGTGTAATAATTAAATAATTAATTACACTAGCACCCCCCCATAAGTTCAACTTAGGGAGGAAAATGCAATGATTATGCAAGAAGATGATGATGATGATGGATCCTGGCTACGAGGCCATGTTAGGTACCCATGTACATGAAGATGATGCAGAAAATCTCCCACAGCCAAAGAAAAGGGGAAAACCTAGTGGGAACAAAACCTGTCTCCAAAAAGGAGATATAAAAGAAAAAAAGAGATGGAAGAGTGATGTTTGGAGGACTCAACATTATCCCCCCAAGGACTACAACTATCACATATATACAAAGTGAAAAAAAAAAGTATGTGGAATAGATAGCCCCCCCATAAAGGAGAGTAGTACCCTCTAGAATGTCTTCAAGACTAGTGATAAACTTAGAAGCCAAGTCAGATAGACCCGAAGAGAACCCATCCATGTACCACAAGTCTGAAGAAGTGAATGAATCCATCCCTACTAAAGAAAATCTCAACTAAGAGGCATCAAAGGAAGAAGATGGTGCCATGCAAAGAGCCAATTCAATCCAGCCTCCACAACCCTAGCGAGGAGGGGATGATGATCAATGTGCTTCCTACCCTCGAGTTTGGAGAGTCAAGAGCAGGTTGATCTCAATCCCAGAATTTGGTAAACTTGTATACCTTGGAATGATGATCTGCTTGTCCATAGGCAACAAGGACATCAGACCTATCCCTAATGATGGAAAGTTCTAAAGTGAACTCAATGCTCAATCCCTCATGGGCAAGTTGATAGATAGACAACAAATTATGAGAAATCTGAGGAATGTAGACAACATATTCCAACCTCTTTCCATCAAGAGCAACATCACATATACCAGCAACATAGACAATATCTGCATTTGCAGTAAACATTCTATCAAAGTTGGCAGGACTCAAAGTATCCCAAAAAATATGTTGTTGAGAAGAAGTGACATGTCGAGAAGTACCAGAGTCAAGAACCCATCCTTCTCTATTATCAACCAAAGTAGTTATCAAAGCATTCCCCTTACCAAGATTTTCAATAGTGGCAATTCCAGCAATACCTGATGATGACTCTTAATGAGAGGGGGAGTGAGGAGATTTGACTGTTGTGGGAGGGAGAGAGATGTTATGATCTATGAGTATCTGCCTTAGTTCATGTATCTCTCTCTTGAAACATGTATCCTCAATATGACCAAGCCCATTACAGAAGTTGCACTTGGGCCTCTCCCTCTTTGGCTTTTCTTCCTTATGTTGTGATGATGATTCAGAAGAAGCTTTCACCTTTGATTTTCCCTTGTGCTTTCCCTTTTCTTTTGATGGTCCTACCACCAATGCATGGGATTGTGTGGATGTATCAGCCTAATTGAGCTTGGATTGTTCTCGAGTCAGTCGTTCACAAAATGTCTCAAATTATGGCATAACAAAGCTATCACCAAGACCATCCATGGTGGAATAGAAAGAGATAGAAAAGTAGGAGAAGGAACCTCTTAGCTTAGATAGAATCATGAATATACACTCTTTGTCATATTTATCTTTGCCACACCTAGAAAGTTGAGTCCTTAAATACTTGAATCTTACCAGGTAGTCTTCAATGGAAGGAAATTGATCAACAGTGAGTAAAGCAAGTTCATCCTCCAATTCCAAAGCTCGTACATCACTAACAAAACCAAAGAGATCCTTGAGCTTGTCCCAAACCTCCTTGGGAGTCTTGCACCCCTCAATATGGAAGAATAAAGAGTTGGAGACATGTAGATCAATAAGCCCCATAGCCTCTTCACCCTTAATCTGATGCTATAATTTTTCATATTCTCTAGTTAGATGAGGTTGATTCTCAGTCAAAGTGGACCAGAGTCCCTTGGACCAAAGAATTATCTGCATACTGACCTTCCATGTGTGATAGTTATGAGGAGTAAGTATCTCAAATCTCGTGTTAGCCATTAGAGGAGAACAATAATCCAAGACAAAATATTTTTGACAAAAATGTTGAAACCAGATAATTGCTCAACAATCAACTGAAATGAAGCTTTTGAAACAAACTGAAAAGCTAGAAATCACCTCTAAACCCAAAATTAGGGTTTCCACTTCAACTAAGAATAATTTTTGATAGAAGAAGAATTTGTAAAAATAGAGAACACCTCTAGAAAGTAGACTTAGAGAGCTTTCCATAGATATACCGTTTGCATATTTTCAATATCGTATGTGGAAGTTATTCCTTCTAGAAGATTTCTGCCTGAATTGAACTGAGCTGGCTAACTGCATGCAAAAATTAAGCACCTGGGGGCTGAAAAAATCAGGCCCTTGGTCGCTAATATGACCGCGGGAGTCGTTGGGGAAAAAAAAAACACCCGCTAGATAGGCAACGTCGAAGCGGTGTTGTGGAGGTGTAGACAGGTGGCGCGTCGGTGGCGTGGTCAGAGATAGCAGGGCCCTCAGTTCTAATGGGACCGGGGGCTTGAACGGGATCATTGGTGACGGGGCCTACAGACATGGTCGATGATGTGGAATGACAGTTGGGAACAAACTCCAGGAAATGGACACCGACAGTAGGACGATGACGATAGCGATGGTGCAGGCGGTCGAAGTCTGTAGACTGTTGGCATATGCCGACAAAATATTTGAATATTGCAATTTAATTTGCAATTCAAATTTTAATTAAAATTTTGATACAAATGTTTGAATGCCAATTGCTGCAAAATATAAGCCACAACTATAGCCGAGGATAAATTTTTATGCCGACTCACAAATTTTAATTGCAAGTCGATCCTGCAAATTAATTTTTGCAAAAACTATAGAAAAAAATGCCCAAAAATAGCCAGAATTTTTTTTATTTTTCTAAAAAAAAATTTCCTTTGAAGAGGACTGAGAGGGGAGACTTTTTTTGCAGATTTGTACAGATAGTACAAAAAAATGCAAACCCTAGATTGTACCTCAAAGGCTCTCGGTCGATATTACTCCGATTTTGACAAATGAGTAGGTGATCTATGGGTTTTGAGGCATTTTGGACACAATGGAGAGGTTGGAGAGAGCCTGATGTGCACCATAAATCAGCTTGGCTCCCAGGTAGAACCAACTAGCCTACAACATAAAACTCCAAGCCTAAAAGAATCTTGCACTCCAACTTCCTGGATCAAGGGTTGATGTTTCACTGTACAAGCTCTGATACCATGTTGAGATTATGGATGCACAGTCCCTGAAGCTCTAGAATATTCAATAAAGGACCTTTGACATGAAAGATAATTAACCACAAAGGAAAGTGTTGCAACAATGGAATGTTGAATAAAGATTCTATATTGATATGATATGATGTGATTATATGTTACAAATGAACAAAATGCCTAATTATATAGCCAAAAAATAAAACCTAAGATGCAAGAGATGTTGCCATGTGTCATGATCTAACAACATGTGACAACATGTGAACCCTATCTAGGAAATTATTAAATGTTGAGATAAGTTCTAGAAGGACAACTCATCTTCTAGAAGGAATCTTATCCCTACAAACAAGGGAACATTATCCCATTTATTAAATGATTTATTAAAATCTAACCTAGGACTAAATGATGCATGACCTAAGTTAACTTATGCTAGTGTAATAATTAAATAATTAATTAGACTAACAGGAGGAAGGTCACCTCCAAGATGAACTCTTGATGTTGAATTAAGTATTCAAAAAAACCCTACAGATGATTAATTGTATGAAAAGTTGAACCAAGGTAAATTCTCACTTAGGAATATGTAGGCCAACAAGATTCAAGGCTTAAAATTCAGGGCAAAACTCAATTGACTTATCCATGGGGATAAGGGGTCAAAATTATTCTTCAGGTTCATTAAGGAAAAAGGAGTAAAAGAGTAGATTAACCAAATTTGTCACAGTGGTGTCACCTTATCTAATCAAGAGGAAATGGACTTCAATAGTTAAGTCTATTTTATCAAGAAATTTTCAAGCCAGAGGACCTTGGAAGGCCCTGTACTAAGGCTAGAAATAAAGTTAAAAACTTTATACCCTCCAATATCTCCAAGGAAGACTATACCTAGCTCTCTATCGGTATATCTAAAGAAGAAATAAAGAAAGGAATCAACTCTATGAATAACAACAAGTCCCCTGGTGTTGATGGACTACCAACTAAATTCTATAAGGTATATTGGATAAGTGAATACTTACTCCAAATCTATGAGGAGGACATTTCCAAATGCTCCTTAGGAAATGGCATCAACCAAGGACTCATCAAACTTCTACCTAAAGAAGGTGATTGGAGACCCATCACACTACTGAATGTATCCTACAAAGTGCTTGCGAAGGTGTTATCTCTAAGGCTCTCAAATATTCTCCCCAAGTTCATTAATTCAAATCAAACTAGCTTCATCAAAGGTAGATATATTCTTGAGAACCTCTTGACTAGTTGGGAGGCCTTGGATTGGGCAAGGTGCTCACAGCAAAATGTTGCAATTTTGATCCTTCATTTTGAGAAGGCCTATGATAGAGTGGAATTCCCTTTCCTCAAAATGGCTCTTGAGGCCTTTGGGTTTCCTCAATAATTCTCTAACATGATTAGTTTCTTATTGAAGGATGCTACGGCACAGGTGGAAGTTAATGGCTCTAGATCTAAGTTTTTTTGGCCTAAGAGGTCCATTAGGCAGGGCTATCCCATTGCTCCCACCCTCTTTTTGATTTCCTCTAATGCTCTTCACTACTTGCTAAGAGATACTTACACCTCTCCCAAAGTGAGAGGGTTGGCTCTCCCTAATAACAAGGAACTCTTGAACATTCAATTTGTCAATGATACTTCCATCATTCTACAATTGGTGGAAGAGAAATTTGATAACCTTGTGACCAAGCTTGATCTCTTCTCCCTGGCCTCTGGTGCTAAGATTTCAAAAGCTAAATCGATGGTGCTTGGGTGGCAAGAACACCCTCCCTCATGGCTTCATAATTTTTATCTTCATTGGGATGGCCCTAATAAGTAGGTGAGGTATCTAGGGATATCATTTTTGTCTCTCCAAATCTCAAAGAAATGTGGTTATGGCTAAAAGGAAAAATTGAGAAAAAATTTGGATAGTTGGAATAGGCAATTCCTCTCTCTTGCTAGCAGAACACAAGTCTGTCAAAAGATCCTTTCTTCCTACACACTCTATTTCGCTTCTATTTATTTCTTCAATAGTTACCAAGTCAATGAAGTACATAAGAGGATCAAAAGGTTTCTTTGGTTTGATGGTAAAGGAAAGAGGAAGCTCCACTCCGTTAAGTGGGAATGGTGCTGCCTAGATAAATCTAATGGAGGACTTGGACTCAAATATCTCAAGAAACATGGCATTGCTTTAGCTACTAAGTGGATCATTAAGGCCCTTGAGGGGGATGAGCCTTGGAAATTTTTAATAAGGAAAAGCATCTCTCTTGCTATCCCCAAATTGGATTAATCTTGGAAGGGCCTACCTTTTAGTGATCTCCTCATCACCAATTTCCCAATACTACTTGTTGGTTCCCTTGTCTTTAGGAGCATCTAGAAGGCTTGGGAAGAGGTTAGGTGTAACTTCATTTTTCCTCCCTTAACTAGTCTTAGCAATAGCCTGATTCATCCTAGTCGGTCCATTTGGTGGAACATTGAGCATAAAGGGTATGTGTAGGGTATGTGGCTGACGACTTTTTTTTACCCAAAATTGATGAAACGAAAAGGGTTTTTAAAGGAGATTCTCATATTTCCACCAATATAAATTATGCTTTGCTTTGAATTTAATAAATAATTATTATTCATTTTCTATTTGAATTACGACTAAAGTCTTGATTGATAGGCTGATTGAAAAACATCTATATCTTTCAAATGTTATCACATTTTTTGAATCTAAAACATGTGTCATATTCAATGCTTCGCATACTATAGGGTTAAAAAAAAAATTAATTTCATGAAGTTTTGACCAAGTTAAGGTAGTCAAACATACAAGTTTTATATATTTTTTAAAAGTTGTAATAAAGAATTCATAATTAATTATTTACTTAGAAAAAAATTACAAAAAAATATGCATCACATTGAAACATGAGTCCTCTACTTATATCTAAAATCTTATAAAATAATATCATCATTTTATTGTGGTTAGGGTGGTCAGACAGACACCTACTTCTTATTTTTTCCCTAAAATTTAAGTACTCGCATTGAAATTTCAAATTTTCACCAAATAGATTTTTTTTTAAATAAACCTTGTAGTTTAGAAACAACATTCAATTTTCTATAGATTATATTCTTACATATTTTTGAAATAATATACATAACTTATTCAAATTTTTACGTCAAGTTTCCTAACTCTAATTTTTCTAAATTTTTTGCCACTTAAGGGCCTATTTTTTCCATGATGATCCTGCACATACCCTAGAGGTAAGCCCCTTGCACTGTTGCAAGGTTGTTCTGCTAAGAAATAGTTTCAAGCTCATGTCAAGACATTCAATGAAATCATCAAGGATGGAGTCTTGATTGAATGGGACTAGTTAAGGATGGACTTTGAATTACCTCCCTCTAGTTTCAAAACATACTCCATTCTAAGAGAAGTGCGAAAATATGGAATTGCCCATAGGTACAATTATGTGATATTACATATGGATATGCCACTTCTTGATACTTAACCATTTTTTTTGTTCTAGACTCCTTATGCCAAGAAAATTTAATGCATTCTCTGAGTCATAATGCATTCTTTGAGTCACGTTTCCATGGAGAGCAATAAAAGGTTGTGTTACTTGTAAGAAAGTGCTAATAAGAAAGAGGGGACACTCTACAAAGAATGGACAGTCATGCCATTAGAAAAGTTGCAAGGACAAGAGGGTATAAATGTCACTATGCATGGACTTTCAAAGAGTGCAATCAAATGTAGGTGAATACACACATTTGAATTTTCAATAGAAAACCTTCAAAAAGGACAATAGATTTGAAGATTCCAATGACAATCAAAGAGACTATAATGTGAGGTCAAGACAATAAATAATGAAGAAAAAGATACAACTACCATCAATATTCGTGCAAAGGTAGAAGTGACAGTGATTAAGGACTTGAAGGCCATTGGATTATGATCCCAATGGAGTCCACAAACCTAAATAGACTCAACTAGACTCCTATCATCCAAACAAACCATAAAAACACCTTGAAATTGATGCTCTTGTATCAAGCATGAAGACAAGGTACTAATATCACTATGCAATGATGAATAAATGTAGCCATATGCAATGACATGAAAAAAGGAGCACCTTGAAAATCAAATGGTCAAAGGGGAAAAGTTTTATTGTGAGCAATAATACCAATAAGATAGTCATTATTTGATGGATGAAAGAATTTTCAAGCGTAAAAAATGCATGATATCCAAGAACTCATAAAAGATAATCTCATACATAGAGATCATGGTCATAAATAAATAAAAAGGACTGTCATATGCATGAAAAGGAAGTGATTTCACATGAATTTTGTGATGCAATAGACAAAGGACTTTCAATTCAAAATTTAGATGATTGTGCAAAGGTAAAAAGATAGTCATGATGACATCCCAAGGGAAAGTCAAGAGATAGTATAAGATAACAACCCATTCACTTTGCAATAACAGTCAAAGGGGAAATTATTGCAATGAAGACCTTCATATGAGAGGGGTAGAGTTGTGGCAATCTATAGATTGTTTTTAGGCACCAAATGCATGAATATTGATATTGAAGACAAGAGTCTCAAAGACAACCACCATAAAGTATGCAAAGGATCATCAAATTATAGACAGAGGAAAAGACAATTTTCAAACATAAATAGTAGAAAATTCATTTACATTCATAGCAAAAACTTCTTTAGACAGTTATACATTCGTGGGCAGTTTTCTGACATAAGGAGCAAAAAATTAATTGACATAAATAGCAGCAAAAAGGGTTATGAAATGTGCAGCAAATGAAGTCCCTTGAGCAATAAATGATGACAAAAAAAAAATGCAGCAATGATGATCACAATATTTTGACAATGTGAATGCAATTTTGTTGGCAAGAGACACTGCACAAGTCATCTGGTGTTGTCATTGATGGCAACCCTAGTCAGTGATTCGATCCACGCGTCAACAATTGATCATACCGGAAGTCAGATCAAAGCTTTGTAATTAACTGTCAAACTAGAATAGAGCATCTGACATAATTGTGTTCATCGATTCATATGCAAACTTTCTAATATCATTTTGGGTTGTGGATCTCAGGGAAGGTTGTTTAGTATATGATCTATTTTATCCTTGAATCTTAGAGCCTTATATTGATCTGTGTACAAGTTAGAAGATCCATTTGATTCCTTTTTTTGTTCACCAGTGCAAGAAAGCCAACTTGGTGAATATAGCGTGTTGCAGATATTTGAGGAGTAATTTTTTAAGTGTTTTTGTGTTTGAACATGTTGATTTGGGTCCTCACTATGTTGTGGCAAACTTTGGTTGGTGTGCATTGAAAATCATTTGTGAATTGAGCCGACAATTTGTAAATACTTTTCTATTTTGTTGAAGCCGACATGTAGCGACTAAATCCTTAGTAGTGGATATTTATAAGCGATTGTTTATATCATTTAGATATACGTACGAAGTGTGTTGATGTGTGTTGTGAATATTAGAAGGATTGTAGAGTGATTATGCACAGTTTCACTTGTGCATAAAAGGATTTGTGATGCGAATTGAAGCAAAACAAAGCAAAAGAGAAAAATCAGACAGAAGGTCAAGAAAGTGACCAATGTGCTTTACCAAAACTATTCTCAAGAATTTTTAGATGCTATTTCATAGTTCACCACTCCAGTTGTCTTTTGACATTGATTGTAAGGCAGCAATCCTTTCTATTTTTGAGCAATGAGCTCTAGGCAATGTGTCTGAATGCATGTGCATTCCTTTTGTAAACACTTATTTCTGAGTATACTCATATTGTTGATTGGCCTTCCACTGTGTTTTTCCCCTAATGGGGTTTCCACATAAAAATCCTTGTGTTATGGTGTTATGGTTGTTTGCTTTGTGTTGCTGCATCTTTCTTTTAGTTCTATGCTTTAAGTTCTTTAAAGATCAGATTAATAAAGTTAAAAATTGCAGATCATTGATTCACCCCCCCTCTAAATGTTCCTTGATTCCAACAATTGGTATCAGAGCCTAGTTTCTTGGAAGACGTTTAACAACTTAGGGAAGATCTTGGAAAGTGTTTCAATGGATTCAAGCAATCTTCAGCAACAAATTTTGGTGGCCCTAGATGATCTTAATCACTCAAAATATGAAGTCCGGGAATTGCAAGAAAATGTCATGAATGTTGAGAAATTCATTCAATCATTGAAGGATAAAATCAATGATTCAAGGGAAAAGAGAAAGGAACTTTGTGATTAGATCAAGCAGAAATAAAGTAAAAGCATTGAAGATGAACAACTGAGTCAAGCCCTAAAGGAAAAGACAGAAGAATGTGAAATTTTTTCCAGAGATAATGCAGTCCTAAAGCATAAGATGGAATCTATTATGATGGGGATGACCAAGGAGATTGAAGACAGAAAGAAGAATGAAGAGAAGCTTGCTCAGTCCTTGAAAGAAAAATCTAAAGAATACAGCCGAATTACTGATGGATTCAATCAATTGGAGCTTGAATTTGAACAATCTAGAAATAATGAAGAAGAGCCTGAAAAGTAGATTATTCATCTCAGAGATGAACTTGCTACTGCAAATGAATTCAAGGATAATTTCAAGATTATCTCATCCAAGCTTGATGAACTGATTAAAATTCAAAGGTCTAAAGGTGACAAGCGAGGTCTTGGATATGGAGAAGGAGAAAGTTTCAGATTTGGACAAAGGAGATTTAGGCAAGGAAATCAGATGAACAAAGCTAGAAGATATCCGGTAAGACAACCTAATGCTCAAAGGTTCATTGGTTATTTCTTTGTTTGAAATAAATTTGGTCATATGGCTACTCAATGTAGAAGTAGAATGAACTCAAGTGGTCCATCATTCTTCGGTTAGTGCTTTAATTGCAATAAGTATGGTCATAAGTCAAATGAATGTAGAAATATGATGAACAAATTTCATAGAGATGTTAAATGCTATACATGCAATAGATTTGGCCATATTGCTAACCAGTGCAAATCAAGAGAAAATCAATGGAATAACTGGTCTAGACAAAGAAATGTGGTGTGCTACAATTGCAACAAATCCAGTCGCATTGCTAGATTTTGCAGAAGCAGAAAGGGTCCAGTAAAACAAGGGAGAAACATGCAAAAGGATGAAAAGGGAAAAGGAAAAGTTACTGCAGATGAGATCAGGAAGCAAATGAAGAAGATATGGGTGAAGAAGAGTCCTATTGCTAGAAATGATTCCACACCAAAATATGTTGTTGGTAATTCCTCCGGAAATTAGTTCATGGCCTCTGGTCTAGGGGGAGTTCTCAAGAAGATCTTTTAACCCCCTTGTCGGTAGTTGGTACCGGGATATGGATGAGTGCAGTGATTGCATTGATGATCTATAGATGTTGTTTAAATAGTTGGAGAGAGCATTTATGCAGATTTGAAGGTCCGCAGAAGAGTTATCTTTCACAGAGTATGGAAACAGGGTATCCAGATGAGTTAGGGCAAAAGCATTTATTGCGACAAAAAGTTAGGTGTGCAAATGATAAAAGGTCATTTCTATTCTTCATTTGTCACTTTGCACTTTGACAAGAAGAATTTTGGAGAGCTCTAAAGTGAACTTTAGTGAATTGTGGCGAGATTCAAGTGTGAAGGTGATTCGGCGATCAAACCCTAATCCGGCAAAAAGGCATTTATCAAGAAAACTTGTGAACTTGTGAATTTGTGAAAATGGTTGCTTTGTTGGTAGTTGATATCAAGGATAGACCCCGTCCAAAATTCAAGTGGCATCCTTTCAAATATGTTGAGACACAGCCCTTAGGTGCATTTTCATTCATTTCATACGGTGTCTTGCATATTGAAGACATTAGGGCATACATTCATGCAAATATTGAGGAGTTAGGGAGCTCCCAGTTATTGAATTTGTACTCCAATAACCTTGTGGGAGAGGATTTATGTGTTAAACCTGAATTCAAAACCTTAGAGGAGAAGAAATTCACACAGATTGTAAAATTTCCCATGTTTGAAGAAAATGAGTGGGTTCAGTATATTTTGAGTCGAGTTCATGCTGAATTTATGTGGTTGAGTCAACCTTTTCAGATTACAAAAGAAGCCATAAGCATTTTTATTGGTTTAAATTCCTCCAGTGGGTTGTTGATCTTGAAGTCCATAAAGAATCAGACAGTTATTGATGCAACCGGTTCAATGTTTGATAAAAGAGCTATGAAAATTGATGATATTATTGAAGTGGATGTCAGATTTACATCTATGGTCATTGGTCAAAAAATCTATCATTCTAGCCGAGATAATTTTGTATCTGGTACAGCTATCTATTTAGCATATTAGATGGTGAAGGAGAATGCAGAGTATGATCTATGTGAGTTACTCTGAAGCCAGTTAATGGAGAATCTTGGTAAGGTCAAAAAGGATAAGAAGAATTTCTTTAAGTATGGTAATTTGTTGTTGTGTTTATTCTTGTACTTTATGAATGAAGTTTTGGGATTTGGAAAAGTATAGTGGCAAGCCAATAAATCGGTAGTTGTTCAAATTAGAGATATCTTGCACTGATTTGGTGATAGTAAGACAAGGAAAACTATTATCTGGGGATATTTCAAGAGTTTTCAGAGTGAGATGCAAGCAAGAGAAATAATTCCTAAGTCCTATGTGGAGAAGTACAAGGAAACTATCTATTTTATGGTTGACATTGATCAATGCTTGATGGAAGCTGCAGATCCTAGAACGGTCTAGATTATGTCAATGGGCTATGACGTTGAGGAGAACATCTTGGAACTATATGCATAACATTTCTTGAGTAAACCTCAGGATTCAAAAGAAGAGAGGTTTGGAACCTATGAAGAAAAAGATATGCAAGTACATGAGCAATTGAAGAAACCTATGATAGTCAGGAGGTAAGGAAGAAAGTTGAAGCCTTTGTAGAGAGCATGGGTATATCTACAGAAGTTGTGAGAGAATCTAGAAAAAAGAGAGAACAAGCTAAAGAAGAGCCTACTAGAACTAAATCTTCTAGTCTGACAGCATCCTCTACCTGATCTAGATCAACAAGGAGCTCTGCACCCTTATCCGGTTCTATAGTGAAATAAAGCCATGTGAAAGCTCAAGTGAAGACATATGGTAGAGAAGGAAAGAGGAAGAAGGATAAAAGCAAAAGAGTTTATGTTGCAGTTGAGGATGTAAGGAAATCTAGTGGAGCGCATCTAATGAAAACTCCAAACAGTAGTGCCTTCGGTAACTTTTAATTCGATTAGGTTACCTCAAAGACATGAACAACTATGTCCTAATACGGAAATAGACACAGTTTATTTCCCACATTGATCCATATGAGAGAAACACATGTAAATTCAACAACAAGCATTAACAAATTCTACTACACGAACCAACAGACGTGAAAGATGAAACAGAAAACCAGAACACAAAGATTTATGTGGGGAAAATCCTTTCAGATAAAAAAACCCCACTCCAAAGATCGAGCCATTGTATTATTCAGCAACAAAACGGTTACAATACAATTTCGGGCTCTTAGCCTTTTCAGATATTTCATCTTGTTCATTCTGGATGTAACTGGTAGCAACAGATCTCCCTGTACAGTTTCTGATCACCCTCTCAAACTAAACAATCAACAATCTTCACACTGTTACAATATCATCACATATACAGTGCAGATCAACTTAAGAGAAATCAGAAACATGCTTCTTGATCGGGAGCTCTCTCTTCTCCTCTTTTTAGGCCTCAAGGCCCTCGGCCATACAGCCAGCCTCTTGACCTTCACACCGTTAGCTCTTTATTTTCTTCTCTATCTCATCAGCTCTCTTTTTTTCTTCTCTTCGGCTTCGGCTCTATGAAACGGTTTGTTTCCAACTATCGGATCACAACTGTCAAATCATCCAGCTCAACAACATAGATGTTTCCACTTCCTTGCATAGAAGATAATGTGTCCAGGTCACACCATGTAGGACAGTCACCCAAATGGTCAACAAACGATCAACTTGTGTCACATGTCGGTGAGACACTAGAAGTGTCTCCCCGATGCCACAAGTCTTGATTACATGTTTTTGCCAAGAGTCATCTCCATCGGCAAGAGGTTCCACCGAGCTTACAAGTTACATCAACCTCAACATGCACATTGGTGAGACTATCGCTATCGCCAGGAGATCATGTCGAGTCTTCATGTCATGCCGAAACCCATTGTATTCCTATCGGAATCCATCTATCGGCAAGAGTCTCCTTATCGGCATGATTGGTGAGACCTCTCACCGACCTCTAGTTGAACTCATCTACCAACGCTATCGCTAAGACATCCAACTATCGCCAAGAGGTTATACCGAGGTCTCCAAGTCATATAGACGTGAGTGTTCTCATCGGCAAGACTATCGTCTTTCGCCAAGACGTCACAACGAGCTTCATGTTATGAACTCTAAACAATCACCAAGGGTCATGCCGACATCCAAGATGCATCGGCCAAACCATTGCTAATCACCGAGAGGTCATACCGAAGTCCAAAGACTCATTCCGACAACAGGATTCCCATTGGAAAGACAAACAACCTTCGCCAAGACATCACCCCACAAGTTCCAAGTCACCTTGAGTCTATCTTGTCGGCTAGACTTACCGCTTTCGCCAAGACTTCATACCGAAGCCTTTTAAGGTTACACTGATAGTCGGCAAGACATTATGTCTTTCGCCGAGACCACATACTGAGCACCCATGTCTTGCCGAGTTGGCAAGACATTTGACTTCGCCAAGACCTTTCACCAGGCGCTGAGTTACTCCGATGACCACTGTTCACCAAGAGTCATGCCGAATACATCCCACACCGTCGGTGAGACAAATCACTATCGGTAAGACTTCTTACCGATCACCCAAGGGTTTCCCTGAAAGCTCCAACACTGTCACCGAGACATGTTACTTTCAGTAAAACTTCTCACTGAGCCGCCATAGGTTATCCCGATGAATTCAATGCATAACCTTGTCAGCAAGACCTTCCAATGTCGCTGGGACTTCTTCTCGAGTGTTAAAATCAATCTGAAGCCCCCGGTCACTATGAGTCTCCCCGACGCCCAATTGAATGGCCTGTCGGCCAGAGATATCCAAGCGGTGAGAAGTTACAATGACTGCTTTATGTCACAGCAATAGACTCCAAAGTGAAAGCGTTCGGCAAGACATCTGCAAGGTCATAGCAACTAGAATATTTCACAAGGTTCCCAAACTACTAGTCGGCCAGACCAAAGAAATGTCACACCGACATTGCTCTTCCAGAGGTTCCAGCCCGTGAGATTGAGACAACAATTTCAATAGAGGAAGATGAGGAAATAGAATCTAATGAAGAAGTGAGAGAAATTAAGCATCAAGGCACAAAGGCAACAACAGTCTCTAAGGAAAAGCCCTCCAGTGAAGAAGAGAAAGCAAAGAAGAAGATGAAAATTGACAAACCAGGTATGTCTGTAAGGGAAGTTGAGAGAGGCATAATCAAGGATGGTAATCTTAAGCCACTATGTGAATGGTATTGTTGACATGTGTTTTGGCACAACAACATGCAAACAGAATATTGCTATCTTGTTTCTCCTGAAAGAGAAAGACAACAAATGGATGTCTTTGCTCCCAAGGTCTTTGTAGTTGGGTCTCAACTATGCTGATGTTACTCAGTGGTCAATGCAACAGTAATATTCAAGGGGCCTGCTGGTGTTGAGCTTCTGGACTGTTCTAAGATCAAGCATGAAATAAAAACCTAAGTTAACTAGGGTTTTTAAAGAAACAACAAAAGATAGATCAAGGCTTTGGGACAGAAAAGAACAATGATTCATCCAATTTTAACCAGATTTGTTAGCTTCAAGGAATTGTAGACTAAAAACTGTAGAACAAAGTAAACTTGTGATTGACACACAACCTCTTTCATTCACAGTGCTAATTCAAATAACATATTCTAAGTTAGCATTTAAACAAAACACAAAATAACATTTCACTCCTTGAAAACTTCACAAATCAAATTATCAACTTAAGACAAATATCATTCAGGAACACAACATGAAGTAGATTAAACTTTGATTGCTTCTATTGTTAGTAAAATAGATAAGCAATATTTACAAAGCTGGCATAATCACCAGTGTACAGAGAAGCTATGATTCCAAATTGTTTCCATTTATATTAAGAAAACTTGAAAGATCCATTACAGACTATTCTGAATCTAACTCCTAACTAAGAAGACAAAAGAGGCTCCTATTACAAAGAATCAGGAAACTGTTCTATCTTTTCTCACTGACTTTCTCTCTGATTTCTAACTCTTTTCTAATCCTAGAAATTCTCTACGAATTCTTCTCTTTTATAAGTGCTCTACCAGTTCTAACCGCAAAAACTCTAACCTTTTCAAATAGGCCCGAATGCCTTATATACAAGATGCATCAAAAAGAATGCATTGTCCTCTTGTATTAGGGTTTTTACAAAATATCTGCTTCTAGGAGAGTCGGCTCTCAGATCTTTTTGAGGAGGGTCAAAGCCGCATTCAATGTGAAGCTCTGCTGTCTAGGTCGGTGATGAAGGATTTCTATCCTCAGGAGAAGCCTTTTTAGATCTTTTGGCAGCTACAGCATTAACTCTTTTGTCTTCGTGTCCACCTTTGAACTTTGTTGGAATCGCCTTGAATGCTCAGAATATCTCCATCAATACTAATCTACCTCTTTGCCAGTAGTCACTATAGCTGTCCCTATGAGTCACAGTTTCTTCTTCCCTTCGACTTCCTTTCTGTTCTGGACTTCTCTATACGTTTGACCGCCCTCTGGAAGCACCATTGGGCCCTCTTGCAGATCTGAATACCATTGTCCGAACAGATTCATCCCTTAGTGATCTTAGAATGAATCCATCTTGCTTACATTTTGTTAGTCTTTTCCACAGGGGCAGTCAACCGGTCAATAGCCCACCTTAGCTCCTTCTAATTGGATGATCACATGCCATGCTAGATTCCTGAGCAGTCAAGAGCAGTCTTCCTTAAATCGCATGTTGGTGAGACACTTATCATGTCTCCCCAGTGCGATTTTTTCTTCTAACAGTTATCAGTATAGCGCGGATCAGTCGATGAGACCCTTCAGCGAGCTTGTGGAAGTCATACCAAGCTCATTTTTCTTGTCAGGGACACACCCTAAGTCGGCAACATCTCTCATCGATTTCCTCTTTTCTTGCCGAACTCATTCTGCATCTTCAGTGGGGCCTCCCCGAGTTCCTTCTATTTCCCCGAGCTCAGCCTTTTCGGCGTGACCTCCTCATGTTGGCGAGACTTCTCACCAAGAGTGTTATCTTTTGGCGATCTTCTATCGTTTTGGGGAGACATTGCTCGGTCGCTGAGACTTCATGGCAAAGGCATGACCCTTTGTTGAGCTCCATTCTGAATGACTGTCAGGGAGACCTTCAGTGAACTCTTTTTCATTCACGTCGAGCCCACCTGATTTCGTCGCCAAGACCTCTCTGAGTCACCGAGACTTCCTAGCAAGCTAAAATTGCTACGCCGATGCCGCTTACTCTTTGGCTGGCTCCTTCATGTTGGCAAGACTATCGCCAATCGTTGTGACCTCATAGCGAAGCCGCTTCATCCGTTTAGAGTCTCCCCGACCTTTCCCTGTCCTCCTCGTAGATCTTTTTGCTTCAGCGCGACCTTTGCTTTTCAGCAAGATATTATACCGAAAGGGGAACCCTTCGGCGAAACCTTACACCAGAGCCATGTCACTTTATGTCGATGAGACTAAATCCCCTCGCCAAGAAATCTTGGCGAGCCTTCCTTTCTCTAGCAAACACACCCTGTCGGTGTGACACTTCTTAGTCGTCGAGACCTCCCGGCAAGAGTCTAAATCTTCCCCGAAAGCCCTTGGGGAACCTTCATCGGCAAGACCTATGGTGAGAGCCCTTCCCTGTCGCCGAGACATCTTGATTCTCTCACCGAAGACCATCGATAGAATCCCCTTGCACTATGTCGGTGTGACTGGAGCCGCTCGGTGAGACATTACCCCGATGCACGTGAGCCTTTGATATTACTTTGTTAGCGGTTGGTAAAACATTGCGGACTCGCTGAGACTTCATATCGACAAACAAACCTCTCCACGATGGGTAATTTTCACTGTCAATCGGTAAGACCAAAATACTTCACCAAGACCACATGCCGAATGCTAATTGTTTGGATGAGGTGTTCACTTATGAACCGATCAGTGAGACGCAACATACCCGGGAGGCCCTCCACCGAAAAGATAACTCATGCTGAAGTGCTACCCCGATCCTTGCTAGTCGGTGAGACTTCTTGAAGTCGCCAAGACTTCATCCCGAAGTCAAAATCTCTCGCCGGTATGTACTCTCTTCGTTGTTGATCGGTGAAACATTTAGATCTCGCCGAGACCTTGATTGATGTCTTGCCGATAGTTGACTGCACATGAATTTCACTCGCTGTGACATCCCCGGGGTCTTGCTGACTATTTCCTTAGCTAATTTTTATGACCAGCTGGACTGGGGAATGCCTTCCAACTGAGCTCCCCTAGCAAATATCATCATGCATAGGATTTAATCCTATAAAAGAAAGGTCTGCATTAGCCCTCGGAAGCAAATAAGACATATTATAATAAATCCACCATTGCTTATAATTATTTTAATGAATTCCTAGCAAGAAGAAAACCAACTTAGGTTGAGAAAGAACCAAGATTAAATCAGATAGATCAAAAGTCAAAATTAGGAGGAAAACAAAAGAATTTCAAAGAGGAAAGCAAGTAACCAAAAGCAAAAGGAAACCAGAAAGAGAAAGGGGGACCCATTTTGTTCCAGCTCAAAATGGGGTGGTTATGCAAGGCATAATAAGTATGATACCTTTGATAGTGTTGGTCAAAGAATACTTGAAGAAGCAATAATAAAGTATTTGAATGCTTTCAATTTGACTCTTGTTGAGATCATGTCAAAGTTGCCAAAGGGACTATTTAATGAAGTTTTGGAAATGAGGAGAGTGAATACAAGAACTGAAGATGAGCAGATGAGAGAGTGCATTCTTGCAAATCTATGTTCGATGATGTCTATTGAGGAAATGAAAACAATTCTAAATGGTGCTAAGAAGGATTTAAAGAGAAAAACAAGAGTAAACAAGCTTATGATTGGTCAGACTGAAGAGGTAGCAAAAGAAACTGAAAGAATTCTAAAGGAAGTTTTGTTAAAGAAAAGAAGCAATGTTGTTTCTGAAGTAGGTCATGGTGAAGATATTGCATCTGGTCTGATGGTTGAAGAGGTAAAAGAAGATACAGTTGAGGACACTCAAATTCCTCTTAATGTGCATGATACAAAATTTCCTATGGAGACTAAAGCTCCTAAAGGTGTGACAGCTGAAGAAGTTGAGACTCCTAAAGACTAGCAAGAATTTGTAGCTAAGGAAATAGTGATTGAAGAAAACAAGGTTGAAGTAAAGGAAGTTCTTGTGGAAGCAAGAGACACTGCAGAGGAAGTGAATAAATTTTTGGAAGTGCAATAGGAAGAGTTTGACCTTGAATTGGGTGAAGGTCCTATTAATTTGGCTACTTTATCTCTGATTCAAAAATTGAAAGTTGCATCATTTTCTCAGGTGAAGGCTAGGGAAGAATTGTTAAAGTCTCACATTGAGGATAGTGAGCTATTGAGTCTTGCATCCATCATCTTGGAGAGAATCATGCCTTCTCATGTTAAGGATCCATCTAGTTCTCCCTCCGGTGAGTTGAAGAAGCTTCTTAATTTTGTAAGTAGTCATTTTGAGTCCCTTGAGAAGATAGTTGAGGACAAGGTACAAAAGGAATTTGATGATAAAAGGTTCAATAGGGTAAAGTGCATGATTGTTAATAAGAAATCATTATTAGCTACTTGTGTGAAGAATATTCAGAGTGCACTATCTGAAGGAGGAAAGATCTCTAAGTCATGTTTATCTTTGTCTAAATTTACTGAGAACAATGAGAAGAAGATTAAGGATCATGAGAAACAGTTAGCTGATATTTCTAAAGCCTTTGATCCTTTAAATATTTTTGTTGGAAATCAAGAAGGTCAGGTTATATCCCTACTTGACAAGATAAAGAGTTTGAAGCATGATAATGTTATAATTGTGGAAAGAGCATGTGAGCTTAGAGGCCTAATTGGTTTGAATATGGAAACAATGTTGAGTGCATTGCAGGAAGCACAAGAAGCTTTGGCGGTTAGTGATCCAGTGAACCTTGAGTCTGCAGAAATGTAATACTATCTATTTTGTGGTCACATGAATATCTTGGAGAGTCTCAAGAAGGGTTGGGACACAAGTTTGAACTTGTTGAAGAACAATTTTGCAAATCTATTCAAGTCTATGTAAGTTAGTGAGGCATGTTTGTACAGTTTGTTTATAAAAAATTTGTATGCAGATTTCCTATCTTTTCTATTGATTTCAAATGGGGAGAATGGGATAGTGAAAAATGCCTTAATCATCTCAGGGGGAGTTGTGTTTTTGGAAGTTTTGAAGGTTGGCAGTGTATTCATGTTGGTACTGATCTGACACTTAGTCATTTTTCACTAAGTGTTGCCATCAAAGCCAAAGGGGGAGATTGTTGGCAAGAGACATAGCACAAGTCATTTGGTGTTGTCATTGATGGAAACCCTATTCAATGATTCAATCCACATGTCAACATTTGATCATACTGGAAGTCAGATCAAAGTTTTGTAATTAACTATCAAACTAGAACAAAGCATCCAACATAATTGTGTTCATCAATTCATATGCAAAATTTTCGATACCATTTTGAGTTGTGGATCTCAAGGAAGGTTGTTTAGTATATGATCTATGTTATCCTTGAATATTAGAGCCTCGTATCGATCTATGTGCAAGTTAGAAGATCCAATTGATTGCTTTTTTTGTTCATCAGTGCAAGAAAGCCAACTTGGTGAATATAGTGTGTTGTGGATATTTGACGAGTAATTGTTTAAGTGTTTTTGTGTTTGAACATGTTGATTTGGGTCCTCACTATGTTGTGGTCGACTTTGGTTGGTGTGCATTGAAAATCATTTGTGAATTGAGCTGACAGTTTGTAAATACTTTTTTATTTTGCTGAAGCCGACATGTAGTGATTAAATCCTTAGTAGCGGATATATATAAGTGATTGTTTATATCATTTGGATATATGTACGAAGTGTGTTGACGTGTGTTGCGAATATCAGAAGGATTGTAGAGATATTATGCACAGTTTCACTAGTGCATAAAAGGATTTGTGATGTGAATTGAAGCAAAACAGAGCAAAAGAGCAGAATCAGATAAAAGGTCAAGAAAGCAACTAATGTGCTTTACCGAAACTATTCTCAAGAATTTTTAGATGCTATTTCATATTTCACCACTCCAGTTGTCTTTTGAAATTGATTGTAAGGCAGTGATCCTTTCTGCTTTTGAGCAGTGAGCTCTAGGCAGTGTGCCTAAATGCATGTGCATTCCTTTTGTAAACACATATTTCTAAGTTACTCATATTGTGGATTGGCCTTACACCGTGGTTTTTCCCCTAACAGAGTTTCCACATAAAAATCCTTTTGTTATGGTGTTATGGTTGTTTGCTTTTTGTTGTTGCATCTTTCTTTTGGTTTTATGCTTTAAGTGCTTTAAAGATCAGATTAATAAAGTTAAAAATTATAGAACACTGATTCGCCCCCCCCCTCAATGTTCCTTGATTCCAACAAATGCATGATATTTCATGAAAAAAAATTCATGTATAAGTGTCAATATAAATTATTTTCATAAACAAGTGTCATTATCACTCTTCTTTCCATAGATGGATCCATGTTTCCAATTTTCTAAATTGATAATACATGATTAAAAATGATAATACCAAAAGGAAGTAACACCATGACTAAAATTTAATTGACCTAAATTATGCACAATATTATATATATTTTAAAAGGACAATAACAAGAGTTGCATATATGATAAATAGACCTCATTGGAAAGGAAGAAAAAGATCAATTGAGGCATATTAAGGAATATGCACATTTGAATGTAATAATTTCTCATTATTTTTGTATTTCAAAAATACATTAATACAATAACAAATATTATAGTAGTGATGGAAAAACATCTTGAAAATCCTCCCATTTCTCAATCTTTGTAGCAATACATGCAGGGAATTAATCCTCCCATTTGCAGCCCAGATCATGAAATATCTTGTACAAGAAGAAACAAAAGGAGTTGTTTCCTAGTTTGTTTTCTCCAATCCACCTCAAGTGGTCCAGTTATGTGCATTCCAAATGCTTGAAAACATGTACATCCCCTTCTCCCTTGGAAACACATGGGCAGTAGCCTCGGTGTGCTTATGTACTCTCACTGCAATTTGGTCCACAAAAAACCTACAAAAGCCTCACAATTTCAGACATGAAGTCACATTAAAATCATTAAAAGACCAGTAATTGAAAAATTTCAGACCTACACCTTCTGACCATATCTATTCACCTCCATGCATGCTCTAAGCAAATCGATTGAAGGTCCTACAATGGTGATATGGCCCATCTTTCACTACTTTCTCATCTCTTGATGATCCTAGGTATAAATGTCATGAATATGTAAACATAATTAACATAAAACATGTAGCATATAAGAATCCAACAAATCTAGGAAATGTAAAAGAAAGAGAAGATTCAAAACTAGAAAATGAATCTTATACTTTCTAACATACTAGGTTTCTCATACCATTGAACACTTGCACCAACAATGAATGTTCTTTTCTTAAGTTGATGATCTTTAATGAAGCCTTTCTCTTTTTTCTCCTTCACTAGTCTTCCATATCTCTTCACTAAAGCAAACATATAATTAATAATTTGTCACAAGTACAACCCAAGTCCTTGCATAGTTATCAATTAAAATGCTTAATGAAACAAGGAAAATAAAATCTTTGATCTAGATGCATTAAAGTTTGATGGTTTGTGCTTGACCTATTCCAACATATTTTTTGGCAATAAACAAGCATAAGCAAGGTGTCCATGTAGATCTTAGTATTTTCATTGTTGCATATACCATAAGAATACTAATGATTAAGAAATATCATAAATTTTCCTATGATGGGATGTACTTAGCATGATTAGATAAATTTTGACAATATCATGGAATACTACAACAAGTTCCCTTTTATTTCCTTAATGGAAAATGACAAATTAATAATTGAGCGCAAACATAAGTGGATGAAAAGACGGTCTCAAATGCATCAATGACAATCCTAAATGCATATGACATCAAACACCAATAGAGAATACCAACTTAAAGGTAGTTAATAGAGAGTAGCATATAATGTCATTTTGCATTAACAATAATGCAATATGCAAACCCTTCTATAATCAAACTTACGCTTGAAAGAAAACAATGATCAATAAAATGACTTTACAAATTTAATGTGCATGCTTGCAAATCAATCCAAGGAACCATTTGGGTCGAGCCTCTACTCTTTATTGTTTCAAGTATTGCCTCATGGTCAGACTCACATGCATTCCACAAGTTCTTGTTCACAGGTCTTCCCTTATATTTGATCAAATGAATGTTGGTTGCGATGAAAAGGTTGGAGTAGTGAAGAATCTTTCGATGTGTGTTGAAGTCCTCAAACAACCAAACTAGAACATTCTTAACTGGGTACCTTCTAATCCATGTTCCAGTAACAACCACTGAACCTATAGGATATTCTATGTTTTCTCCATCTATAATTGGGGCCTCCAATTTCTTTTTGGCCTCGATACAATGAAATAGGTAGTAATTTGTTCCCTCTTCATTGTTTTCATTTGCAATCACTACATAAACATTCCTTGCATTGATAAGTTCATCTAGTTAGATGTATTTAATGAACATCACAATAAAACAACAAAGTAAGATACATTTCCTGGTTCTAGTAGATCTGATACATGATCAAATTCAATGGATGATTGCATCTTCGTGATTTGTATAGCCGTTAGGAGTTGATACGTGTCAAGTGGGGTTAGACTTATTGCATACCATTCGTCAACCCACTCTTTTGAGTTGCAATCATTACATGCTTGAAGTGTACATGCAAAAAAAAAGCATGACATCTTCTGCATATGAATAGTCCATGTACCTACATCAAAGATTCTAAAAGAGTGTAGCTCATGTGATCTTGTTATTGTACAATAATCCTCATGTTTTGCAATGTTAGTATCATCTACCAACCAAAAAATTATATGAACTAAAGGATAACCTTCATTACCTAGACCCATTGCATGATTGCAGCACTGGACAATTGATTTTGCATCTATCAACTTTACACTATCTTTGTACTTTAACTCTTCTTGTGCTAAGTCTCTTTTGATACATGCACCTGCTCCATCATGCTCCCCCTTTCCATTCCCAACCTTTGAGAAGTTCCACATATGTTGAACACCATTGATTCTATGCATCCTGCACAACCAATAAAACATTCTGGAGTTCTTGAATTGTGATACATACAGTTATCTGACCATATGATATGCTAATTGAATGATATGCCCCTACTAGCCAAATCAACATAGAACATTTGAAATCAACCTTGTGCAAACTCTATAGAATGTGTGTGATCATCACTGATGTAAAAGTGATACTACCTCAATACCTTCTAGTTATCCTCTATACTATCATTTGCATGAATGAACATTAGCTATATGCACAAATATAGCAACCTGCATGGAGTTGTAGTATTGTGGTTGCACCTCATTCTATGGTTGTAGTGTGTAGTTCTTTGTGAAGTCAACAACTAAAACAATTCTATGAAGTGGAAACGCGTCCTTACATAACTTTATTTATGAGTCCAACCATCGAGCTCTATGTTTATGCCTTGCATACTCATAGACCACCTGATCATGGAAAATGCGCATAAACCGATACACTAGAATTTTATCACTGACCAACTCACACTTCTTTGCTTCTTTCCCATCTTTTAGACTGTAGGCCACTGTCTTGTATTTGTCAAATTCCACATTTTTGTTTCCAATTGTAGATGTACTAGCCATGTGTTGGAAAATTGAAAAATGTTGCATGCCACCACAATGATCACATGTGCCATCCGAATATGACTTCTTGTAAAAAAATTGACCATCCACTCTTTCACATAAAATTTTAGATAAGAAATCCATTGAAGATTTAAGTGGAGGCCTTATGTTACATTCCTGCAAAACATTGTTAGTATGCATATCTACACATATACGTTGATAAACATCATAATGGTTAGAAAACTCAATATGTACTCTACAACAACAAGTAGTGCGTGTGTGATTTATTTTGACATAAAAATGATTTAGCATTTCAAAATACCTTTGACATATTTTAACTTGAGAAAACTTCTCTATAAAATCAACAAAAAAATGGGTTTGAGTGGTATCCAAAAAATGCTTTGGATGTGGTTCACGGATTTGACTACCAATTATCCTTCTTACAACATCTCTTTGATTGGGAGAGATCCTTGTGTTATCCTTCCAAAAATCTTGTATTAAATATCTCAAGGCTTGAGCAATTTCTTTATCTTTTTGTGGTACTCTACCCAAGTATTCCCATAACTCATTGCTATTTGGATCCTACACTCTTTCACGCCTTCTTTTGGCTCTCATTAGAGATGATCTACTTATTTTCAAAGATTTACTTGTCTTTGTAAGGTTCATCTTATTCCTTGTTTGACTACTTAACAATGTTGTTGTCATCACACGTCATGTGACACAACTATCTTTTGTGCGTGAGGTAGAACCCACACTCTTGTATGCACTCATCAGATTCTTTACAATAGATTTTTCACTTGATTCATCCAATGTTCTTAGCCCAAGAGTCTTCATGGTGGGCCTAAAATTGAGTTGCCTCATCATTTCAACAAATAGTTGACATCTTCCAGCCTCACTTAGCTTCTCAAAAATTAAACTACATATCCTCTTTGCATATCTTTGACATGTACGTTTTGGAATCTTATTAGTCATTATTTTCAAAACATTGGAATCAATATCAATCAAATATTTAGGTTTTCTATGCAAAACTCTAGGAGGAGTTCTCAAAGGTAAAGTTGTGTCAACATTACGAATGTCAACAACATTGGGGATAGATTTTGTACCTTCAATCGGAGGTGAAATCAATGACATACCTTGAGATTGACATGTAAACAATGTTGTACCTCCAACTTGAGATGTGGTATGTGGAGTGCCTTCCAATAGAGATGTGTTTGTTGATGTACTTTCAAAACCACATGTTGTTTATGGTGTGTCTTCAACTAGAGATGCGTTTTTTGATGTACTTGGAAAATCACATGTTGTTTATGGTGTGTCTTCAATTGGAGATGTGATTGTGGTTTTACTTTGAGCATGATATATTGTAGATGGTGTGCATTGAACTTCACCTATTGTTGATGATGTTCCCCCAACTTCGGGATCCATTTTTGTCCTTCCACAAAGTTTGTTCATTCGTTCCCTTTGTATTGCCAATTTGACATCTCTATGAGATTGCACGGGAATTTCTTCCTCTATGGGCTGCAATTTCATTTCTTCACGAACTTTCCTATTTGATTCTCTTATCCTTGCATTTTTAGTTTCACATTCATCTCGTATTAGAGGCTTTGCTCATTTCCTCGGCATGACATTGAATGCTACATGTTCACAAACACACAAAGAACAAAAGTAAGTAACATGCATTTTATGAAACATATTCATATTGTTGATTACATTACATTTTATGATACACACAAAGCATTTTATGAAACATATGAACATATCACTTATTACATTGCATTGCATATCTTTTAGACTCAAAGCATTACTTTGAATGTTGCATAACTACTAACTAGATATTGATCTATCTACATGAAAAAAATTCAATTGCAATGAAACAATTTTTTAGTGCCAGTCTTATATTAAAAAAAATTAAAACACAAATTAAAAATACAAATTAAAACATTAAAAATACAATTTTTTTTATAGTGAATTGTCATTAAAAATACAAATTAAAATATTAACACCTTTGGATGAAGGGGATGTCTAAATTTGTTTTCCAAGTGTTATGGAATGAGTTTTATTCATATATGTGCATAGGTTTGAATATTTGAAATTGAATTAAAATATGAATGGTCAGATTTGAGTTCCTAGAGCATTTTTATGACAGCATAAATGGTACTTTCTTCATATTTATATAAAATTTGACTCATGGATTAGTACATACTTGTGTAAGATAATCTAGGCTGACATATTTGCATTTAAAAGATAAGGGGGCATTAATGTAATTGTTGGAAAAGCCTTTCAACCTATGTGCCCTTCACATTTATGTATAGGTGCATCTATTAGATTTGGAAAAGTTTCTCAACATTCAAGAGGCTTATAATTAATATTTTTGGCTGAGAGATATTGTCTTAGAATTATATTTTCATTTGAGTTAAAACTTGCAAATATCCTCAAGTTGCTATTGTTCACTTTTCTCTTGCTAGGATGGGAATGGACACATAAGATCTATTAATTTGCACAAAGTTGTAAACCTAAGTAGAATCTATTTTTAATCATAGAAGTATATTAAGGAAGGGGTGGGAACTTTAATTTTGCATTATTGTATAGATTTTTTTGAGAGATTTTAGAGCTGCGAAGTAAATGAGAGAAGAACTTATAGGTTTTGAGCTTTGAGAGCGTTCTTGGAGGTTTGAGAGTGAACTTGAAGTTTGCATAGTGATTTTTTATGCTTAGAGAAGATAGTAGATAGCTTGGAAGAGGACTTGAGTATTATCCACGTCTCTTTTCAAAGGATTTAAGTGTTTTAAAAGTAGGTTTTCATATTATTTATCATTCTTTTAATTTAAATCCTTCCTCTTATTGAAAAGAACAAAGAGCATTTTTTAGACAACATTTAAATCCTTCCTCTTATCATTTATATAAAGAACAAAGAACAAAGAGCATTTTTATGAAAACATAAGTGGTATTGTCATTCTTTTAATTTAAATCTTAACCTTCATGTATTTGCATTTTTTTTTAGTATGTTAAAACACCAGTGAAAGAAGAGTCTCATTTTCTTATATGGTAATGCATGAAAAGTTTTTAGTGCTAGTATGTACCATTGCATTTAGTGAGTGCAAGAGGCCAAAATGCTAATGGTTATCCTATGAAGAATTTAGGTAGAG
>VDFB02281492.1:419670801-419768231 GCA_007258455.2 Sequoia sempervirens
CATTCATAGCAAAAACTTCTTTAGACAGTTATACATTCGTGGGCAGTTTTCTGACATAAGGAGCAAAAAATTAATTGACATAAATAGCAGCAAAAAGGGTTATGAAATGTGCAGCAAATGAAGTCCCTTGAGCAATAAATGATGACAAAAAAAAAATGCAGCAATGATGATCACAATATTTTGACAATGTGAATGCAATTTTGTTGGCAAGAGACACTGCACAAGTCATCTGGTGTTGTCATTGATGGCAACCCTAGTCAGTGATTCGATCCACGCGTCAACAATTGATCATACCGGAAGTCAGATCAAAGCTTTGTAATTAACTGTCAAACTAGAATAGAGCATCTGACATAATTGTGTTCATCGATTCATATGCAAACTTTCTAATATCATTTTGGGTTGTGGATCTCAGGGAAGGTTGTTTAGTATATGATCTATTTTATCCTTGAATCTTAGAGCCTTATATTGATCTGTGTACAAGTTAGAAGATCCATTTGATTCCTTTTTTTGTTCACCAGTGCAAGAAAGCCAACTTGGTGAATATAGCGTGTTGCAGATATTTGAGGAGTAATTTTTTAAGTGTTTTTGTGTTTGAACATGTTGATTTGGGTCCTCACTATGTTGTGGCAAACTTTGGTTGGTGTGCATTGAAAATCATTTGTGAATTGAGCCGACAATTTGTAAATACTTTTCTATTTTGTTGAAGCCGACATGTAGCGACTAAATCCTTAGTAGTGGATATTTATAAGCGATTGTTTATATCATTTAGATATACGTACGAAGTGTGTTGATGTGTGTTGTGAATATTAGAAGGATTGTAGAGTGATTATGCACAGTTTCACTTGTGCATAAAAGGATTTGTGATGCGAATTGAAGCAAAACAAAGCAAAAGAGAAAAATCAGACAGAAGGTCAAGAAAGTGACCAATGTGCTTTACCAAAACTATTCTCAAGAATTTTTAGATGCTATTTCATAGTTCACCACTCCAGTTGTCTTTTGACATTGATTGTAAGGCAGCAATCCTTTCTATTTTTGAGCAATGAGCTCTAGGCAATGTGTCTGAATGCATGTGCATTCCTTTTGTAAACACTTATTTCTGAGTATACTCATATTGTTGATTGGCCTTCCACTGTGTTTTTCCCCTAATGGGGTTTCCACATAAAAATCCTTGTGTTATGGTGTTATGGTTGTTTGCTTTGTGTTGCTGCATCTTTCTTTTAGTTCTATGCTTTAAGTTCTTTAAAGATCAGATTAATAAAGTTAAAAATTGCAGATCATTGATTCACCCCCCCTCTAAATGTTCCTTGATTCCAACAATTGGTATCAGAGCCTAGTTTCTTGGAAGACGTTTAACAACTTAGGGAAGATCTTGGAAAGTGTTTCAATGGATTCAAGCAATCTTCAGCAACAAATTTTGGTGGCCCTAGATGATCTTAATCACTCAAAATATGAAGTCCGGGAATTGCAAGAAAATGTCATGAATGTTGAGAAATTCATTCAATCATTGAAGGATAAAATCAATGATTCAAGGGAAAAGAGAAAGGAACTTTGTGATTAGATCAAGCAGAAATAAAGTAAAAGCATTGAAGATGAACAACTGAGTCAAGCCCTAAAGGAAAAGACAGAAGAATGTGAAATTTTTTCCAGAGATAATGCAGTCCTAAAGCATAAGATGGAATCTATTATGATGGGGATGACCAAGGAGATTGAAGACAGAAAGAAGAATGAAGAGAAGCTTGCTCAGTCCTTGAAAGAAAAATCTAAAGAATACAGCCGAATTACTGATGGATTCAATCAATTGGAGCTTGAATTTGAACAATCTAGAAATAATGAAGAAGAGCCTGAAAAGTAGATTATTCATCTCAGAGATGAACTTGCTACTGCAAATGAATTCAAGGATAATTTCAAGATTATCTCATCCAAGCTTGATGAACTGATTAAAATTCAAAGGTCTAAAGGTGACAAGCGAGGTCTTGGATATGGAGAAGGAGAAAGTTTCAGATTTGGACAAAGGAGATTTAGGCAAGGAAATCAGATGAACAAAGCTAGAAGATATCCGGTAAGACAACCTAATGCTCAAAGGTTCATTGGTTATTTCTTTGTTTGAAATAAATTTGGTCATATGGCTACTCAATGTAGAAGTAGAATGAACTCAAGTGGTCCATCATTCTTCGGTTAGTGCTTTAATTGCAATAAGTATGGTCATAAGTCAAATGAATGTAGAAATATGATGAACAAATTTCATAGAGATGTTAAATGCTATACATGCAATAGATTTGGCCATATTGCTAACCAGTGCAAATCAAGAGAAAATCAATGGAATAACTGGTCTAGACAAAGAAATGTGGTGTGCTACAATTGCAACAAATCCAGTCGCATTGCTAGATTTTGCAGAAGCAGAAAGGGTCCAGTAAAACAAGGGAGAAACATGCAAAAGGATGAAAAGGGAAAAGGAAAAGTTACTGCAGATGAGATCAGGAAGCAAATGAAGAAGATATGGGTGAAGAAGAGTCCTATTGCTAGAAATGATTCCACACCAAAATATGTTGTTGGTAATTCCTCCGGAAATTAGTTCATGGCCTCTGGTCTAGGGGGAGTTCTCAAGAAGATCTTTTAACCCCCTTGTCGGTAGTTGGTACCGGGATATGGATGAGTGCAGTGATTGCATTGATGATCTATAGATGTTGTTTAAATAGTTGGAGAGAGCATTTATGCAGATTTGAAGGTCCGCAGAAGAGTTATCTTTCACAGAGTATGGAAACAGGGTATCCAGATGAGTTAGGGCAAAAGCATTTATTGCGACAAAAAGTTAGGTGTGCAAATGATAAAAGGTCATTTCTATTCTTCATTTGTCACTTTGCACTTTGACAAGAAGAATTTTGGAGAGCTCTAAAGTGAACTTTAGTGAATTGTGGCGAGATTCAAGTGTGAAGGTGATTCGGCGATCAAACCCTAATCCGGCAAAAAGGCATTTATCAAGAAAACTTGTGAACTTGTGAATTTGTGAAAATGGTTGCTTTGTTGGTAGTTGATATCAAGGATAGACCCCGTCCAAAATTCAAGTGGCATCCTTTCAAATATGTTGAGACACAGCCCTTAGGTGCATTTTCATTCATTTCATACGGTGTCTTGCATATTGAAGACATTAGGGCATACATTCATGCAAATATTGAGGAGTTAGGGAGCTCCCAGTTATTGAATTTGTACTCCAATAACCTTGTGGGAGAGGATTTATGTGTTAAACCTGAATTCAAAACCTTAGAGGAGAAGAAATTCACACAGATTGTAAAATTTCCCATGTTTGAAGAAAATGAGTGGGTTCAGTATATTTTGAGTCGAGTTCATGCTGAATTTATGTGGTTGAGTCAACCTTTTCAGATTACAAAAGAAGCCATAAGCATTTTTATTGGTTTAAATTCCTCCAGTGGGTTGTTGATCTTGAAGTCCATAAAGAATCAGACAGTTATTGATGCAACCGGTTCAATGTTTGATAAAAGAGCTATGAAAATTGATGATATTATTGAAGTGGATGTCAGATTTACATCTATGGTCATTGGTCAAAAAATCTATCATTCTAGCCGAGATAATTTTGTATCTGGTACAGCTATCTATTTAGCATATTAGATGGTGAAGGAGAATGCAGAGTATGATCTATGTGAGTTACTCTGAAGCCAGTTAATGGAGAATCTTGGTAAGGTCAAAAAGGATAAGAAGAATTTCTTTAAGTATGGTAATTTGTTGTTGTGTTTATTCTTGTACTTTATGAATGAAGTTTTGGGATTTGGAAAAGTATAGTGGCAAGCCAATAAATCGGTAGTTGTTCAAATTAGAGATATCTTGCACTGATTTGGTGATAGTAAGACAAGGAAAACTATTATCTGGGGATATTTCAAGAGTTTTCAGAGTGAGATGCAAGCAAGAGAAATAATTCCTAAGTCCTATGTGGAGAAGTACAAGGAAACTATCTATTTTATGGTTGACATTGATCAATGCTTGATGGAAGCTGCAGATCCTAGAACGGTCTAGATTATGTCAATGGGCTATGACGTTGAGGAGAACATCTTGGAACTATATGCATAACATTTCTTGAGTAAACCTCAGGATTCAAAAGAAGAGAGGTTTGGAACCTATGAAGAAAAAGATATGCAAGTACATGAGCAATTGAAGAAACCTATGATAGTCAGGAGGTAAGGAAGAAAGTTGAAGCCTTTGTAGAGAGCATGGGTATATCTACAGAAGTTGTGAGAGAATCTAGAAAAAAGAGAGAACAAGCTAAAGAAGAGCTAGAACTAAATCTTCTAGTCTGACAGCATCCTCTACCTGATCTAGATCAACAAGGAGCTCTGCACCCTTATCCGGTTCTATAGTGAAATAAAGCCATGTGAAAGCTCAAGTGAAGACATATGGTAGAGAAAGGAAAGAAGGAAGAAGGATAAAAGCAAAAGAGTTTATGATGAGTAAAGGAAGACGCATCTAATCAAAATGGTAATCTTAAGCCACTATGTGAATGGTATGATACCTTTGATAGTGTTGGTCAAAGAATACTTGAAGAAGCAATAATAAAGTATTTGAATGCTTTCAATTTGACTCTTGTTGAGATCATGTCAAAGTTGCCAAAGGGACTATTTAATGAAGTTTTGGAAATGAGGAGAGTGAATACAAGAACTGAAGATGAGCAGATGAGAGAGTGCATTCTTGCAAATCTATGTTCGATGATGTCTATTGAGGAAATGAAAACAATTCTAAATGGTGCTAAGAAGGATTTAAAGAGAAAAACAAGAGTAAACAAGCTTATGATTGGTCAGACTGAAGAGGTAGCAAAAGAAACTGAAAGAATTCTAAAGGAAGTTTTGTTAAAGAAAAGAAGCAATGTTGTTTCTGAAGTAGGTCATGGTGAAGATATTGCATCTGGTCTGATGGTTGAAGAGGTAAAAGAAGATACAGTTGAGGACACTCAAATTCCTCTTAATGTGCATGATACAAAATTTCCTATGGAGACTAAAGCTCCTAAAGGTGTGACAGCTGAAGAAGTTGAGACTCCTAAAGACTAGCAAGAATTTGTAGCTAAGGAAATAGTGATTGAAGAAAACAAGGTTGAAGTAAAGGAAGTTCTTGTGGAAGCAAGAGACACTGCAGAGGAAGTGAATAAATTTTTGGAAGTGCAATAGGAAGAGTTTGACCTTGAATTGGGTGAAGGTCCTATTAATTTGGCTACTTTATCTCTGATTCAAAAATTGAAAGTTGCATCATTTTCTCAGGTGAAGGCTAGGGAAGAATTGTTAAAGTCTCACATTGAGGATAGTGAGCTATTGAGTCTTGCATCCATCATCTTGGAGAGAATCATGCCTTCTCATGTTAAGGATCCATCTAGTTCTCCCTCCGGTGAGTTGAAGAAGCTTCTTAATTTTGTAAGTAGTCATTTTGAGTCCCTTGAGAAGATAGTTGAGGACAAGGTACAAAAGGAATTTGATGATAAAAGGTTCAATAGGGTAAAGTGCATGATTGTTAATAAGAAATCATTATTAGCTACTTGTGTGAAGAATATTCAGAGTGCACTATCTGAAGGAGGAAAGATCTCTAAGTCATGTTTATCTTTGTCTAAATTTACTGAGAACAATGAGAAGAAGATTAAGGATCATGAGAAACAGTTAGCTGATATTTCTAAAGCCTTTGATCCTTTAAATATTTTTGTTGGAAATCAAGAAGGTCAGGTTATATCCCTACTTGACAAGATAAAGAGTTTGAAGCATGATAATGTTATAATTGTGGAAAGAGCATGTGAGCTTAGAGGCCTAATTGGTTTGAATATGGAAACAATGTTGAGTGCATTGCAGGAAGCACAAGAAGCTTTGGCGGTTAGTGATCCAGTGAACCTTGAGTCTGCAGAAATGTAATACTATCTATTTTGTGGTCACATGAATATCTTGGAGAGTCTCAAGAAGGGTTGGGACACAAGTTTGAACTTGTTGAAGAACAATTTTGCAAATCTATTCAAGTCTATGTAAGTTAGTGAGGCATGTTTGTACAGTTTGTTTATAAAAAATTTGTATGCAGATTTCCTATCTTTTCTATTGATTTCAAATGGGGAGAATGGGATAGTGAAAAATGCCTTAATCATCTCAGGGGGAGTTGTGTTTTTGGAAGTTTTGAAGGTTGGCAGTGTATTCATGTTGGTACTGATCTGACACTTAGTCATTTTTCACTAAGTGTTGCCATCAAAGCCAAAGGGGGAGATTGTTGGCAAGAGACATAGCACAAGTCATTTGGTGTTGTCATTGATGGAAACCCTATTCAATGATTCAATCCACATGTCAACATTTGATCATACTGGAAGTCAGATCAAAGTTTTGTAATTAACTATCAAACTAGAACAAAGCATCCAACATAATTGTGTTCATCAATTCATATGCAAAATTTTCGATACCATTTTGAGTTGTGGATCTCAAGGAAGGTTGTTTAGTATATGATCTATGTTATCCTTGAATATTAGAGCCTCGTATCGATCTATGTGCAAGTTAGAAGATCCAATTGATTGCTTTTTTTGTTCATCAGTGCAAGAAAGCCAACTTGGTGAATATAGTGTGTTGTGGATATTTGACGAGTAATTGTTTAAGTGTTTTTGTGTTTGAACATGTTGATTTGGGTCCTCACTATGTTGTGGTCGACTTTGGTTGGTGTGCATTGAAAATCATTTGTGAATTGAGCTGACAGTTTGTAAATACTTTTTTATTTTGCTGAAGCCGACATGTAGTGATTAAATCCTTAGTAGCGGATATATATAAGTGATTGTTTATATCATTTGGATATATGTACGAAGTGTGTTGACGTGTGTTGCGAATATCAGAAGGATTGTAGAGATATTATGCACAGTTTCACTAGTGCATAAAAGGATTTGTGATGTGAATTGAAGCAAAACAGAGCAAAAGAGCAGAATCAGATAAAAGGTCAAGAAAGCAACTAATGTGCTTTACCGAAACTATTCTCAAGAATTTTTAGATGCTATTTCATATTTCACCACTCCAGTTGTCTTTTGAAATTGATTGTAAGGCAGTGATCCTTTCTGCTTTTGAGCAGTGAGCTCTAGGCAGTGTGCCTAAATGCATGTGCATTCCTTTTGTAAACACATATTTCTAAGTTACTCATATTGTGGATTGGCCTTACACCGTGGTTTTTCCCCTAACAGAGTTTCCACATAAAAATCCTTTTGTTATGGTGTTATGGTTGTTTGCTTTTTGTTGTTGCATCTTTCTTTTGGTTTTATGCTTTAAGTGCTTTAAAGATCAGATTAATAAAGTTAAAAATTATAGAACACTGATTCGCCCCCCCCCTCAATGTTCCTTGATTCCAACAAATGCATGATATTTCATGAAAAAAAATTCATGTATAAGTGTCAATATAAATTATTTTCATAAACAAGTGTCATTATCACTCTTCTTTCCATAGATGGATCCATGTTTCCAATTTTCTAAATTGATAATACATGATTAAAAATGATAATACCAAAAGGAAGTAACACCATGACTAAAATTTAATTGACCTAAATTATGCACAATATTATATATATTTTAAAAGGACAATAACAAGAGTTGCATATATGATAAATAGACCTCATTGGAAAGGAAGAAAAAGATCAATTGAGGCATATTAAGGAATATGCACATTTGAATGTAATAATTTCTCATTATTTTTGTATTTCAAAAATACATTAATACAATAACAAATATTATAGTAGTGATGGAAAAACATCTTGAAAATCCTCCCATTTCTCAATCTTTGTAGCAATACATGCAGGGAATTAATCCTCCCATTTGCAGCCCAGATCATGAAATATCTTGTACAAGAAGAAACAAAAGGAGTTGTTTCCTAGTTTGTTTTCTCCAATCCACCTCAAGTGGTCCAGTTATGTGCATTCCAAATGCTTGAAAACATGTACATCCCCTTCTCCCTTGGAAACACATGGGCAGTAGCCTCGGTGTGCTTATGTACTCTCACTGCAATTTGGTCCACAAAAAACCTACAAAAGCCTCACAATTTCAGACATGAAGTCACATTAAAATCATTAAAAGACCAGTAATTGAAAAATTTCAGACCTACACCTTCTGACCATATCTATTCACCTCCATGCATGCTCTAAGCAAATCGATTGAAGGTCCTACAATGGTGATATGGCCCATCTTTCACTACTTTCTCATCTCTTGATGATCCTAGGTATAAATGTCATGAATATGTAAACATAATTAACATAAAACATGTAGCATATAAGAATCCAACAAATCTAGGAAATGTAAAAGAAAGAGAAGATTCAAAACTAGAAAATGAATCTTATACTTTCTAACATACTAGGTTTCTCATACCATTGAACACTTGCACCAACAATGAATGTTCTTTTCTTAAGTTGATGATCTTTAATGAAGCCTTTCTCTTTTTTCTCCTTCACTAGTCTTCCATATCTCTTCACTAAAGCAAACATATAATTAATAATTTGTCACAAGTACAACCCAAGTCCTTGCATAGTTATCAATTAAAATGCTTAATGAAACAAGGAAAATAAAATCTTTGATCTAGATGCATTAAAGTTTGATGGTTTGTGCTTGACCTATTCCAACATATTTTTTGGCAATAAACAAGCATAAGCAAGGTGTCCATGTAGATCTTAGTATTTTCATTGTTGCATATACCATAAGAATACTAATGATTAAGAAATATCATAAATTTTCCTATGATGGGATGTACTTAGCATGATTAGATAAATTTTGACAATATCATGGAATACTACAACAAGTTCCCTTTTATTTCCTTAATGGAAAATGACAAATTAATAATTGAGCGCAAACATAAGTGGATGAAAAGACGGTCTCAAATGCATCAATGACAATCCTAAATGCATATGACATCAAACACCAATAGAGAATACCAACTTAAAGGTAGTTAATAGAGAGTAGCATATAATGTCATTTTGCATTAACAATAATGCAATATGCAAACCCTTCTATAATCAAACTTACGCTTGAAAGAAAACAATGATCAATAAAATGACTTTACAAATTTAATGTGCATGCTTGCAAATCAATCCAAGGAACCATTTGGGTCGAGCCTCTACTCTTTATTGTTTCAAGTATTGCCTCATGGTCAGACTCACATGCATTCCACAAGTTCTTGTTCACAGGTCTTCCCTTATATTTGATCAAATGAATGTTGGTTGCGATGAAAAGGTTGGAGTAGTGAAGAATCTTTCGATGTGTGTTGAAGTCCTCAAACAACCAAACTAGAACATTCTTAACTGGGTACCTTCTAATCCATGTTCCAGTAACAACCACTGAACCTATAGGATATTCTATGTTTTCTCCATCTATAATTGGGGCCTCCAATTTCTTTTTGGCCTCGATACAATGAAATAGGTAGTAATTTGTTCCCTCTTCATTGTTTTCATTTGCAATCACTACATAAACATTCCTTGCATTGATAAGTTCATCTAGTTAGATGTATTTAATGAACATCACAATAAAACAACAAAGTAAGATACATTTCCTGGTTCTAGTAGATCTGATACATGATCAAATTCAATGGATGATTGCATCTTCGTGATTTGTATAGCCGTTAGGAGTTGATACGTGTCAAGTGGGGTTAGACTTATTGCATACCATTCGTCAACCCACTCTTTTGAGTTGCAATCATTACATGCTTGAAGTGTACATGCAAAAAAAAAGCATGACATCTTCTGCATATGAATAGTCCATGTACCTACATCAAAGATTCTAAAAGAGTGTAGCTCATGTGATCTTGTTATTGTACAATAATCCTCATGTTTTGCAATGTTAGTATCATCTACCAACCAAAAAATTATATGAACTAAAGGATAACCTTCATTACCTAGACCCATTGCATGATTGCAGCACTGGACAATTGATTTTGCATCTATCAACTTTACACTATCTTTGTACTTTAACTCTTCTTGTGCTAAGTCTCTTTTGATACATGCACCTGCTCCATCATGCTCCCCCTTTCCATTCCCAACCTTTGAGAAGTTCCACATATGTTGAACACCATTGATTCTATGCATCCTGCACAACCAATAAAACATTCTGGAGTTCTTGAATTGTGATACATACAGTTATCTGACCATATGATATGCTAATTGAATGATATGCCCCTACTAGCCAAATCAACATAGAACATTTGAAATCAACCTTGTGCAAACTCTATAGAATGTGTGTGATCATCACTGATGTAAAAGTGATACTACCTCAATACCTTCTAGTTATCCTCTATACTATCATTTGCATGAATGAACATTAGCTATATGCACAAATATAGCAACCTGCATGGAGTTGTAGTATTGTGGTTGCACCTCATTCTATGGTTGTAGTGTGTAGTTCTTTGTGAAGTCAACAACTAAAACAATTCTATGAAGTGGAAACGCGTCCTTACATAACTTTATTTATGAGTCCAACCATCGAGCTCTATGTTTATGCCTTGCATACTCATAGACCACCTGATCATGGAAAATGCGCATAAACCGATACACTAGAATTTTATCACTGACCAACTCACACTTCTTTGCTTCTTTCCCATCTTTTAGACTGTAGGCCACTGTCTTGTATTTGTCAAATTCCACATTTTTGTTTCCAATTGTAGATGTACTAGCCATGTGTTGGAAAATTGAAAAATGTTGCATGCCACCACAATGATCACATGTGCCATCCGAATATGACTTCTTGTAAAAAAATTGACCATCCACTCTTTCACATAAAATTTTAGATAAGAAATCCATTGAAGATTTAAGTGGAGGCCTTATGTTACATTCCTGCAAAACATTGTTAGTATGCATATCTACACATATACGTTGATAAACATCATAATGGTTAGAAAACTCAATATGTACTCTACAACAACAAGTAGTGCGTGTGTGATTTATTTTGACATAAAAATGATTTAGCATTTCAAAATACCTTTGACATATTTTAACTTGAGAAAACTTCTCTATAAAATCAACAAAAAAATGGGTTTGAGTGGTATCCAAAAAATGCTTTGGATGTGGTTCACGGATTTGACTACCAATTATCCTTCTTACAACATCTCTTTGATTGGGAGAGATCCTTGTGTTATCCTTCCAAAAATCTTGTATTAAATATCTCAAGGCTTGAGCAATTTCTTTATCTTTTTGTGGTACTCTACCCAAGTATTCCCATAACTCATTGCTATTTGGATCCTACACTCTTTCACGCCTTCTTTTGGCTCTCATTAGAGATGATCTACTTATTTTCAAAGATTTACTTGTCTTTGTAAGGTTCATCTTATTCCTTGTTTGACTACTTAACAATGTTGTTGTCATCACACGTCATGTGACACAACTATCTTTTGTGCGTGAGGTAGAACCCACACTCTTGTATGCACTCATCAGATTCTTTACAATAGATTTTTCACTTGATTCATCCAATGTTCTTAGCCCAAGAGTCTTCATGGTGGGCCTAAAATTGAGTTGCCTCATCATTTCAACAAATAGTTGACATCTTCCAGCCTCACTTAGCTTCTCAAAAATTAAACTACATATCCTCTTTGCATATCTTTGACATGTACGTTTTGGAATCTTATTAGTCATTATTTTCAAAACATTGGAATCAATATCAATCAAATATTTAGGTTTTCTATGCAAAACTCTAGGAGGAGTTCTCAAAGGTAAAGTTGTGTCAACATTACGAATGTCAACAACATTGGGGATAGATTTTGTACCTTCAATCGGAGGTGAAATCAATGACATACCTTGAGATTGACATGTAAACAATGTTGTACCTCCAACTTGAGATGTGGTATGTGGAGTGCCTTCCAATAGAGATGTGTTTGTTGATGTACTTTCAAAACCACATGTTGTTTATGGTGTGTCTTCAACTAGAGATGCGTTTTTTGATGTACTTGGAAAATCACATGTTGTTTATGGTGTGTCTTCAATTGGAGATGTGATTGTGGTTTTACTTTGAGCATGATATATTGTAGATGGTGTGCATTGAACTTCACCTATTGTTGATGATGTTCCCCCAACTTCGGGATCCATTTTTGTCCTTCCACAAAGTTTGTTCATTCGTTCCCTTTGTATTGCCAATTTGACATCTCTATGAGATTGCACGGGAATTTCTTCCTCTATGGGCTGCAATTTCATTTCTTCACGAACTTTCCTATTTGATTCTCTTATCCTTGCATTTTTAGTTTCACATTCATCTCGTATTAGAGGCTTTGCTCATTTCCTCGGCATGACATTGAATGCTACATGTTCACAAACACACAAAGAACAAAAGTAAGTAACATGCATTTTATGAAACATATTCATATTGTTGATTACATTACATTTTATGATACACACAAAGCATTTTATGAAACATATGAACATATCACTTATTACATTGCATTGCATATCTTTTAGACTCAAAGCATTACTTTGAATGTTGCATAACTACTAACTAGATATTGATCTATCTACATGAAAAAAATTCAATTGCAATGAAACAATTTTTTAGTGCCAGTCTTATATTAAAAAAAATTAAAACACAAATTAAAAATACAAATTAAAACATTAAAAATACAATTTTTTTTATAGTGAATTGTCATTAAAAATACAAATTAAAATATTAACACCTTTGGATGAAGGGGATGTCTAAATTTGTTTTCCAAGTGTTATGGAATGAGTTTTATTCATATATGTGCATAGGTTTGAATATTTGAAATTGAATTAAAATATGAATGGTCAGATTTGAGTTCCTAGAGCATTTTTATGACAGCATAAATGGTACTTTCTTCATATTTATATAAAATTTGACTCATGGATTAGTACATACTTGTGTAAGATAATCTAGGCTGACATATTTGCATTTAAAAGATAAGGGGGCATTAATGTAATTGTTGGAAAAGCCTTTCAACCTATGTGCCCTTCACATTTATGTATAGGTGCATCTATTAGATTTGGAAAAGTTTCTCAACATTCAAGAGGCTTATAATTAATATTTTTGGCTGAGAGATATTGTCTTAGAATTATATTTTCATTTGAGTTAAAACTTGCAAATATCCTCAAGTTGCTATTGTTCACTTTTCTCTTGCTAGGATGGGAATGGACACATAAGATCTATTAATTTGCACAAAGTTGTAAACCTAAGTAGAATCTATTTTTAATCATAGAAGTATATTAAGGAAGGGGTGGGAACTTTAATTTTGCATTATTGTATAGATTTTTTTGAGAGATTTTAGAGCTGCGAAGTAAATGAGAGAAGAACTTATAGGTTTTGAGCTTTGAGAGCGTTCTTGGAGGTTTGAGAGTGAACTTGAAGTTTGCATAGTGATTTTTTATGCTTAGAGAAGATAGTAGATAGCTTGGAAGAGGACTTGAGTATTATCCACGTCTCTTTTCAAAGGATTTAAGTGTTTTAAAAGTAGGTTTTCATATTATTTATCATTCTTTTAATTTAAATCCTTCCTCTTATTGAAAAGAACAAAGAGCATTTTTTAGACAACATTTAAATCCTTCCTCTTATCATTTATATAAAGAACAAAGAACAAAGAGCATTTTTATGAAAACATAAGTGGTATTGTCATTCTTTTAATTTAAATCTTAACCTTCATGTATTTGCATTTTTTTTTAGTATGTTAAAACACCAGTGAAAGAAGAGTCTCATTTTCTTATATGGTAATGCATGAAAAGTTTTTAGTGCTAGTATGTACCATTGCATTTAGTGAGTGCAAGAGGCCAAAATGCTAATGGTTATCCTATGAAGAATTTAGGTAGAGTCTAGTTGTGCATGGGTCATTGCAAACCAAGTTCACAAAATATGTATGACAATCTTTTAGAAGGGGGCACAAGGAACCAGTGAATAGGGGGTTGTGATTATCATACAAAGGATAAGAGATAGATCATTGATGAAGCTTTGGTTCACTTCAAACAATATTAGATAATTGTTGAAATCAAAAGGTCAATGGCCTTGAGATACTTAATTTTGTTTGGGATCAAAATTAAGAGCTCTTATAGGTCAAAATATTAGCATGGATGCAAGAGATACAAACCCTCTAGCGTGTTATTAAGGTCAACTAAGCAACCTATGAGCAACCTAGGGTTTTCAACATAAAGGTGAAATGGACAATGGGTGAGAAGAAGGTGAAATGTGGTCTCATGGTGATGGATTTTGATAAATTACAATCTAATGTACATTTGAAAGTCAACCTATGGTGATGGATAAATGTTTATAGATGACATAATTTCAATTACAATCTAATGTACATTTGAAAATCAACCTATGTGTGCAAATATTATGCAATTACTTCACATTGCATATCTAATAAGTAGGAGCAACTTCCAATAGCATTTTATTTTCATTGCATTCCATTAGACCACATTGCCTAGATGCATTTCCTTGAGGCATTTTTTCAAACTCTCTATATAATTTTAAATTAATTCATAGATAGTATGTCATTTTTTTCAATTTTTATCTTCAAACTCCTACAAATTAAAATTTTATATGCAACTTCCATCTAATTCGATGTTGAATTCTATGTATAACAATGAATATTAATTAAATCGTCAAAATAATTTGGTCTATACTGTCAAAACAAAACAATAACACTCAATATAAACATCTACCTAAAATGAAAAATTGTGAAATCCACTAGTCATGATGGAAATTCACTACTATAAGCAATGCAAATGGAATTCATAAGCAAGTTTTTGTTAATTTGATATCCTCTATATAAATTTACATGAATTCATCTAAATTATGTCATGTTTTTCATTTTTTTCTTCAAACTCCTAAAAATTGAACTTCTTTATGCAACTTCCATCTAATTCAATGTTGAATTCTATGTATAAAAATTATGATTAATAAAATCATGCAAGGAATGGTTTATATTTTCAAAAGTAAACAAAAATACTTGATGTCAACATTTAAATTGTACGAAAATGAATTTAATACCTGTGATAATGAAAAATGATGTAGAAACCTCAAATTGTCTCCTTCTACGTTGTCTAGCATGCAAATTGGTTTTGAAAAGGTGATGGATCAAGCCTAATTTGGTACAACAAGAAGTTAACTACATAAAAAAGGCATTTCTCAGTCAGAAAAAGTGCAGAACCAGACAAATGCATAGAATTGTGGGCCTGAATCATGGGTCAACTACTTTTTTACAACTTTTGGAAAAGCCAAAGTTGGCGCTCGCCAAATTTGGAGAGGGCCAAATTTGATGCATTGGAGCATCTTCTTGCATATCTTCATATTTCAACATCAAGGGTTTAGTGATTTGTGACATTGCATGTTGTTCATTCATCATTCTCTCTTTATTTCATTTCATTTTCTAGGGTTTGATTACCAAATCGAGGTTTGACCAAGGAAAACCCTTATTCTCTAACCCTTAACCCTTTTCCCCCTCTTTGCATGTGTGTTTTGCAAGTCTTGTATGCAGATTTTTCAAAGAGAAAGGTGTTAAAAAGTGTTCAAAATTCCATCAAAGTCATTCAAGTCAACAAATCCCTAATTGAAGCTTGGAGACCTCTTTCAACCCATTTTTTGTAGAATCTAAACTAAACACCTATCAGGAAGGGAAGTGCAGACCAAAAGCTACAAATTCCTGCCTTGAATTTCCTGAGATTCCTAGGTGGACTAAGTCACCTTCTGTGGTGAATTAGTCCCACTGCCATGCCTGAAAAGTGATTTTTACATTTCTAAGTACCCATTTGGCAAAAACCTATTCCGACATAATCTCCCCAAAACAAGACTAAGTCGCCCAGCTTGGTGTAAGTGTCTCAGTTGGCTTCAATAGTAAAATATGTAGGATTCCAAAGACTCTCTAAATCATATTTCAATTTCCAAGTGCACCTCTCCAGTTTTTTTAATTTATGTTATTGTTTACTTGCATTCTTAGGTCATTTTGCATACATCACATTGTTTTCAAACATCTTGCATTCCTCAGGTTTTGCATTAATATTCATTATCTTTTATTAGTTCTTTGCATTTAGGACATTACATTTATACATACTTCAATCATACTATCATTAGTCTTTAGTGAGCCTCCAATTTTTTGTGGGATACCTTTATCCTTTTAGGTGAAAAACCCTAGAAGTGTAAGAGAGAAGCCCCTACAAAAATTTGTGGTTCACCCTCAAACCTTAAACCATCAACCCAAGTAAACTGTAATACCTCAACCCTAACCCTTCAACCCTCTACCCACTACCCTATGAATTAAACCCTCTACCCTAGATACCTTATACTATAATCCCTCATACCTCATACCTCTAACCTTAGACCCCCAACCCTTCAACCCTAATCCCTCAAATATCGACCCTTAAACCCTCAACCCTTAAACCCTAATACCTCATCCCTCAATCCTCTACCTAAATAATAATCACTATCTCATACTGATAACAAGGACAACAATAAAATCATCTCAGGACCTCCTACCCTAATCTCCTCTCGAGAGGTTGGAGAATCTAGCAAACACAAGAGGCCTTATAAGTTACAAAAACTCAAGTTTCCTCTTCATCCACCACCTAAATGTGAAAGGAAATTGCAAATCCTTTTAAACAAAGGACTCATACTATTACCAACTATGAATAGGTTGGTGATCTATCCTAAAGACGCTAATGTTCCACATTATGCATGTATCATTGCGTTCTTGGACATAGAAGTGATGAGTGTCACCAATTGAAAGAAATACTAAGCAAGTATCATTTTGATGGTGATAATTGCTATCCAATAAATTCATAAACCATCTTAACACCCTTATCATGTAATAGTTGTAGAACATTTCCTTCTCACTATTACATGACCCCTTTCCATCACCTATCTCAGCTCATTCTTGTCTTGCACTCAGTGCGAGCAAGAAGTTGCTTGCCTTATCTTAGTAATGAATTTTTCATTGTCCCTTAGCTATGTTACTCACCTTCCGATTATACTGATTGAGATTGGGAGGTAGGTGACTTGCTCGATAGTTGACTTGCATTTGCCTTACTAGTCTTTTACATTTTATTTTTCTTTTTCTTTTGTGTGTTTGCATGTGCATAATGTGTTCCCCCGTGACATAATGTTTGATGTTCTCTTTCTCTTTGTGACATTCCTCTATTTGTACCTTCATTCTTCTATATTTCGTACATCACTTTTCTTTTTCTTTATCTTTTCTTTTGTCTTTTTCTTGTGTTTTCCTTTTGGGGATGACGCAAGGCATTGAGACCAAAATGTCTCTTTCATGTTGACCTAAAATACCCCTTTTCCTTATATTTTATTTTTCTTGTGTTTTCCTTTTGGAGATGACTCAAAGCATTGAGACCGAAATGTCTCTTTCATGTTGACCCAAAAGCTTTTCCTTTTTCTTTCGCCTTCTCATTTTCATTTTCATTTTTTTTCCTTTTAGGGATGATGCATAACATCAAGACACCCTATGTCTCTTCCATGTTGACCTAAACAAATCCTTCTTTTTCTTTTTTTTTTGCTCTCTTTGTGTCATTCTTCCAGTTTTATGTATTCGAGGAATGATGACAGTTCTGAGCTCTTTACAAAACATTGCAGCAAAGAACATTCTGATCCCAAATCCCTAGATCCCTCATGTGTTTGGTGTTTTCATTTTGAGGGAAACTCCTTCCTTTTTTTTCTTTTTCCTTTCCTTCACATGACGTAGCCTTACTCGGAAACGTATGACTTAGCATAAGGGCTTTGCAAGTTGGCTCTCATGTCTTCTTTCTTTTTACATTTTTCATTTTCTACTTTAAAGTAATTACTCACGGTATGGTGTGTAGCAATTCATTTAAAGTGGGAGCATGCATTGGCATTATTCATTTGCATTTTTCCTTTTTCGTGGTTCTTAATGTAGCCTTGTTACTTCATACAATGTTTTTTGTCACTTTGTGGATGACATTGGGTATAACTTGTCCTTCACGAGCGTGATTTATCTTAGCATATTACATTCATCTTAGTGGCTTGATGCGACACACTGCATCCCCTAAGTTGTAAAATTTATATTCTTTGATTGGTCCTCTCTTAGAGACATTAGACACAATGTTCCCTAAGTTAAATACCTCACATGAACCAAGCAACACTCCATTGAACATCTTTTGCATGTTGCATTTTGTATTTGTTATATGGCCACCTTGCATAACACAGCTTGCATGCCTGTAGTGTCATCACGTTTGTTCATGAGCTCCAAGCAAAAAAAAAATTTCTTGTCTCATGAAGCTTGAAATGTCATTTTATTTTGTGCCACCTTATTAAAGTTATTAGGAGGTATAACTTTGGTATGGTTGAGTGGGAAGCCCATTCCAAGGCATGACTTTCCCCCATAGTCACATGTGTGTGTGTGAGTGAATACCAGCAATGAGTGTATGTTTCTCACCTTTTGGGCCTTCTCACCCAAGGGAAAACCATGAGTTTCATTGCCTCAGAGTGAGTATACATTTATTTTTCCAAACAAACAACCTAGATCTAATCCACAACAGGATGGACAAAAAATAGAAGCTTGATCTGACTCTCTTTTCTTTCTCCTTTTCTCTCTTTCATTCCTTTTCATCACTTTCATGTGTGTTCCTTTGTGCTTATGTTTTCTTTTCCATGGGACCTTGATCATCCCTCTTGATTGTTGTTGACTCATCTTACCAAACATTACTACATCTGGATCCCTCTTGATGTGCATGTTGGGCTACTTTAGTGTGAGTTTGAAGCAAGTTCATCCTCTCACTAAAGTGGGGGCTTAATGTGTCACCAAAAAATGTATAGTTGGACATTTTTTTATGCTCACTTGAGTCTCTCTCATGGACTTTGGCTTGATTTTTCCTAAATTTAATGTTGTAATATGGTCAACACATTGACATTAGGTCTTGGACCCTTGAGAATCATTAAGAATTAGTTAGGATGTCTTGTAAAAGTGTTGTGAAGTGTTGTAACCCACTTTCACACTTTTCTAGGACCCTTTCAATATAATTCATTTAAATAACCTCTTTTTATCACTTACCAAGTCTTATTTCAAAGTGTTGTAACAAACTCTCATGCTTTTCTAGGCTTGTCATCAATAACTTAACCCTTTCTTATGTTTAAATGACCCCTTAATACACTTTTCGGCTCTACTAAAGTGTATTTTTTAGAATATTCCCATTAAACAACATTAAATACACTTTAATCCCCGATACCTAGTAAAATTGCCCTGGTGGGCCCAAGTCGCCACCTAGGGCGACTTAGTCCCACTAGGCGCAAAAATCAAAATAATTTTAATTTTCTAGTGGGATTTTATTCTCTTAACCTTAAGGTTGGCCTATGATGTGTTATTTTTGGGAAATATTGAAAAATCAAGTATAAATAAAGGGTTTTCCTCTCATTTTCACCCAAAAAAAAAAAAAAGTTTAGTGTATTCATTCACACATTAGCTTATTTTCATTCATAATTCTCAAACATTCAAGGTATTATCAAGCATCCATTAGAACATCTTGTTACATATCTTCATATTTCAACATCAAGGGTTTGGTGAGTTGTGACATTTCATGTTGTTCATTCATCATTCTCTCTTTATTTCATTTCATTTTCTAGGGTTTGATTACCAAATTAGGGTTTGACCAAGGCAAACCCCTATTCTCTAACCCTTAACCCTTTCTCCCCTCTTTGCATGTGTGTTTTGAAGATCTTGTATGTAGATTTTTCAAAGAGAAAGGTGTTAAAAGTGGTCAACAATCCATCAAAGTCATTCAAGTCAACAAAGCCCTAATTGAAGCTTGGAGACCTCTTTCAGCTTGTTTTCTGTAGAATATGAACCGGACACCTATTAGGAAGGGAAGTGCAGACCGAAAGCTACAGATTCTTGCCTCAAATTTCTCGAGATTCCCAGGTGAACTAAGTAGCCATCTATGGTGAATTAGTCCCACTGCTAGGCCTAAAAAGTGATTTTTACATTTCTAAGTACCCATTTGGCATAAACCTGTTTTGGCAGAATCTCCTCGAAATAGGACTAAGTCGCCCAACTTGGCATAAGTGTCCCAGTTGGCTTCAATAGAAAAATTTATAGGATTCCAGAGCCTCTCTACATCATATTTCAATTTCTAGGTGCACCTCTCCAGTTTTGTTTATTTTTCTTATTGTTTACTTGCATTCTTAGGTCATTTTGCATACATCACTATGTTTTCAAACATCTTGCATTCTTTAGGTTTTGCATTAATATTCATTATCTTTTATCAGTTATTTACATTTAGGACATTGAATTTAGACATACTTCAATCATACTAGCATTAGTCTTTAGTGAACCTCCAATGGATACCTTTCTCCTTTTAGGTGAAAAAACCCTAGAAGTGTAAGAGAGAATCCCCTACAAAAATTTGTGGTTCATTTTGGTGAACCCGACTTTAGAACATTTTACTTCTGATTTCAAGTGCATTTCCATCCTAGGAATAACTTGCATCAACATTGCACTATGTTTTGAAAATTGTATTAATGAAAAGCTCGTATAGCTTGCATTTTTGCATTATATTTCATTGGAAAATTATAAAATTATGCATTTTCACACTGTAGTTGCATCTGAAAATATGAAAAACATAAAATTGCATTTAAAATTTCAAAAAAATCTCAAAAAAATCACTACTGGGACTAATTCACCACACTGGGTGACTTAGTCCTCCTGCACATTTTGCACTGTAATATCTGGCATTTTCATAGCATTTTTTGCATTTCTATTTTTTGTTCTTGCATACTGTTACAATTTCTAGATTTTCTATTTATTCCATTTAGTTTTCTTTCATTCATTTGCATGATGGATTTATGTTTTAATAAGTTTTAGATGTCATTAAAATATTTAGTTGATATGTCAAACTGTGGCTTTGGAACTAATCCTAATGACCTTGAGCTTCCTCATGCTCCTTCAACTCCTCATGAATGTCCTCCTCATGATGTTGACGTCATTGGAGAAGATGATGACAACATGAATAAGTTCCTAAATGAATGCCTTGGCAACCTTGAAGCTAATGCATCCTTTTATCCATCCATGAAACAACAAGACCTTCCTACAGTTTCTGTGCGAACCCTCTTCCTAGTACCTGTAAAACAACATGAGTAAACAAGTTAAACAAGGAATTGCAAGCTAAAACAAGGATTCCCCATGAAATCCATTTACAAACTCAAAATAGGAAAGAAAAGAAATGAAGAACACAATATAAAAGATAAACTAGATTGAATCCTAATTTAAGTATGCAAACTCATGATCCCACGGGGGAATTGGTGCCAATTTGATGTGAAAATTGGCCATTTCCCAATTCCTAAGATGCAAGCTTCAAATGTTGAAGAGATTGATCCACTTTGTTGGTGAAGAATGAAGACTCCAAGCCAAAAATCTGCAAAACCTAGCTATGACTCAATGATAATGGATGAAATTCAAAAGATATTTGAGCATGGTAACTTTGCTTGGATTGTGGATGATCAAATGAGGATATGAGCTCTTTATTTATAGAATTCTAAGATGGATGAATGTCCAAATTTGAGCAATGTGGGACTAAAATTCATCCAATGATATGATGCCACTTGTCAAGCTATGAATGGATGGAGGATGTGCAAGATTTGGGGTTTGTGCCAATAAATGCATAATTTCTAAATTACAAATTTGTTGAAATGACTTGCAAGAGGGAAGAGAAAATGCAATAAATGCCACTTGGCTCAAGGCAAAGGACATGTAAGATGAATTTATTGCCTTGTTGGATGTACATGTTGACTTGGAATTTTTGAATTCAAATTGAGAGAATATTCCAAAAGATGCCTTGTGAGGAAAATAGAGATTTAATAAATGAATTACATCTATTTTCATGTGCAACTTGCATTATCTAGAGGATGGGACATGAGATGAGATTAAATTAATCAAGGGTTAATTAATTTAATGAGAGAGGTTAGATGATGTGACCTATTTGACTCAAATTTATGGATTTATTTAAATCAAATAAGAGAGGAATATGATAAGAGGCTAATTAAATAAAGATTTTGATTTATTTAATTAAAAGGGATGGCGTTAGATTAAATCAAATAAGGTTTTAATTTATTTAATTTAATGGATAGACTTTAGAGATTTAATCAAATAAATTGATTATTTAATTAAATAGGGATAATTAGATCAGATGGATTGATTTAATTAACAAGAGAAAGTGACTTAATTAGAAAAAATGATTTATTTAATTAAGAGATGAATATTGATGAATTTAATCAGATAGGGGAATTTGATTAAATGGTTAGACCGAGGGATGATTCAAGAAGAAACAATGTTAGTAAGTTAGGATCAGATGCACAATGTCAATCAGTATATTTTACATGTCTATAGTTTCACCTCCTGATATGTTTGGTTACTTACATCCTGAAACAAACAAAGGACCTAAGTTCCCTTCATTAGGTGGACCTAGTTCCTCTAAACAAGTGACCCCTCAACCATTCTATGATAACAAAGTTACAAATACCCCAATTAACCTTGAAGAAACTTATGGCAAAGGTTTTACCATTTTAAGCAAACAAAGATGTGACACAACAACTAAACATGACATTCATCAACTTTTAGATCAAAATCCAAAAGATGAAAAAACAACAGGATTTAGGATATCAAGATCCTCCTTAGGACAACAAGCCTCCTATAGAATATTGGAGACTTCGTGATGATGGCACAATAATCTTTGATTCCCCTCCTGATCTGAATGTGCTTCTTCCTAAAGAACAATCACTATCTCATGCCAATAACAAGGAGAACAATAAAATCATCTCAGGACCTCCTGCCCTAATCTCCTCTCGAGAGGTTGGAGAATCTAGCAAATGCAAGAGGCCTTACAAGTTACAAAAACTCAAGTTTCCTCTCTGTCCACCACCTGAATGTGAGGAAATTACAAATACTTTTAAACAAAGGACTCATACTATTACCACCTATGAATAGGTTGGTGATCTATCCCTAAAGATGCTAATGTTCCACATTGTGCATATCATTGTGTTCTTGGACATAGAAGCGATGAGTGTCGCCAATTGAAAGAAATACTAAGCAAGTATCATTTTGATGGCGATAATTGCTATCCAATAAATCCATAAACCATCTGAATACCCTTATCATGTAATAGTTGTAGAACATTTCCTTCTCACTATTACATGACGGGCCTTCCCATCACCTATCTTGGCTCATTCTTGTCTTACACTCAATGGGGGCAATAAGTGCTAGCCTTCTCTTAGTAGTGCATTTTTCATTGTCCCTTAGCTACATCACTCACCTTCCGCTTATATCGATTGAGATTGGGAGGCCGATGACTTGCTCGACGGTTGACTTACATTTTCCTTACTAGTCTTTTACATTTTCTTTTGCGTTTTTGCATGTGCGTAACGTGTTCCCCCATGACATGATGTTTGATGTTCTCTTTCTCTTTGTGACATTCCTCTATTTGTACCTTCATTCTTCTATATGTCATACATCGCTTTTCTTTATCTTTATCTTTTCTTTTTCTTTATCTTTTCTTTTGTCTTTTTCTTTTGTTTTCCTTTTGGGGATGACTCAAGGCATTAAGACCGAAATGTCTCTTTCATGTTGACCCAAAATACCCCTTTTCCTTGTCTTTTTTTTTCTTGTGTTTTCCTTTTGGGGATGACATAAGGCATTGAGATCGAAATGTCTCTTTCATATTGACCCAAAAGCTTTTCCTTTCTCTTTTGCCTTTTCATTTTAATTTCCTTTTTTTTTTCCTTTTGGGTACAATGCAAAGTGTTGAGACACCCTGTGTCTCTTTCATGTTGACCTAAACAGATCTTTCTTTTTCTTTTTTTTCACTCTCTTTTTGTCATTCTTCCAGTTTTATGTATTTGGGGAATGATTATAGTTCTGAGCTCTTTACAAAACATTGCAGCAAAGAACATACTGATCCCAAATCCATAGATCCCTCATGTGTTTGATGTTTTCATTTTGGGGGCAACTCCTTCCTTTTTTTTTCTTTTTCCTTTCCTTCACATGATGTAGCCTTACTCAGAAACGTATGACTTGGCATAGGGGCTTTCCAAGTTTGCTCTCATGTCTTCTTTCTTTTTACATTTTTCATTTGCTACTTTAAAGTAATTGCTCATAGTATGGTGTGTTGCAATTCCTTTAAAGTGGGGGCATACATTAGCATTATTCATTTGCATTTTTCCTTTTTCATTGTTCTTAATGCAACCTTGTTACTTCATATGATGTGTTTTGTCACTTTGTGGATGACATTGGGTATAGTGTCCTTCATGAGCATGATTTATCTTAGCATATTACATTCCTCTTAGTGGCTTGATGCGACACACTGCATCCCCTAAGTTGCAAATTTTCTATTCTTTGATTGGTCCTCTCTTGGAGACATTAGACACAATGTTCCCTAAGTTAAAGGCCTCACATGAACCAAGCAAGACTCCTTTGAACATATTTTGCATGTTGCATTTTTCATTTGTTATATGGCCACCTTGAATAACATAGCTTGCATGCCTATAGTGTCATCGCGTTTGTTCATGAGCTCCAAGCATACGAAGTTTTTCTTTTCTCATGAAGCTCAAAATTTCATTTTCTTTTGTGGCACCTTATTAAAGTTATCAGGAGGTTTAACTTTGGTATGGTTGAGACGGAAGCACATTCTGAGGCATGACTTTTCCCCATAGCCACCTACGTGTGTGTGAGTGCATACCAGCCATGAGTGTATGTTTCTCACCTTTTGGGCCTTCTCACCCGATGGAAAACCATGAATTTCATCACCTCAGAATGAGTATACATTTATTTTTCTAGACAAACGGCCTAGATCTGATCCACAACGGGATGGACAAATGATCGAAGCTTGATTTGACTCTCTTTTCTTTCTCCTTTTCTCTCTTTTATTCTTTTTCATCACTTTCATGCGTGTTCCTTTGTCCTTATGTTTGGTTTGCCATGGGACCTCGATCCTGGGGGTTTGATCATCCCGCTTTCTTGTTGTTGTCTCATCTTACCAAGCATCAATGCATTTGGATCCCTCTTGATGTGCATGTTGGGCTACTTTAGTGTGAGTTTGAAGCAAGTTCATCCTCTTACTAAAGTGGGGGCTTAATGTGTCACCAAAAAATGTATAGTTGGACTTTTTTTACGCTCACTTGAGTCTCTCTCATGGACTTTGGCTTGCTTTTTCCTAGATTTAATGTTGTAATGTGGTCAACACATTCACATTAGGTCTTGGACCCTTGAGATTCATTAAGAATTCTATGATGTCTTGTAAAAGTGTTGTGAAGTGTTGTAATCCACTTTCACACTTTTCTTGGACCCTTTCATTATAATTCATTTAAATAACCTCTTTTTATCACTTACCAAGTCTTATTTCAAAGTGTTGTAAAGATTTGTAACAAACTCTCACACTTTTCTAGGCTTGTCATCAGTAACTTAACCCTTTCTTATGTTTAAATGACCCCTTAATGCACTTTTTGACCCTACTTAAGTGTATTTTTGAGAATATTCTCTTTAAACAACATTAAATACACTTTAATCCCTGATACCTAGTAAAATATCCTTGGTGGGACCAAGTTGCCACCTGGGGCGACTTAGTCCCACTAGGCACAAAAATAAAAATAATTTTACTTTTATGGAGGGATTTTATTCTCTTAACCTTAAGGTCGGCCTGTGATGTGTTATTTTTGGGAAATATTGAAAAATCAAGTATAAATAAAGGGATTTCCTCTCATTTTCACCCAAAAAAAAAAAATAGTTTAGTGCATTCATTCACACATTAGCTTATTTTCATTCATAATTCTCAAACATTCAAGGTATTATCAAGCATCCATTGGAACATATTGTTGCATATCTTAAGATTTGAACATCAAGGGTTTGGTGAGTTGTGACTTTGCATGTTGTTCATTCATCATTCTCTCTTTATTTCATTTCATTTTCTAGGGTTTGATTACCAAATTGGGGTTTGACCAAGGAAAACCCCTATTCTCTAACCCTTATCCCTTTTTCCCCTCTTTGCATGTGTGTTTTGCAGGTCTTGTATATATATTTTTCAAAGATCAAGGTGTTAAAAAGTGGTCAACAATCCATCAAAGTCATTCAAGTCAACAAAGCCCTAATTGAAGCTTGGAGACCTCTTTCAGACCATTTTCTACAGAATCTGAACCAGACACCTGTCAGGAAGGGAAGTGCAAACATAAATCTACAGATTCCTACCCCAAATTTCTTGAGATTCCTAGGTGGACTAAGTTTCCATCTGTGGAGAATTAGTCCCACTGCCAGGCTTGAAAAGTGATTTTTACATTTTTGAGTACCCATTTGGAAAAAACCTGTTTCGATAGAATCTCCCCAAAACAGGACTAAGTCCCCCAACTTGGAATAAGTGTCCCAGTTAGCTTCAACAAAAAAAAATATAGCATTCTAGAGCCTCTCTACATCATATTTCAGTTTCCAGGTGCACCTCTCCAATTTTTTTTATTTCTATTATTGTTTACTTGCATTCTTAGGTCATTTTGCATACATCACTATGTTTTCAAACATCTTGTACTCCTTACGTTTTTCATTAATATTCATTATCTTTTATAAGTTATTTGCATTTAGCACATTGAATTTAGATATACTTCAATCGTACTAGCATTTTTCTTTAGTGAACCTCCAAGTTTTTTTGGGATACCTTTCTCCTTTTAGGTGAAAACCCTAGAAGTTTAAGAGAGAATCCCCTACAAAAATTTGCAGTTCGTTTTGGTGAACGTGACTTTAGAACATTTTACTTCTGATTTCAAGTGCATTTCCATCCTATGAATAACTTGCATCAACATTGCATTAGGTTTTTGCATTGTTTTATTTGCATCCTAGGGTTTTAAAAATTGAATTAGTGAAAATCTCCTATAGCTTGCATTTTTGCATTATATTTCATTGGAAAATTATAAAATTCGACATTTTCACACTGTAGCTACATCTGAAAATTTGAAAAACATAAAATTACATTTAAAATTTCTTAAAAATCTCAAAAAAATCACTACTGGGACTAATTCGCCACACTGGGCGACTTAGTCCTCCTGCACATTTTGCACTGTAATTTCTGGCATTTTCAGAGCATTTTTTGTATTTCTATTTTTTGTTCTTGCATACTGTTACAGTTTCCAAATTTGCTATTTATTCCATTTAGTTTTCTTTCATTCATTTGCATCATGGCTTTCTGTTTTAATAAGATTTGGATGTCATTAAAATCTTTAGTTGACATGTCATATTGTGCCTTTGGAACTGATCCTAATGACCTTGAGCTTCCTCGTGCTCCTTCAAATCCTCATGAATGTCCTCCTTGTGATGTTGACATCATTGGAGAAGATGAAGACAGCATGAATAATTTCCTAAACGAATGCCTTGACAACCTTGAAGTTAATGCATCCTTTTATCCATCCATAAAACAACAAGACCTTCCTACAATTTCACCTCCTGATATGTTTGGTTACTTACATCCTAAAACAAACAAAGGACCTAAGTTCTATTCATCAAGTGGACCTAGTTCCTCTAAACAAGCAACCCCTCAACCATTCTATGATAACAAAGCTAAAAATACCCCAATCAACCTTGAAGAAACTTATGGCAAAGGTTTTACCATTTTAATCAAACAGGGATGTGACACAACAATTGAACATGACATTCATCAACTTTTAGAACAAAATCCAAAAGATGAAAACACAATATGGTTTAGGATATCAAGATCCTCCTCATGACAACAAGCCTCCTATAGAATATTGGAGACTTCATGATGATGGCACAGTAATCTTTGATTTCTCTCCCGATATGAATTTCCTTCCTAAAGAACAATCACTATCTCATATCGATAACAAGGAGAACAATAAAATCATCTCAGGACCTCTTGCCCTAATCTCCTCTCGAGAGGTTGGAGAATCTAGCAAATGCAAGAGGCCTTACAAGTTACAAAAACTCAAGTTTACTCTTCGTCCACCACCTGAATGTGAAAGGAAATTGCAAATCCTTTTAAACAAAGGACACATACTATTACCATCTATGAATAGGTTAGTGATCTATCCTAAAGATGCTAATTTTCCACATTGTGCATATCATCGTGTTCTTGGACATAGAAGCGATGAGTGTCACCAATTGAAATAAATACTGAGCAAGTATCATTTTGATGGCGATAACTGCTATCCAATAAATCTATAAACCATCTGAACACCCTTATCATGTAATAGTTGTAGAACATTTCCTTCTCACTATTACATGACCCCTTCCCATCACCTATCTCGGCTCATTATTGTCTTGCACTTAATGGGGGAAAGAAGTTGCTAGGCTTGTCATAGTAATGTGTTTGTCATTGTCCCTTAGCTACATTACTCACCTTCCACTTATATCGATTGAGATTGGGAGGTAGGTGACTTGCTCGACGGTTGACTTGCATTTGCCTTACTAGTCTTTTACATTTTCTTTTTCTTTTTCTTTTGCATGTTTGCATGTGCATAACGTGTTCCCCCATGACATGATGTTTGATGTTCTCTTTCTCTTTGTGACATTCCTCTATTTGTACCTTCATTCTTCTATAGATCGTACATCGCTTTTATTTTTCTTTATCTAGTTTCTTTTGTCTTTTTCTTGTGTTTTCCTTTTGGGGATGATGCAAGGAATTGAGACCGAAATGTCTCATTCATGTTGACCCAAAAGATCCATTTTCCTTGTCTTTTCTTTTTCTTGTGTTTTCTTTTTGGGGATGACGCAAGGCAAATATGTTGAGATTGAAATGTCTCTTTCATGTTGACCCAAAAGCTTTTCCTTTTTCTTTTGCCTTTTCATTTTCATTTGCTTGTGTTTTCTTTTTGGGGATGATGCAAAGCATTGAGACACCCTATGTCTCTTCCATGTTGACCTAAACAAATCTTTCTTTTTCTTTTCTTTCACTCTCTTTGTGTCATTCTTCCATTTCTATGTATTCGGGGAATGATGATAGTTCCAAGCTCTTTACAAAACATTGCAGCAAAACACATACTGACCCCAAATCCATAGATCCCTCATGTGTTTGGTGTTTTCATTTTGGGGGCAACTCCTTCTTTTTATTTTTCCTTTCCTTCACATGACGTAGCCTTACTCAGAAACGTATGACTTGGCATAGGGGCTTTCCAAGTTGGCTCTCATGTCTTCTTTCTTTTTACATTTTTCATTCGCTACTTTAAAGTAATTGCTCACAACACGGTGTGTAGAAATTCCTTTAAATTGGGGGAATGCATTAGCATTATTCATTTTCCTTTTTCCTTTTTCATGGTTCTTAATGTAGCCTTGTTACTTCATATGATGTGTTTTGTCACTTTGTGGATGACATTGGGTATAGTGTCCTTCATGAGCATGATTTATCTTAGAATATTACATTCCTCTTAGTGGCTTGATGTGACACACTGCATCCCCTAAGTTGTGAATTTTCTATTCTTTTATTGGTCCTCTCTTGGAGACATTAGACACAATATTCCCTAAGTTAAAGACCGCACATGAACCAAGCAAGACTCCTTTGAACATATTTTTCATGTTGCATTTTTCATTTGTTATATGGCCACCTTGCATAACACAGCTTGCATGCTTGTAGTGCCATTGCGTTTGTTGATGAGCTCCAAGAATATGAAGTTTTTCTTATCTTGTGAAGCTCGAAATGTCTTTTTCTTTTGTGGAACCTTATTAAATTTATCAGGAGGTATAACTTTGGTATGGTTGAGTGAGAATCCCATTCCGAAACATGACTTTTCCCCATAGCCACCTGTGTGTGTGTGAGTGCATACCAACCATGAGTGTATGTTTCTCACCTTTTGGGCCTTCTCACCCAATGCACAACAATGAGTTTCGTCGCCTCAGAGTGAGTATACATTTATTTTTTTGGACAAACAACCTAGATCTGATCCACAACAGGATGGACAAACAAGTGAAACTTGATTTGACTCTCTTTTCTTTCTCCTTTTCTCTCTTTCATTCTTTTTCATCACTTTCACGCGTGTTCCTTTGTGCTTATGTTTGGTTTTCCATCTTCTTTTTATTACTTACCAAGTCTTATTTCAAAGTGTTGTAAAGAGTTGTAACAAACTCTCACGCTTTTCTAGGCTTATCATCAATAACTTAACCTTTTCTTATGTTTAAATGACCCCTTAATACACTTTATGGCCCTACTTAAGTGTATTTTTGAGAATATTCCCATTAAAAAACATTAAATACACTTTAATCCCTGATACCCAGTAAAATTTCCCTAGTGGGACCAAGTCACCACTTGGGGCGACTTAGTCCCACTAGGCACAAAAATAAAAATAATTTTAGTTTTCTAGCGGGATTTTATTCTCTTAACCTTAAGGTCGGCCTATGATGTGTTATTTTTGGGAAATATTGAAAAATAAAGTATAAATAAAGGGTTTTCCTCTCATTTTCACCCAAAAAAAAAATAGTTTAGTACATTCATTCACACATTAGCTTATTTTCATTTAGAACTCTCAAACATTCAAGGTATTACCAAGCATCCATTGGAGCATCTTCTTGCATATCTTCAGATTTTAACATAAAGGGTTTGGTGAGTTGTGACATTACATGTTGTTCATTAATCATTCTCTCTTTATTTCATTTCATTTTCTAGGGTTTGATTACCAAATCAAGGTTTGACTAAGGCAAACCCCTATTCTCTAACCCTTAACCCTTTTCCCCCTCTTTGCATGTATTTTGCAAGTCTTGTATGGATATTTTTCAAAGAGCAAGGTGTTAAAAGGTGGTCAACAATCCATGAAAGTTATTCAAGTCAAAAAAGCCCTAACTGAAGCTTGGAGACCTCTTTCAGCCCATTTTCTGTAGAATCTGAACCAAACACTTGTCAAGAAGGGAAGTGCAAATCGGAAGCAACAGATTCCTGCCCCGAATTTACCAATATTCCCAGGTGGACTAAGTTGCCATATGTGGTGAATTAGTCCCACTGCTAGGCCTGAAAAGTGATTTTTACATTTCTGAGCACCCATTTGGTAGAAACCTATTCCGATAGAATCTCCCCAAAATAGGACTAAGTCGCCCAACTTCGCGTAAGTGTCCCAGTTGGCTTCAACAACAAAATCTACATGATTCTAAAACCTCTCTACATCATATTGTAAGCTCCAGGTGCACCTCTCTAGTTTTGTTTATTTTTGTTATTTTTTACTTGCATTATTAGGTCATTTTGCATACATCAATGTGTTTTCAAACATCTTGCATTCCTTATGTTTTTCATTCATATTCATTATCTTTTATCAATTCTTTGCATTTAGGACATTGAATTTAGACATACTTCAATCATACTAGCATTAGTCTTTAGTGAACCTCCAAGTTTTTGTCGGATACCTTTCTCCTTTTAGGTGAAAAACCCTAGAAGTGTAAGATTGAAGCCCCTACAAAAAAAATTCGGTTCACCCTCAAACCTTAAACCATCAACCCAAGTAAACTGTAATACCTCAACCCTCTTCCCACTACCCTATGAATTAAACCCTCTACCCTAGATACCTTATACTGCAATCCCTAATGCATCATACCTCAAACCTTAGACCCCCAACCCTTCAACCCTAATCCCTCAAATATCGACCCTTAAACCATCAACCCTTAAACCATAATACCTCATCCCTCAATCCTATACCCTATCAATTAAACCCTAAACCATAGTTGCACAACCTTAATCCCTGAATCCTCAAACCTTAAACCCTTAACCCTTAATCCTCTACCCTCTACCCTATCAATTAAACCCTCTACCCTATACCTTAAACCCTAATCCCTCAAACCTTAAACCGTCAACCCAATTAAATTGCAATACTTCAACCCTCAACCCTCAACCCTCTACCCACTACTGTATGAATTAAACCCTCTACCCTAGATACCTTATACTATAATCCCTCATACCTCATACCTCAAACCTCAAACCTCAAACCCTCAACCCTTCAACCCTAATCCCTCAATTGTCAACCCTTAAACCCTCAACCCTTAAACCCTAATACCTCATCCCTCATCCCTCTACCCTATCAATTATAACATAAACCCTAGTTTCTCAACCTTAATCCCTGAATCTTCAAACCTTAAACCCTCAACCCTTAAACCATAATACCTCAACACTCAACCCTCTACTCTTTACCCTATACATTAATCCCTCAATCCTATACCTTAAACCCTAATCCCTCAAACCTCAATTAAAGCTAATCCCTCAAACCTAAATTAAAACCTCTACCCTATACCTTATACTGTAATTCCTCATACCTCAAACGTAAATCCTCAACCCTTCAACCCTAATCTCTCAACTGTCAACCCTAAACCCTCAACCCTTAAACCCTAATACCTCAACCCTCAACCCTATACCCTATCAATTAAACCCTAAACCCTAGATGTTCAACCTTAATCCCCGAATCCTCAAACCTTAAACCCTCAACCCTTAACTCTCTACCCTCTACCCTATACCTTAAACCCTAATCCCTCAAACCTTATACCGTCAACCCAATTAAATTGTAATACCTCAACCCTCAACCCTCAACCCTCTACCCACTACTGTATGAATTAAACCCTCTACCATAGATACCTTATATTGTAATCCATCATACCTTGTACCTCAAACCTTAAACCCTCAACCCTTCAACCCTAATCCCTTAACTATCGACCCTTAAACCCTCAACCCTTAAACCCTAACACCTCATCCCTGAACCCTCTACCCTAGATACCTTATATTGTAATCCATCATACCTCGTACCTCAAACCTTAAACCCTCAACCCTTCAACCCTAATCCCTCAACTATCGACCCTTAAACCCTCAACCCTTAAACCCTAACACCTCATCCCTAAACCCTCTACCCTAGATACCTTATATCGTAATCCATCATACCTCGTACGTCAAACCTTAAACCCTCAACCCTTCAACCCTAATCCCTCAACTATCGACCCTTAAACCCTCAACCCTTAAACCCTAACACCTCATCCCTAAACCCTCTACCCTAGATACCTTATATCGTAATCCAACATACCTCGTTAAACCCTCAACCCTTCAACCCTAATCCCTCAACTATCGACCCTTAAACCCTCAACCCTTAAACCCTAACACCTCATCCTAGAACCCTCTACCCTATCAATTAAACCCTAAACCCTAGTTGCTCAACCTTAATCACTAAATCATCAAACCTTAAACCCTCAACCCTTAAACCATAATACCTCAACACGCAACCATCTACCCTCTACCCTATACATTAAACCCTCAATCCTATACCTTAAACCCTAATCCCTCAAACCTCAATTAAACCTAATCCATCAAACCTAAATTAAACCCTCTACCCTATACCTTAAACCATAATTCCTCATACCTCAAACCTTAAACCCTCAACCCTTCAACCCTAATCCCTCAACTATCGATGCTAAACCCTCAACCCTTAAACCCTAATACCTCAACCCTATAACCTATCAATTAAACCCTTAGCCCTAATTGCCCAGCCTTAATCCCTCAAACCTCAAACCTTAATCCCTCAATCATCAAACCTTAATCCATCAAACCCAAAACCTTAATTCCTCAATTGTCAAACCTTAAACCCTTAACCCTCTACCCTCTACCCTCTACCCTCTACCCTATCAATTAAACCCTCTACCCTATACCTTAAACCCTAATCCCTGAAACCTCAAACCTTAAACTGTAATACCTCAACCCTCTACCCACTACCCTATGAATTAAACCCTCTACCCTACATACCTTATATCGTAATCCCTCAATACTTAAACATTAAACCCTCAACCTTTCAACCCTAATCCCTCAATTGTTGACCCTTAAACCATAATACCTCATCCCTCAACCCTCTACCCTATCAATTAAACCCTCAACCCTAATCCCTCAATCCTATACCTTAAACCCTAATCCATCAAACCTCAAACCTTAAACCTTATTTCCTCAATCCTTAAACCTTAAACCCTCAACCCTCAACCCTCAACCCTATCAATTAAACCCTCTACCCTATACCTTAAACCCTAATCCCTCAAACCTAAAACCTTAAACCGTCAACCCTTAAACCGTAATACCTCAACCCTCTAGCCACTACCTTATGAATTAAACCCTTTACCCTACATACCTTATACCTTAATCCCTCAATACCTCAAACATTAAACCCTCAACCCTTCAAACCTAATCCCTCAATCGTTGACCCTTAAACCCTCAACCCTTAAACCCTAATACCTCATCCCTCAACCCTCTACCCTATCAATTAAACCCTCAACCCTAATCCCTCAATCCTATACCTTAAACCCTAATCCCTCAAACCTCAAACCTTAAACCATAATCCTTCAAACCTCAAACCTTAATCCCTCAATCCTCAATCCTCAAACCTTAATCCCTTAATCCTCAAACCTTAAACCTTCAACCTTCAATCCTCTACCATCTACCCTATCAATGAAAATCTTGACCCTAGATACCTTTAACCCTAATCCCTCAAACCTTAAACCTTAAACCCTCAACCCAAGATAGTCTACCCGAAATAGCTGAGAGAGAGAGAGAGAGAGAGATTTGTTTGTGGGGTGGGAGGGAGTGAGACATGAGAGAGAGACTTGAGAGGGAGAGAAAGGGTTATCTAGTTAGGGTGGGGGAGAGGATTGAGAGAGGGGTTGGGAGGGATTTTTTTAAGGAGATACCTAAGAGAGACAGAGGGAGAAACTTGAGAGAGAGATAGCTGAGAGAGAGATGAGAGGGAGAGAGAAAGATAAAGACCTGAGAGAGGGAGTTAGAGTGAGAGAGTGAGAGAGAGAGAATTGAGAGGGAGAGAGACAAGGAGTGTGAGACCTAAGAGGGAGAGAGAGAGGGGTTGGAGTGAGAGAGATTTTTCTAGGTAGGGTTGGAGGGAGAAATACATGAGGGAGAGACTTGAGAGGGGGAGAGATAGTTATCTAGTTAGGGTGGGGGGAGAGACCTAAGAGAGGGAGAGGGGTTGGGAGGGATATTTTAAGGGAGATACCTAAGAGAGAGGGACTGGGAGACACTTGAGAAAGAGACTTGGGAGAGAAGGAGTGGGAGATACCTGAGAGAGACCTAAGAGAGAGATAGCTGAGAGAGAGAGATGAGAGGGGAGAGAAAGATAAAGACCTAAGAGAGGGATTTGGAGTGACAGAGAGAGAAATACCTGAGAGGGAGAGAGAGAGGGAGTGTGAGAGAGAGGATTGGAGTGAGAGATATTTATTTATGTGGGGTGGGAGGGAGTGAGACCTGAGAGAGAGAGTGAGACTTGAGAGAGAGAGATTTGTCTATGTGGGGTGGGAGGGAGTGAGACCTGAGAGAGAGACTTGAGAGGGAGAGAGAGATTTATCTAGTTAGGGTGAGGGGAGATGCCCGAGAGAGAGGGGTTGGGAGGGGTTTTGAGGGAGAGACTTGAGAGGGACAGAGTGGAGACACTTGAGAGAGAGACCTAAGAGAGAGAGATGAGAGGGAGAGAGAGAAAGATAACACCTGAGAGAGGGAGTTGGAGTGAGAGAGTGATAAAGAGAGACTTGAGAGGGGAGAGAGAGGGAGTGTGAGAGAGGGGGTTGGAGTGAGAGAGATTTGTCTAGGCAGGGTGGGAGGGAGAAAGACATGAGAGAGAGAGAGAGAGAATTGAGAGGGGGAGAGAGAGTTATCTAGTTAGGTTGGGGGGGAGAGACTTGAGAGAGGGAGAGGGGTTGGGAGGGATATTTTGAGGGAGATACTTGAGAGAGGGGGGGTGGGAGACACCTAAGAAAGAGACCTGGGAGAGAGGGAGTGGGAGACACCTGAGAGAGACCTGAGAGAGATAGTGAGAGAGAGAGATGAGAGGGAGAGAGAGATAAATACCTAAGAGAGTGAGTTGGAGTGAGAGAGGGAGGGAGTATGAGCTAATGCAGGGGCATCAGGAGCCTCATAAGCTTAATTTTATATTTTTTGGGTTTTTAGGTTGATGGTATTTTTTAGTGTTTAATAAGGTCATTTATGACCATTTGGAATCATATTAATCCATTTTTGAAGTGTTTTGGGTTGTTGGCTTAAAATTTGTTAATGTTGCTAAAAATTATCAAAAAGTTGCTAAAAGTTGTCATGCAACTTTGGCAAGTGGCAAAAAAATTCAAAGAGCTATTACAAAGAAAGAAAGAAATGTTAAAATCAGTTGAAAATGACTGGTAATGGATGTATACACTAAAAAAGGTTGAAGAGAGGATGGATCAAGTTGATCTTTGAAGTTTTATTGAATGAAATCAAGCTTTTTCCTGATTTCCAACGTTGCAGTAATTTTCTATCACTTGGTATGGCCTGTACGACTCATGTATTGATCTAAAAACAATTGCATTGTGTTTCTATGTGAATCTACTTTATTTTTCTTTTTGTGGCATCAAATTTCATCAAGTATTTTGAAAGTTATTGCATTTTTACTAAAAAGTCCAAAACCCTACCTAGGGTTCCAACCAACAAGAAAAATGCAAAATAACAAGTTTCCACCATGAGGAAAGGATAAAAAATTGTAATAAATTTTGTTTTGATATTTTTATCATGCAAGGATGGTTTGGAGTCTCCATTTTCACATGGGAAGGATAAATCAAGGACAATTTGTTGCATTTTGCTTCATTCACAGTCTAAAAAAACTAGTTTATGCTTGTTTGTGTTAAAATTCTTGCATTGTCTTCCAAGTTTGGGTTTAATGTAGGTTGTGAAAAGTTTTTGAAAGGTCATGCATACATTTGGAAGCAAGTTTGCAATCCTCTCTTGAATTAGGTGAATGTTCGTGTTGAAAACATGCTTTGGGGCAATAATGACAAATTTGTGAAATGTGTTTCCTTCAAGTCTGAGTTATGGGACTTTGAGAACCATTTTCTTCTGTTGGTTCAAGTCTAAAACAAACCCAAATAGTTCCCTGTACTCTTTCCCTTGCTTGTTGTGTTGATAGGTTCTAGTATTGTTGAGTATAAACTATGGTTAGTGTGTTATCATTGTGGTATGGTGCATGGAGTTAACTAGTGTGGTGAAGGGTATTGAAGTAGTGTTGCCCCATGATTTTGTGTTGACCTACCTTGTGTTGGTGTATTTTTCTTCCTATGAATACCCTAGAAACCAAGTCATCAATTGTGACAAGGTGTACTAAGATGTCCCATTTGTTGTTGCCCATGAAGTCCTTAAGGGAATGCTTTGAAACAATCAAGTTTTACTAAACTCTGTCCTTCCTCCACATCATGAGCCCTGGGAGGGAGAGAGAGAGTGTGTGAGACAAGGGGGTTGGAGTGAGAGAGATTTGTCTACGTAGGGTGGGAGAGATAAATTTATCTAGTTAGGGTGGGGGAGTAGACCTGAGAGAAGGAGAGGGGTTGAGAGGGATATTTTGAGGGAGAGACTTGAGAGAGAGGGAGTGAGAGACACCTAAGAGAGAGACCTGAGAGAGAGAGATATGAGAGGGAGGGAAAAAGATAAAGACTTGAGAGAGGGAGTTAGAGTGAGAGAGAGAGAGAGAGATATGAGAGGGAGGGAAAAAGATAAAGACCTGAGAGAGGGAGTTGGAGTGAGTGAGAGAGAGAGAGAGATCTGAGAGGGAGAGATAGAGGGAGTGTGAGAGGGGGGGTTGGAGTGAGATATTTGTCTAGGTAGGGTGGGGGGGAGTGAGACCTAAAGAGAGAGACTACTACATCGAAGAAAGATGGTTATCTAGTTAGGATGGGAGGGAGAGACTTGAGAGAGGGACATGGGGTGGGAGGATATTTTGAGGGAGAGACCTAAGAGAGAGGGAGTGTGACAAGGGATCTGAGTGAGAGAGAGTAGTCTAGGTAGGGTGGAAAGGAGTGAGACCTGAGAGAGAGATACTTGATTTAGGGAGAGAGAGAGTTATCTAGTTAGGGTGGGGGGGGGAGATCTGAGAGAGGGAGAGCAGTTGGGAGGGATATTTTGAGGGAGAGACCTAAGAGAGAGAGAGAGAAAGATAAAAACCTAAGAGAGGGGTATGGAGTGAGAGATAGAGATAGAAACACCTGAGAGGGAGAGAGAGAGGGAGTGTGAGAGAGGGGGTTGGAGTGAGAGATTCATCTAAGTAGGGTGGGAGGGAGTGAGACCTAAGAGAGAGAAACTACTACATTAGAGAAAGAGAGTTATCTAGGGAGAGACCAGAGATAGAGATGAGAGGGAGAGAGAAATATAAAGACTCAAGAGAGGGAAATGGAGTGAGAGGGAGTGTGAGAGAGGGGGTTGGAGTGAGATAGATTTATATAGGTAGGGTGGGAGGGAGTGGGACTTGAGAGACAGAGACTACTATCGGAGAAAGAGAGTTATCTAGTTAGGATGGGAGGGAGAGACTTGAGAGAGGGAGAGGGGGTGGGAGGGATATTTTGAGGGAGAGACTTGAGAGAGACAGAGTGTGAGAGATGGGGTTAGAGTGATAGAGTAGTATAGGTAGGTTGGTAGTGAGTGAGACCTGAGAGAGAGAGACTCGAGAGGGAGAGAGAGAGTTATCTAGTTAGGGTGGGGGGGAGAGACCTGGGAGAGGGAGAGGGGGTGTGAGGGATATTTTGAGGGAGAGACTTGAGAGAGAGGGAGAGAGAGAGAGAGGGATTAGGAGACACCTGAGAGAGAGGGAGGGAGATACCTAAGAGAGAGGGAGAGAGAGAGAGAGAGAGGGAGTAGGAGACACCTGAGAGAGAGACCTAATAGAGAGAGACCTAAGAGAGAGAATTGAGAGAGAGACCTAAGAGAGAGACTTGAGATGGATAGAGAGAGGGAGTGGGAGAGACCTGAAAGAAAGAAACTTGCGAGGGAGAGAGAGTTGTCTAGTTAGGGTGGGAGGGAGAGACTTGAGAGAGGGAGAGGGGGTGCAAGAGATCCAAGAGACATAGGGTGGGAGGGATAGAGCGAGGGAGAGAGAATGGCTACGTATTGGTTAAGAGGGAAGGAGGTAGATAGGTTGTGAAAGGTGAAACTTCAACTATACATCAACCATCATAACCTACAAACTCAAAGCATTATGCAAGTTGTGGAGCAAACACAAAGCAAACTTAGGTTTTAGTCAAAGCAGCTCATTTGGTGAGCACCAAATTTGGCGCTCTCCAAATGAGACATTGCATTTAGCGCTCGCAAAATTTGGCAAGCACCAAATGTGATGTCTCATTTGGAGAGAGCCAAATTTGATGCTTGCTAGATGAGTTATTTATGGACGTGAATTTCTTAGGATTTATCAAATTTTCACATATTTTTGTTTGTTCTCACCATCACATTTGCACATCTTTCAATGCACATTTATAAAAACACTGTGATGACATTAGGATCTCTCTTAGCTATCTAAATATAGGCATTTTTTATGTTTTGAATAAGTTAAGGTTTTCATCCATAACTTCTCTTGTTATTGCCTTTGTTTTTTGCCAAAAACCAACATGTGCTAGTTTTAGGATAGGATTTTACTTGTTCATCGAACGTGAAACAAAATATTTATTTTTTAAACTAGACTCCATTCTACACATGATGCAAAAAATTCAATTTTCGATTAGTTTTCAAAAAATTTAGGGGGGAGCACACTCAAATTTTATCTTTTCAGGATGTTTCCACTTTAAAAATACATAAAATATTATATATTCATTAAAAAAATTAGTCAAAAGAATGGGAACAAACTACATGGTGTTAGCTAATTTCTCACCATTTGGATTTTTGAAATTCTAAAAAAAAGTTAATCAAAAAGAGGGGGCATAATACACTATGCTTTTTTTTTTTGATAAAAATAGGACCTATTTTTGGCCCCCCTTTTTGAAACCCTTAATCTTCATTAATTTTTTTAAAAAATAGTAGCTTACAAACTAGACTCGAAGCACTTCAAATTTTGTTCTTTCTACATCTTCAGATTTTGAGCGTAACTATCTTCATTTTCTCGTGGACATCAGATTTTGCTGATTTCAAAAAAAAAATTGTCACATATTTGTGCACACACCCATGGCTCACTTTTTAGTAGTATATGAGCCACCTAGCAAAGTACCTTGCTAGCTCATGCCTTTCATATGACCTAATTTGGTAGCCTATGATTCAACTAGCAATTGAGTTTGCTACCCCATGCACTTCGCATGGCCTAATTTTTTTGTAGCATGAGTCAACCAACAATAGATTTTATAATCCCATGAAATTTACATGGTTGACCTTTTAGTAATATATACTTTGTAAATAACCCTTGCTAGCCATGTGCTTCGTGTGGCCTACTTATTTCTATATAGCCCTCATGCTTACCCTAGAATCTAGTTTGATAGTGCATATGATTTATGAATGTATTGTATGGTTCCTAGCTATAGATCATGCTATTTGTTAAATCCTACCTTACATTTTACTAATAAAAAATGCATTGGGACCATGCTTGTCTTCATCAATCTCTCTTATTAGATGTTTTTTAGTAATTTCCCTTGTTTTATGTATGTTAGGTACTTATTAGGCCATACAATTTGCTATCATCCTTGTTTTGAAGGTTATATTTATCTAATCCTTGTATTTTGTAGTTTTTTTGTGGATAAACATATTTATTTTCTAGGTTCTCAGCTTGGGGAATAATCACTCCACTTGAAGTTCACCCTCAACACCTTGTATAATATCCTTTTTGTGTGTTTTATGATCTAATTTACTTTAAGCATTTAATTTGTGTACTTTGGTGAAGCATATTACTTAGTGCCATAGGCCTACTAAAATGGGGGTAAAATATAACATCAATAATTGTATGCACCCTTGTAACTTCATATTATATTTTGGAGGTCCACTTTATTGTCTATCTCCCCCAATATGTTCTTAGGCTGAGAACTTGGCTCTTGCTTTAACCTTTTCCATTCATGGTGTCAAGGTCATGTCTCCCATGTTCCCTTTTAAAATTCATGTTTAATATATGTTATCCATATAATTTCCTAGTGTTTATCCTTTCTAAGAATTAAAATTATTTGGATGATAGCTCAACATGTAGATATATACATGTGATGTGCTAACATCCCATAATAGTTTATTATTTAGTAGTCATTTTCAAGCATTCCAGTACTTGTTATATCTCTAGGTCAGTGATAACCACTCCAAAAAAATCCAATAGCTCTCTAACCCTTGGAGTCACCTATATTTCTCTCATCCCTTATCATTTTTGAAATCACCTACAATCTTACAATTTTACACTCAATCTCTCTACCAACAACTTTCAACTTTCTATAACATTTTTTGGCATTGCTACTCTCATGTGAGCACTCTAGCTTTGTTTTGAAACTCCTTGAAGGTTTATTACAATATTCAACAACCCAACATTGTCCCTCTTGAATTCCCCAAGTGTTTGAGGTGATATTATTCTATTTATTATTCTCTTGTCTTCTTATTTTTATTTCCACTATTGTTAAATCCTTTGTTGTTGCACTTGGTACCTTGGGATCTCCATATCCTATTTTTTATCACTCTCATTTACATGCACTAACTTGTACTCCTTATAGACCTAAGAGTTATATTCATAGCTTTATCAATACTTTTAACTATCTAAACACTCGTAGGATAAAACACACTTTTATTTATCTTCTTGGTTGCTCATGGAGGTCAAATTACCATAATAGGGGCTTAAATATTCATGGAAATCTTGTTAGTAGCTCCAAAATTTCTATTTTCCCAACTTGTTGGTGTTCATTTGGAGCTTTCCCTCTTGAAATGAGGGTTCGCACTCTTTTTTCCTTTTATTCTTATTATTTTATCTATCATTTCCATAGATTTAATTTATTTTAGTCATTTCCTACCATAGATATAGTTGTTGTATCTTTTCATTGTTTTGTGTGTATCTAGGCATAATTCTTGAGGATAGAAGTGAGGGTGGTCATATAGATGATAGTGTGACTTGCACAATTATCTGTGTTGTGTAAATGCCCTAACTAGAGAGCTCCAATGTTTGGCTCTATATTCATTTTTATTTGTTATTTTCTATTCTAATACCAATTTCTTGAATTTCTATTTCAGTTAACAGTTACAACACTTTTATATTGAACTCTTTTATTTTAGCTTAGTAAAATTTTATTTTATAAGTTTAAAATAATTTTGAGGATAGCCTTGATTTTTTCTCTTTCATTATTAAACAATAGCCAAAATACTTTAAACATCTCATTTGAACTTAAATGTAATAAGTTCATTCTAGCATAGTATAAAAAATATGCTTGATTAAGAAAATAAATAACCTTTCTAGAATATATTCGTTTTCTCTACATTACAATGTACATATCTTATTGGGACCCATTCTTATTCTTGCATGATTACATCTTCCATTACATTCGTTTATGATTATACATGATTAAATCTTACATGACACATATCTATACTTACATGTTTCTATCTATCATTTTGGACAATATTGGTTGTTCATCCTCATTATTGGGGGAAACATGGAGGGAAACTTAATGCCCTTTGTGTTTTCATGAGTATATCTTGATATCTTATCTTGTACTTGTTACATAATGATATTTATCAAACTTACATGGTCATATATTTATCATATTACTTTTTCTTCTTTCCTCAAATTCCTTGCATCACTCATACAACTAATTTGAGGGGGCATATAATGTCACTATGTTCCTTCATGTCTAATATGGTCATAGTGGTTCCCAATAGATCCTACACCACATACACATAGTTAAAGTGAACTAATCACAATCCTACACTTTCTCCTTCTTAAATTATTTTGCTAAATACTAACCATTATCTCTCTCACAATCTTGCACCTACCATTTTACTTTTTTATTGGAATTGCTAATTAGTTGTTCATGCTTGTTTACAAAGCATATAAAAGTTTATGCTTTTATATCTAAAAATGGAACGGCTATTACATGGAGCACATGCAACTCATCATCCATATCCATATCCTTATCCATCATTTTTATATATGTGCTTGTTATGTGCTTTTATGCTAATTGATTGTTTACTTTGACATGTATGATCCATATAGTTTACATGCAAGTCAAAATGAGGGTAAATTGTAAGAGTGAACAGTTCATATTTATACCTTTCTATTTTTTTGGACCCAATTTGACGATTTATTTCTAATACAACATTATGCAATGTCTAAATGACATGTTTTTGTTAAAGAGTTGGGATTCATTTTGTACTATTCAAACCTAACACTCAAATCTATTTTTTAGTCTTAATTCAAGATTGTGCATCTATAAATTTGGTTTAATATGCAATGTGTGACCTTGAACCCCTTTTTCTTAAATCAAATTTAATTTTAGGTTGATGCTGAATTTCCTCCAATTAATCGTTACTTGCAAACTTAAGCATGTAAAGTAATATTTAAATTTGCAAGTTAGGGTGTTGCATAAAAGGATAAAGCTCTAGTTCATTTTAGACATTAAGGAAAATCTATTATCTATTAGTTAATTATTTTGTAGTCTTTTAGAGAGAGCATCAAATCAAAAATTTCTATTATAAGGACAATAATAGGTATTTGCATTCTTGTTTGGTATTTTTTTAAATTTATTACTTTTGAAGTTGTCATCCTTGTTGTCATAATAATTGAATTGAGAAGAGCGAGGATCACAATTTATATGACCTCCTCATTTTAATTGATGAAAAATGTTGATGTGATACTCTTTTTGATGTGATACTCTCTTTGATGACTAGAAAAAGTAATACTTAACTATCCTTAATTAAAATGAGCATGATAGTTCATATAAATTATGATCCTCCCACTTATCATTTTAGTTAGTATGACAATTGATGTCAAAGATTTACTCCAAGTAACATGTATAAATCATGTCCTCTATTTGCTACTACTTATCTTCATGTGCTTCTGCTACTTTGTTTATTTTAGTAAATTAGTATTTTAAGATATTTTTCATATTAAAAAAAAAATTAAAAATTATGATTCAAATAAAATAAAAGGTTTACTTAATGGAATTATTAATGCCTACTCACCGGTTCTAGCTAGTAGTTACATTAATTATTTATAGAAGTTTTAGACATATATTTAGATTGAATTGACATTATAACTTCTATTAAAATATCTATTGAAGAAAATTGCAAGAATACCATAGTTCATTTAATGGTTGTATAATATATTTAAGGATTCTAACTTTATAATACAATCAAAATTTTAAGAAGATTATTATGTAAAAGAGAAGATTTTAAATAGATTTTCAAAAATCCTATAATATTTTAGTTAAACATGTATTTGTCATATGATAATGTTTTTCATGTGCTGGCGTGAATGCCCTTCGATACCACGAGCACATAGAGGAGACTAGACCTTGTGACCTCTTGCCTACAACAAGATTATTTAGCCAATTGAACTAGGCCCTACCACTCCTTGCTTTAGTTTTTGAGTCAAACTCATTAACCTATTTATTAGGATTCAAATTTATTGATTTCTTTATCAAGATTTATCCATATAAATTTTTATAATTCTAATAAACAAATTTTTTAATTTATGAAAATCTGCATAATTAAATTTGATAAAACATCACAATTAATATATATATATATATATATATATATATATATATATATATATCCACCTCCTACTTACCATTCGTGTCAATTGCTATTTTGAAAATTGAAAGACAAAGAAAGCATGGCATTCAATTTAAGAAACACAAAGAAAGCATGACATCATTATAAAAGCCACAAATAAAGCAAATTCCAAATGGTTGAAATTGCCGCGCATTTGAAATGCAAACGGTTAAATTTGAACATCTACGAATAGAAAAATGGGTTCCGTAACGTCTCCTTTTTTTTTTGTTTTTTTTTTATGTCAGTTGAATAAGACACATGTTTGTTGAGCATTGTATGTGTTTAGTTGGCCATAGAATTGGGCGTTTGAATAATGGACGATTAATGTACTATATATTTTCGTGAATGGCATTTGTTAGAATTGGTCTTTATAGGTGTAAGGAGGTAGTTTATATTTCATTTTATTTATGGGGGCTCTGGACTTCCTTTGAATGCCGATACGAACTCTGTTCGTCTTTTCACAGTGTCATTCCATGTCAGCCACGCTACTTTGCCATTTCCAATGCCTAGTTGGCCAGAATAACAGGTTACAGTCATACATTCTTTGCCATGGAGGTATCTTGGCTATACTGCTCCGTTTCTGGTCTACATTTCGGTTAAGGTGCAAACAATACCTGTCTTGCTGCCCACAAACTTGTACAATTATTCCTGTAACAGTCATGCATTTCTGCTGCATAGAAGAAATGTACAACTGGAGGGATTGCGATATGTTTTTCATAAATAGATACCCTATACCCAGAAGTTTTTTGATTTGCAGAGATGGAGGCAACCCAAATAAGCTTGGGAGGATTCGGACAAGATGTAAGTGCCAAGGAACTCACAGAATACTTAGAAGACAGTGTAGGAGTGTTGTGGAGATGCAGACTAAAGACATCATGGACTCCTCCATACTCATTCCCAAACTTTGCAAAATCCAACGGCGAGTCTTCAATTCAGAACAAAGCCAAGGTGCCTCCTCATGCCTTTGTTCACTTTGCATCCCCAGGGGCTGTCAACGAGGTCAACAAACTTGCCGAAAGGAGAAGACTTATGTTCAAAACCTATGCTCTCAAGGTCAATTTTGGTACTGACACCTCGTCTAGAACATTTAAAAGAACAATCGAGCCACTTAGGTTTTCTAATGTTAAATTAGAAATTGGTTCAATGTATAGTCCTGATCAGTTTTGGGTTGCCTGGCGAGCAGCCACTTCTGGGGTGGATTTTCATGTAGACCCATTTGATAGAAGATGTAGGATTTTGTTTACTCGTGATCAGGTTTTTACTCTTGGTGAAGGTTGCCACAGGGATATGGATACGGTAATAAAATGTGAATTTAAGATTGAGTTTCTTGTGAGAGACATTAGGGATGTGAGGTTTCTCAATGAGAGGGGGACTTTGGTTATGCTGCTGCAGCTTTGGGTGCCTCCATGGATATGTTATAGGACTGCAGATGATGATATCTATGTACGCGATTCTTTTGCTCTGTTAGATGATGCTGATCCCTGGATTAGAACCTTAGACTTTTCTCCGAACAATGCCCTTGGCAGGTGCTTGGTGTACAAGATTTCACTATCTCCTCGTATGGGTCACACCATGGAAAAAGCCAAAGTATATTTCAAACAGCACCGTTTGGTGGATGAAAAATTTCCTAGACTGAGGACTCTGAATGAACCTCCTGTTGCTACAGAGGGATTCTTTTTTGTCCTTCCTCCAAATGGAGAAATTCACTTTGATACCATGTACTTCTTAAATGCTCTTGTGCATAAGGGCATTGTCAATTACCATAGATTAACCCCTGAGTTCTATGATATGTTGAAGCCCTCTGTCACACCCCCTGAGCTGTCCACAATGGCACTGAGGCACATACTTGCCTACACTAACCCTATTTATGATGTATTTACAAGGCTTAAATCTGTGATTGATTGGATATCGAGAACCCCAAAGCTTCCGAAAAGCCCAAAGATTGCAGAGGAAACAGTTGAAGTGAGGAGATTGATCATCACTCCTACAAAAGCCTACTGTCTTGCTCCGGAAATAGAGCTGTCAAACCGAGTCATAAGGCACTTCAAGAGGTATGCAGATAGATTTCTGCGAGTAACATTCATGGATGATAGCATGGAATCCATGTCATCTGGGGCATTAACAGTGCATATAGCACCTATTGTTAAACAGGTTTCCTCTAGTTCTCCTGCTCATAGGACTGCTATTTATAGGCGAGTGAAGCAAATAATGCATAGTGGCTTTGAGCTGTGTGGACGTAAATATTCATTTCTTGCATTTTCTGCTAATCAGTTGAGAGACCGTTCTGCATGGTTCTTTGCAAATGCAGAAGATATTGAAGTCCAACAAATTAAGAGCTGGATGGGGATCTTTCCTAAATACAATGTTGCCAAGCATGCTGCAAGAATGGGTCAATGCTTCTCCTCAACCTATTGCACAGTACAGGTACCAAAACAACAGATTGAAAATACTCAGGACATTATAAGGAATAACTATGAATTCTCGGATGGCATAGGAAAGATCACACCGGATCTTGCCATGGAAGTTGCTCAGAAATTAGAGTTGAAAACCAATCCTCCATCAGCCTACCAGATCAGATATGGTGGCTACAAAGGTGTGGTTGCAACGTGGGAAGGAGAAACTGGAAGCAAATATAAGCTCTCATTAAGACCCAGCATGAGAAAGTTTGAATCTCAACATGACATGCTTGAAATAATCACGTGGACACGCTTCCTACCTTGCTTTCTGAACAGGCAGATAATTACATTGCTATCAGCTCTGTCAGTTCCTGACAGTGCTTTCAATGAACTACAAGACTCAATGGTGCATAAGCTGAGTCAAATGATTGAAAATGTTGAAGTGGCCTTTGACATACTAACAACATCCTGCACAGGAGATCTACAAAACATTGCCACTTTAATGCTATGTGCCGGTTTTAAACCTCAAACAGAACCACATCTCAAAGATATGCTTTCTTCCATAAGAGCTGTCCAGTTGGAAGAACTGCTGAAAAAGTGTAGGATTTTTGTCCCTGATGGTAGATGGTTAATGGGCTGTCTGGATGAAATAGGGGAGCTGGAATATGGCCAGTGTTTTCTAAAGGTTTCAAATATTCCGGTGGATGGCTGCTTTCTCAAAAATGGTTCAAGCTTTGGAGAAAGGAGGACAAGTACAACAGTAATTAAAGGAAAGGTGGTTGTAGCCAAGAATCCTTGCCTACATCCTGGTGATGTTCGAATTTTAGAAGCAGTTGATGCTCCTGGATTACATCATTTAGTAGATTGTTTGGTTTTCCCCCAGAAGGGCCTCAGACCTCATCCTAATGAAGCTTCGGGAAGTGACCTTGATGGAGATATCTACTTTGTTTCCTGGGACTCTAGGCTCATACCACCAAGCGGTGAGAGTTGTGAACCAATGGATTATGATCCAGGCCAACTAAAAGAGTCAACTACGCATGTGAAAACAGAGGTATGCCTATTTTCATCATCCATCCTCCACTTTCTACCTTAAATTTTTGGCCTCACAGCTAGTACACTTTTCTTATGCAATATAAGCTCTCAGGATGTGTCCGTATTATGGTATTTATTTTAGTCTATTACATTTTCATACAACTACTTTGGGGAACCCATTTAAGCGGTAACTTGAATCAGTTTTAATTCTACATAAGAAAACAAACTCTTGGATGACACTCTATCTGTTTGTAAGGTGTCTTGTTAAATCCTTTGATTTTAATTTGTGATATTTGGCTCTGAATCTCACAAATGACAACATAGAAAGTATACTTTTCAATACGATTGCTGTCTTATCCTTATTCATGCTTTGTTATGTGTGGCTGCAATATTGCAAATACAAATAAAACTATAGGATTATCTTTGGAAGTTATTGTATGTCTTAATTTTGTTAGAATACAAAGGAAATGATTTGACTCTTTAAAACAGATGAACAGTCTCTAAATAATAAATCATTTTGGGTATAGAATCCAATTGCTACAACTTACCACTGAAACATGGTTAGTTTTAGTAATATCAAAGATTGAAGATACAACCATTTTTCAAAACCACAAGTGACAAATATTAAATATTTTGAAGGGGTATTAGCTCTAAACTAGTTTGTAGTTGTTCAAATGTTGACAGTTTCAAGAAAGGGCAATCATTTTTTCATAGCCCTATAAATTCTAACTTATTCTTTCAATCCCTGTTGGCCCATGAATTTTAATGAATTTTTGGCATCTCAGTCAGACATGAGAAAATGGGTGACATTCATAGTTTGACAGAATGAACGGGTTAATATAACTGAGAAACTGAAGACAGTAACATATTTTTTAATATGCCCTTCTATTATTAAAAATAAAATCTGGACCAACTTTACCAGCTTTAATAATATTTATTCTTGCAGAATCTTCTGGCTTGAGAATCAGTGGAACTCACTGATTTTGTTTTCAGTTATCAATATGGTCATGTTTAGAAATAAGGAAAAAAATAACAAGTGGTTAATTGTTCTCTAGGTACAACACAATACTGCTGGAATGCAGCATCTACTATAACAATAAATTATATGATTTTATTCCTAGTTATATCAACGTCTGAATATGGTTTGGGTAGCTCCCACTAGCTGAGACAATTCATCTGCAGTTGGCTGATTGGCCCTAAAAACTTGGAAGCTCTATGGTTGATAGCTTTGGCTTCCATCTTCTGGTGAAAATGTCTTGAATGCAATTGCAATTTTCTAGGGAATCTCCTAACCCATGGCACAGATGTTGGATCAAAATAGAGGCTTCAGTTAGTGTTTTACTGCATTCAGGCTCTAGGTAAGTAGTTCCTCTGTCTCACTGGAGTCAAGCAAATATGTTCAACTAGCAAATTTCTTTGACCCATACCCTGTTAATGGGGTAAGAGAGAAAATAGATGCAAGAATGCCAAATGGGATCCTTGTCCCCCTGGCTTTCTTAAATTAAATCTTGATGGTGCTTCTAGGGGCAACACAGGAAAATCAGCTATTGGAATTATCATTAGAGCTAATTGTGGGAATTTTCTTATCGAGGTTCCTTTTTCCTTCGATCTAAATCAAATAGTGAGGCTAAATGGACGCTGGCTGCCAAATGTTTGAATATCACCTGGTCAATTTGGTACATGAATCTCATGCTGGAAAGAGATTCAACAATTGTTATTCAAGGTTTACCTCGAGGAACTTGCAACAACTAGCTGACCAAGGCTCTCCTAGTGGAAGCTTACCTGTTATTCCAAGATTTTAATAATCTCCTTCGCTCATTGCTATTGTGAGGGTGAAATATACCGAGCCAATTTTTACAATTTTTACCAAGTACACAACAATGCAGAGAGCGCCCGTTAGGGTTAGATAATTCAAACCAACAGATTACAAATAACTCGTTGCCAAGAATGCGCACTCAATCTCAACAAGAGAGAGGCTGTCATATGGCAAGAGGATCGTCAGTGTCTTAAACAAAATGCAACTGAAGGTAACTCTAACCAAGAATGTGTCCGCGAAGGACGACCATATGGTCAGAGGATCTTCTACCACTACAAGTGCTGAAAGCAAACTCAACACCAAGTATGTGCTACCCAATCCAGTATGGAAATGAGGCGACCATATGGCGGAGATAAAGGAATTACAATGCAATTAAGGAAATAAGCAAGAATGCTGAAATACTCGACGTCAAGAATGTGCTTTCCAACCTGAGACAGAATGGGAGCTACCATATGACGGAGATACAGAGAAATACAATGCAACTTCAGAAAGTAAAGTGATCATTACACAACTTGATAAGCAAGAATTAGAGAAAGATGTTGATAGTACTACAGTTCAGCTTACAATGTGAGAAGAATTCGCTTGCCAAGAGCATAGAGTTAGAACAATTCAACGAGCATCTAATAAGAGGATTCTCCTTGCTAAATGGAAATACCAAGACTAATTTCTTCACTCAAGAACCAGATTTAAGATTCTGATCTATACAGATCTGCACTTTTAAATGTAAAACCAGCATGCCTGTAACCCACTAAATTGCTCGTATAACACCCTAAACAGACCCAAAAGACTTCAAGTTTGATGCAATAGACCTACAAAATGATGGCGCCTAGTTTAGTTATAAGAAATGGCAGCTAAAAGTGGCTATTAATTATTGGCACGAATCCCAAGGCACTCCAGAAAGTGCGGCCTTCAAGGAATGACGAATTTGCTTTATAAAATCATAAACTTCATATTAAAATCTGCAAATATTCATGAAGGGTCACCTCCAACAGGGAAACACAATGAGACAATACCCAGAACAACTCTTTTTGTATTTTTTGACTTGTGATTAAAAACAACAATCTGCTATGAGGAAAATGCAATTCTAGAATCTCACTAAAATGCACAAATCTGAACTACAAAGCCACACAATGACAATAATGCAGAAACCTTGATACAAAACACTCAGACTATACTATCTCACCACTAGTCGCTATCTTTCAAGCGAGAAGCAATGCCAAGCTAGGAGGCTTACATTCCTCAAAGCAATCCCACAGCCAATCCGGCAACATAACATTCCTGTAGACAAAATATAATCCAAAAGAGAACCAATGGCTTCCTTTTATAATTTCCAGATGACTCTTCTCGAAACCCTAATCTTCAAACCCTAATCCTCCAATAGGTGGCGTCCCACTTTCCCAAGCAATACTTTGACTTTTAATTATAAACTTTATCTCTTCCTTGAAGTTGGCGTCCAACTTATGCTTGGATTAAATCTTTTAATGAGAAATATAATTAATTCCTTCAATGAAGCGCCCACCCATAAAGAACATCTTTTAAAAACAACTTAAATAGTTGTAGCTAGGCCAAGGGGGTCAATGTTAAAATATAACATTAAAACATGACTTAATTAAAATAATTCGAACTTATCTCTCCAATTGTGCCCCGAAGCCAAAAATGAGTAAGCCAACTGATCAGTTTGAAGTAGAAAGCCAACCGTGCCGAAACCAACAGGTTCACTGTCAGAAATAGAATTTACTAAAAATAGTAAATTCCTGAAGATGCTCAGAATGCCAAGAAGAACATATCATTGAGAAGCTTTTTGAAAACCCAGAAAGAATCCGTCATTGAATCAACCAACCTCGAGCAAGAGCATCCTTCAAAACAAGAAACCCTAATTTTACCTTCCGAGTAGCCTACGGGTCTCCGGAATAGGCCAACGGTCAATTGGAAAGATCATGCTCGAGAAGGGGACATTACAGTCCGCCCTTCCCAAGATTGCTTGTCCTCAAACAATCGCAACCCTGGATGCTGCAGAATCTCATCATTCTCCCAAGTTGCATCCTCCATAGGCAAATTTTTCCACTTCACCAAGTATTCTTTGATTGTTCTTTTCCTCAAAGAACGTTCTCTGGAATCAAGAATCTCCTCTGGAATTAAAACCAACTGTCCTTCTTCATCCAAAGGTGGCAACTGTGATGAAGCAACAACATTGTGTCCAAGCGCCTTCTTGAGGCGAGACACGTGAAAAACATTATGCACTTTGCTACTTGAAGGTAGCTCCAACTCATATGCTACTGCTCCCACCTTTCTGATAACCTTGAACGGCCCATAGAAGCGAGGTTTGAGCTTCTTAGCTCCACTCTTCTTGAGGGTAGACTGTCTGTAAGGTTGTAGTCGGAGATAAACCATATCTCCAACCTCAAAAGAGCGCTCAACACGCCTCTGATCAGCATACATCTTCTGCTGATTCTATGCAATCTGAAGATTGTTCTTCAATGATTTCATGATGTCTTGACTCTGCTGCAATAAATCCTTGGCTTGAGGGGCTTTGCTATCACCAAACACCAAATCAGCAAAGGTAGGAGCCTCATAACCATAAAGAGCTATGGAAGGCGACATCCTTATTGACATGTGAAAAGAAGAATTATAGCAATACTCGCCTATGTGAAGCCACTTCACCCATGCTCTTTGCTGTTCTGAAACATAGTTCCTCAAGTAGCCTTCCAACCACTTGTTCACTATCTCTGTTTGTCCGTCAGTTTGAGGATGATAACTAGTGCTTGGAGTAAGCACTATACCACTCATTCTAAAAACCTCTTGCCAAAAAGTGCTTAGGAACTTGCTGTCCCTATCACTCACAATGTTCTTTGGCAACCCATGTAACTTAAACACCTCGTGAAAAAATAGATCTGCAACTTGAGCTGCTGAAAAAGAGCTGGTAATGGCGAAGAAGTGAGCAAATTTTGTGAGTCTATCCACTACAACATAGATACAGTCCTTCCCTTGGGCCTTGGGCAACCCCGTGATGAAGTCCATCGATATGCTTTCCCATTTTTTATTGGGAATAGGGAGAGGTTGCAGCAGACCAGCAGGTAGAGTATGCTCATTCTTGTTCATTTGACAAGTGGGACACTCCTGAATGTAGCGTTGAACTTCCCCTTTCAGCCCTTTCCAAGAAAATCTTTCTCGGATCTGCTTATATGTCTTGAAGAACCCTTGATGACCAGCAAGCGGAATGTCATGAAATGTCAACAAAATCTTCCTTTTGAGCTTGGAATTAGTCACCAAAAAGATTCTACCCTTGTAGTGTATCAACCCCTCAATCACCTTGTACCTTTCGTCATGAAAAGTACCCTCAATGATGCTAGTTGCAAACTGATTTTTGGCATAATCAGCAAGCAACATGTCCTTCCAATCAGCAGTAAGCTCACGCAAGGAGCTCAAATGGGGTCTCCTAGATAGAGCATCAGCCACAATGTTGTTTTTCCCCTTGACATACTCAATGTCAAAATCGTAAGCTTGAAGCTTACTCACCCATTTTTGTTGCCTCTCGTTCAGATCCTTCTGATGCATGAAGTGTTTGAGACTATTGTGATCAGTCTTGACCACGAACTTGTTCCCCACCAAATACTGTCTGAACTTAGCTAATGCATGCATAATGGCAAGCATTTCCTTGTCATAGATGGAGTAGGTCCTCTCAACACCTCTTAGTTTTCTGCTCTCAAACACAATGGGGTGTTTGTCTTGCATCAAAACAGCCCCAACTCCTTCACCGGATGCATCACATTGTAGCTCGAAAGGTTTGGAAAAATCTGGAATGGCCAAGACCGGACAAGAGCTCATGATCCTCTTAAATTTATCAAAAACAGTTTGAGCCTTTTCTGACCAACAAAAAGCCCCTTTTTTTGTGAGGTCAGTAAGAGGAGCAGCATTCTGTGAGTACCCTTTCACAAATCTTCTGTAAAATCCACAAAGACCCAAGAACCCTTTCAATTGAGTCAAGTTCTCAGGAGGTGGCCAATCAACAACTGCCTTGATCTTGTCAGGATCAACCTTCACTCCCTCAGCACTGATTATGTGACCAAGGTACAGTAACTCCTCCATTCCAAATTCACATTTGGATGCTTTGGCGAACAAGCTCTCAGATTCTAGGATGCTAAGCACTTCCTCCAAGTGCTTGAGATGTTCATCCCATGTCTTGCTGAAAATCAGGATATCATCAAAAAATATCAATACAAACTTCCTCAGCTGTTTCTGAAAAACTCTGTTCATGCAAGACTGGAAAGTAGCAGGAGCATTAGTCAACCCAAATGGCATGACTAAGAACTCGAAATGGCCATAGTGACAACGAAAAGCTGTCTTCTCAACATCAGATCCTCTCATCCGAATCTGGTAGTAGCCCGATCTCAAATCAATCTTTGAAAAGAACTTGGCTCCATGCAGCTTGTCAATGAGCTCATCTATCCTCAGAATGGGGTATCGGTTTTTGATGGTGCTTTGATTCAAATCACGATAATCCACACACATGGATGGTACCATCCTTCTTCTTTACAAGAACAACCGCTGAAGCGAAAGGACTCTTGCTTGGACGAATGAAGCCCATCTCCAAGAGTTCCTTAATGTTCTCAATCTCATCTTTCTGCTTCTTAGGATACCGATATGGAGTTGTAATAACTGGCTTAGCCCCTTCCTTGAGCTCTATGATATGCTCCGAACCCTGTTCAGGTGGTGGTCCAGAAGGTAAATCAACAAATACCTTGCTCTTCTTTGTGAGTAAAGACTGAATATCAGGAGGATAGTCACTCTTAGTTTCAACCGGGCTAGCAGGAAGAATCATACATTCTGCAGCCCACTCAGCTTGATCATGACGAATCAGCCTTGCCATTCTCTTGAATGACACAATCCGAGGACCACCATTTGACATTCCTCTTAGTACTACCCTCTTCCCATCGGATTGAAACTTAAGCTCCATGGTTTGCGGATTTAGGGAGATCTCTCCAAGTGATCGCAGCCACTGAATACCTAGGACGGCATCCGTATCTCCAATGCTTACCACATAGAAGTCATCCTTGACTTCATAATTGCCCAACTGCATGGACATGTTTGAAATCTTCTTAGTACAAGAAATGTGGAACCCATAGGCAACCATAACTCTGAAGCCTTCAAACTCTTCTGTTTGCAGTCCCTTCTTTGCAACCACAACTTCGTCAATGAAGTTATGCGTTGCCCCGGTGTCAATCAAAGCAACTATTCACTACCCCTTAATCATCCCTCGAACTTTGAAGGATTCATTCTTTTGGAAGCTCGAGAGTTGAGCCAACGTACCTCCACTTCCTTTTCATCTTCGGACTCTTCTGGAGCTCTCTCAGCTTCGCTGTCTTCAAAATCAGACTGCTGATCTGAAAAATCAGAACTACTTTCTCCAGCTGAATAGTATTCAATTTGATTAAATTTGACTCCTTTTGGGCAGACATGATCTTGGGACCATTTTTCTCTACACCGGAAACATAACCCCTTTCTTTTGAGTTCGTTAAGTGTCTCAGGATCCAATCTTGTGACATGAGGATTATGCTGTTTGAACTCCTTATGCTGAGGTCTTAAACGAGGTCTTTGATGAGGTCTTTTTCCTTTATCCACTTTGTGAAAGGATGGCTTGGATTGAAACTTCGCCTTAGGAGCAGCCCACTCCATGTTTCTTGCTTTCTTCATTGCCTCTTGTAGGGAGGGTGGATCAAAAGCTTTAATCCAACCCTTGAGTGGTTCCATCAATCCTTCACTGAAAAGGATCACCAACCGCCTCTCTGTGATTCTAGAGACCATTACTGAGAGTCTCTGAAACTCAGCTATGTAGGCATCAACTGTGCCATACTGCCTCAACTGTGCCAACTCCCTGAAATGCACTTCAGGATCTTTCTTTTCGAATCTTTCTATGAGTCTAGTGGTGAACTCATCATAGGTGGTGATAGACCGATGACCCAAAGTGACTAAGCCATGGTACCACCATTCATGTGCCACCCCATCTAGGTGCAACGTAGCGAACTTAATCGCCTCCTCTTCCGCCATGGGTCTGAGAGCTAGATAATTATCTAATTTCTGTATCCAAGCTCTGGCTGAGTTGTTGTCACCCCCATCAAAATGTGGAAGCATGACCTTGTTGACAGCTTGATACAAGTCGCCTTGAACTGTTGTTCTTCTTTGCTCATAATGTCTCCCTTGTCCTTTATTTTTTCTTTTATGATCCATAAAATCATTATAGGACATGTCCATCTTGATTTCATCAGGGAGAGAATCATACTCCTCACGGCCAAGTCTCAACTGTTCCACGAATGAAGCATTTTCTTCAGGATCAGGTTGAGTGTTTACTGGTGCCAAGAAGGTGGGTTTGAATGGTCTGGAAGAAATGTATGTGTTGTTTGATACAGGCTGAGCAGCATGTCCATCATGCTGGTTAGAGGCACTGTGCTCTCCTCTATATCCTGGGTTGTTCTGTGGTGTTGTGTTCTGGCCCACTTTCCCCATCATGAGAGATACCATATCCATCAAGGCATCCATCTTCCTTTCAAATCTCTTCCCTGGACTCATCGATCTCTCTCTACCCTTTCCACTATCATCTCTGTTGCTGGTAAACCTCTCGTTACCCCCGACTGACCTCTCACCTTCTGCCATATCTGTTTCCTGAGAAGACTCCCAATGAGCCCTCAAAACCTCTGAGGTTGTCTGACCTTCAGGAACCTGATAGAGCTGAAACTGATTTGCATCCTTCTTGTCTTCCCGTGCTATGTATCTCTTTTCTCTGTCACTCATAGACGGATTGTTTCACAGGATGGCAGGATACTTAGCTCTGATACCACTGAAATATACCGAGCCAATTTTTTCAATTTTTACCAAGTACACAACAATGCAAAGAGCACCCGTTAGGGTTAGATAATTCAAACCAGCAGATTACAAATAACTCGTTGCCAAGAATGCGCACTCAATCTCAACAAGAGAGAGGCTGTCATATGGCAAGAGGATCGTCAGTGTCTTAAACAAAATGCAACTGAAGGTAACTCTAACCAAGAATGTGTCCGTGAAGGACGACCATATGGTCAGAGGATCTTCTACCACTACAAGTGCTGAAAGCAAACTCAACACCAAGTATGTGCTACCCAATCCAGTATGGAAATGAGGCGACCATATGGCGGAGATAAAGGAATTACAATGCAATTAAGGAAATAAGCAAGAATGTTGAAATGCTCGACGTTAAGAATGTGCTTTCCAACCCGAGACGGAATGGGAGCTACCATATGACGGAGATACAGAGAAATACAATGCAACTTCAGAAAGTAAAGTGATCATTACACAACTTGATAAGCAAGAATTAGAGAAAGATGCTGACAGTACTACTGTTCAGCTTACAATGTGAGAAGAATTCGCCTGCCAAGAGCATAGAGTTAGAACAATTCAACGAGCATCTAATAAGAGGATTCTCCTTGCTAAATGGAAATACCAAGACTGATTTCTTCACTCAAGAACCAGATTTAAGATTCTGATCTATACAGATCTGCACTTTTAAATGTAAAACCAGCATGCCTGTAACCCACTAAATTGCTCGTATAACACCCTAAACAGACCCAAAAGACTTCAAGTTTGATGCAATAGACCTACAAAATGATGGCCTAGTTTAGTTATAAGGAATGGCAGCTAAAAGTGGCTATTAATTATTGGCACGAATCCCAAGGCACTCCAAAAAGTGCGGCCTTCAAGGAATGACGAATTTGCTTTATAAAATCATAAACTTCATATTAAAATCTGCAAATATTCATGAAGGGTCGCCTCCAACAGGGAAACACAATGAGACAATACCCAAAACAACTCTTTTTGTATTTTTTGACTTGTGATTAAAAACAACAATCTGCTATGAGGAAAATGCAATTCTAGAATCTCACTAAAATGCACAAATCTGAACTACAAAGCCACACAATGACAATAATGTAGAAACCTTGATACAAAACACTTAGACTATACTATCTCACCACTAGTCGCTATCTTTCAAGCGAGAAGCAATGCCAAGCTAGGAGGCTTACATTCCTCAAAGCAATCCCACAGCCAATCCGGCAGCATAACATTCCTGTAGACAAAAGATAATCCAAAAGAGAACCAATGGCTTCCTTTTATAATTTCCAGATGACTCTTCTCAAAACCCTAATCTTCAAACCCTAATCCTCCAATAGGTGGCGTCCCACTTTCCCAAGCAAAACTTTGACTTTTAATTATAAACTTTATCTCTTCCTTGAAGTTGGCGTCCAACTTATGCTTGGATTAAATCTTTTAATGAGAAATATAATTAATTCCTTCAATGAAGCACCCACCCATAAAGAACATCTTTTAAAAACAACTTAAATAGTTGTAACTAGGCCAAGGGGGTCAATGTTAAAATATAACATTAAAACATGACTTAATTAAAATAATTCGAACTTATCTCTCCAATTGTGCCCCAAAGCCAAAAATGAGTAAGCCAACTGATCAGTCTGAAGTAGAAAGCCAACCATGCCGAAACCAACAGGTTCACTACCAGAAATAGAATTTACTAAAAATAGTAAATTCTTGAAGATGCTCAGAATGCCAAGAAGAACATATCACTGAGAAGCTCTCTGAAAACCCAGAAAGAATCCGTCATTGAATCAACCAACCTTGAGCAAGAGCATCCTTCAAAACAAGAAACCCTAATTTTACCTTCCGAGTAGCCTACGGGTCTCCAGAATAGGCCAACGGTCAACTGGAAAGATCATGCTCGAGAAGGGCACATTACAGAGGGGAATCGGGTGAGATATCTTATTGTTAATCATTGTATGGATATTGATCTGATGACAAGTCTTCTTTTTTTACAAATACCATTGCTTGGGATAATTTGGAAGGTATTATTCAAAATTTCAAAATGAAAAGCCACCATAATCCCATCCTAATGGGATGTGTGATTGCAAAGGCTCATGCATTGATATGCCCTTTTTAAAAATTGCTTTGTGATTGAGCATTTGGCCCGTTATGACATGTTTGTGTATTTATGGCAATCAAGTTATGCTTAGATGGGATAATGAGTGGCAATATGCCATTCATTCAAGTCTAGGCATGGAGGCTCGTGTTAGAGGCTTTATCATGTTGTATTTTCTTGCTTTGCTTTGATTCACAATGTGGTGTGGGTTGCTACAGTTCTTTGGTCGAGCTTGGTGCTTATGGCTTTTTGGCATTGGTGAATGGCCCTTGTTTTTTTTATTGATTTTCTTTCTTGATGGTCCACAGATGGAGGAGGGGCCCCAAAGATCCTCTCCTACATGGGTTTGTATTCGATAAAAGATTAAAAGCAACTTTTTGACTGTTTCTATTTGGGAGCTTAGGAAATGGTTAGAAGTGGGGGGTGGAGGAGGGGCTGGGCATGAAGATGTGAATGACTTTGTTAAGCGTTGTAGTAGGACATCAATTTGCATGGAATTTATTGTACTTTTGGATTCTAAAGTTTTGGACGTGATAATTAGAGACTAGTTGTGTAGGCTTCTCTTCCATGAGGAATTGCTTTTGATTCCTTCCTCGTACCTTTTGCAACTCTTTTGGGTTTCATGGTTTAGGATGTAGTTTTGAGGGGTGAATTTAGGTTCTTAACAAGGAGCCTTTGTTAGTATATTGACAATTGAAAGATGTTTGGCTCTTCTACTAGGATATGCAAAAGGTAGTGGCTAAATCAAACATCACTCACAACCATAGGATTCTAGAAATCATCAATGACTTCCTACTTGAAGAATGGAGGTTTTGAATGGTGTTAAATTTTTTTGTAGTTGGTGTGATAACGCTTAGATGCTAGAAATGTTTGGGTGGCCTGGTGGTTCATTCTAGTGTGTTTCTTAGTAGCAGTTATGGTGTTGGTAAATGGGATGTAATATCCTTTTCTTAGCTTTTATGGATATGTATATGATTTTATTAGCTTGTGCTCTAGGCTTTTGGTTGCCTCTTGTTGTTAGGTCTGATGTAGTTTATTGTCTAAATTCTATTAAGTATTTTTGGGCCCTCTTTTGTTTTGGGTCCTAGCTTTTAGTTTATGTCATCTGTTATTTCGTTGTTTCTTTTCAGCTGATGGAGGTTTTTCTTTAATATTGTATTGATGTATCCTTTGACATTTTATAGGATGCAATGGAAGGGGGCCCCTATAAAAGCCCTTGTAAATTATAAAAATTAAATTTTATGATTCTATGCAAAACAACTTAAAAATCCCATAAAACATAGAAACTTGAAGTAGATATTTCTAAGCTAAAAAACTTCCATATATATCAAAGGAGAAGTGCTTTGCTTCTTTTTATCACAAGGTTTCTTTCCCTATGTTTTTTTGAGTTTTGTATTTTGATTCTCCTTTTTCTACTTTGCAATATATTGTGGATAGCCAGTATCTCTCCTTACCAGATTTGGATATAGTTGTAGTTCTAAGTTATATTTTTGGTGTATTCAAGAATCATACTATAAGTATTCATTTGTTTAGATATGGGATGTCATGAAATTCTTCTTATTTTATTTTATTATTTTAAAAATATATACATTTTATTTCATTTTGAATTCTCTCATTGTTGCTCATTGTTTTTTTGTTGGAAACTTAAAACACAACTGCAAGTACAAACATATAACAAAAAATCCTCTCTAAGGATTTGGAATATAAAAAAAAAAATGAAAAATATGCACAGGAATTTAAACAGATGAATAATGGATGGTAATCTTACCTCAAATGACATGGATTTGATGCTCTATTGCTTTCTTCCATTGTTGTTCTCCTCTTCTCACTACTACTTTTTTTGTTTCTTTTGTTTTTCGCAAATTGGAAAATGTCAAAAGGAGTTTTTTTTTTTTTAAAGTTGACTTTGGGGCTCTTTTAGGTTTCATTTAAAGGGGTGAGGGGAGTTGTCCTTGTGGGCCTGCCTATCTCCCCCTTCTTTTAAAATTATTGATAAAGTGTCTGGTTCCTTGATGAACCCAAGTGTCCCCTAAAAAAATTGATGTATTAAGGATGTTTTATTTTTCTAGGAAAATAGGGGATGGAGTGGGGACTTTTCTTAACCATTCCCATGTCTTGAAAATGTCCCCTATGGGGGACAAGGTCATTTTTTGTAGGAGACATGTCCCTGGGGAGCATACATTTATCACATTTGGACTATCACATTCTTTTTCAATTATAAGTTATAAACAAAAATATGCTCTTGGTAATATTTGATATAATATAATGTTAGACTACTTTCTACATAGGCATTTATTATTTATGATCATAATATAAAGGTAACTCATATGACGTATGTTATAATTGCCAATGTAACTTCCCTATACAATAATAAACACAAGTATATACACATTGGTGTATGTGCTACACAATTCTCTCAAATTCCACACATTCAATCTTGTATTATGCGAAGTTTTATGGATTTAGTTTCAATGTTACTTTTGTTTTTATATCTTTGGTGCTTGTTTGTTGTTTGTTTCTATGGAAATTATGGGTGTTTGTCCCACATGGAGTTTGATTTAAGATGAATCTCAATACTAGTTTTAAGAGTGGTAAAGGTTATAAGGAATACCTAATTTGGATGGCCATACTCAATTCTAGGCCTTATTATCATATATGCATACACAAGTAAATATGATGTAATTTAATAACAAAAAAAGTTAACCACTTTGATTGTCTTTCCCCTTGGCAATCATTAAGCATATATTTTCCTCCTTACTAATGTTCTTCTACTTCCTTGAAACATGTCATCATTTATGTTTCCCAACTTTTAAATGTTGTTTTTCAACCACCTCCCTTTACTTTGTGTGGGTGGTTCTTTCTATTCTAATCTTTATCAAGGCAATTTCCAGCCCTTTCTTCCATACAAAATCAGCCACATCAAAAATATGGAAAACTTTGCATTTATGGTGCAAGCTTTGTAGTCATTCATTGCTAGATTGGTTTTGATTTGAGTTTCACCAGTCCTCAATAAATTCTTATTAGTTTTCTTTTCAACTATTTGTTCACTGTAGACCATGTACCTATTTAAAGAAACCTTTTGTGTTCATTCTTTTTGTTGAATAGTTTGTTGTGTTTCTCACACTTCCTACTTGTTTGGAAGGGAATTACTTCTTTGTGTTTCATGCAAGTTTTTCTTTGAAGAAAGGCACCTAACAAGTGTGGGGTAGCTATGAGTGATTGAGCTTTGAACAACAACTCAATATTTAAAACACATCTTCTTTGTTTATTTTTGCAATGCATCTTTTTTTGATCTTGAACATTGTTATGTATTTTAGATTTCATAATGCTACTCTTCATTTCATTATCTTTCTGATGAGGGCATTGTCATTTTGGCATTAGAAACCTATTTTCCTTTGTTGCTTCTCTTAGGCTTATGCTTTAGATGACACTTGAGGTTTTGTGCTTTCTTGGTTGTTCCCTTATTTTTGACTTCTTCCTAGAAAATACCTTTTTCATTTTGTTTTAAACTCCCTCTTGATTCTTTGAAAATTCTTTCATCACTCTTGGTATCAACACTAATGCAATTGAGGGAATAAGTTTATTTTATTTTGCAATATTCTGTCTTTATTGCTTCTTGTTATGATTTTCAAGTCCATTGTAAAAGGAGATCTGAACTCAAAAGAACTTGGAAGTGAGTATAATAAAAACTTGAAAAGATATCCATAGATTAAATGAGAATGATTTTGTGGTTGAGGACACATATGATGTACATGATTACATAATATTATGGCATGTCCACCTTTTGTATTAACTTATGTTATGGACCAAAATGCCTATTTCCTATCTCCCGCATCAGCCCTAGTCCTATTTTGTATGTTTATTCTTCCTATTTTCTCCCCCTATGTTTGTGTAAGGTCCCTAAAGTCTCTAAGTCTAAAGGCATGCCTAGTCTTCTAAGTCTTTGTTAGTTTTAAAGGTTTTAAAGTTCCTCATCCAGGCATGCTTTCTCGTCTAAGTCCAACCTTTATGTTCTCCCCATTAGATTTTCAAACTTTCCCATCTCGGCATGCCTTTCCTCCCAACTTTGCTTTTCCTTTATGTCTATTGGAGCGTCTAACTTAACCATCCAAGCATAACTCACATCCATCCTCCACCTTCATTCCCTTTTCTTGTCAAACTATTAGAATTGTCCATTCCCTCATCCCTTTCCTCCAGACCCTAGACTTTTCGTTTGCCTTAATGGAGTTTTGGACTTGTTCTTACTATCATGTATCTTTCCTAGACTTTGATCTCTGACTAGTGGTAAGAGACATGTAAAAACCGCCCCTTGGTTGCTAATATGTTTTTTTTATAGATTCAATTCACAACTACCAAGTAACCAACCACCATCGTGGCGACAACTCCATGCCACCAAGTGGTAAGCTCCTAAAGGTTAGAGCCATCTTTAGAACCTAAGCTAAGCCTCGAGGGTTCATTCGTGATGACCCTTCATATGTATCCCTTTTCGGAATCAGAGGCTATGTGTACACCAATGATAGAGAGTTCATCTTCTCATCTTGTATGACATTTTTGATCTCGTTTTTATCTCATGACTATTAATTAAGTGTAAGCTTTCAATTTAGTTCAATTACAATAGAATGATAACAAATAGCCATCAATTTTTTGTTTCATAGCAATCAATACCAATCATTAGTGTACAAACACACATAAATTCACATAGGGGTCATATCATTCCATAATCCCAAGTTCACATAGTGATTGGCTCAAGCATACACCACTCATACATAGGGTGACTAGTTCATACACACATCATAAATACAACAATGAATAGCTCACACACACATCACAAGTACAATAGTGACTAACTTAAATGCACATCACAAGTACAACAATGACTAGCCTAGAAGCATACATCACATATATCCAGTGTGAACGATCAACACATATATCACATGTTTACATAAAGAACAATTGGCACCATGGAAGTGGATGCAATCTATTGTATACATCATCTCATTCCTTGGTTTAATAACACAATCCCATAAGTAGATCACCTCTAGATGAATGTCAGTGCATCCCATACTGTACCATGGGTCTCATTCCTTTTCCCAATCCACCACTCTATGACAACCAATCATCTCATACAACTTGGTGTCATCACTGGCAAGAACATCAGTATAACAATGTGCACAATACTTGAGGCCATTAATAGAAGTACACAATGATTGACTACCATATAGTGAATGACTAATACATCCATAGTAAGTGATTAACATATACATAGCGAATGATTGACACATCCACAATGAATGACTAACACCTACCATTTTAGTGCATCCTAGCTAGAAAAGGGATGTCGATGCATTCCATACATCACCGTGGATCTCATCCTTTTTCCTGCTCTTCTACACTAGTTGTGATGGTGGCAAGCATCCCATACTACTTGTGATTGTCCATAGATAAGGTTTAAGTGTAACAATCACATCACATAAGGCCATTAACAAGATTACCATAGCACACTAAACCATTGAGTTGGTGGATGTCTATTGCCTCTAGTCCACCGGCGATAAGCATGTCTGTAATGTCCCCTTCTCTATAATCATCTAGAATGCTAATTTAGCCTTTTTAATTCTTGAAGGCTAAAGGCAGAATAAGGGAATTCATTTATTTAATTATTTAATATTACCTGGTGGGAAAAGCAAAAATTAAAAAGCTAATGTTAAGTGATTAATTAAATATGTTATAAAGTGACTTTAAGTGAAATATTAAAAGGGAACTTTATAAAAGTTACTTTATTATATTTGAGTGGTCACTTTATTATTTGAGCGGGAAATTAAAGTGAGAAATATAAAAGGAGATTTGGAGGCTCATTTTTGTTCATGCTTGGATTATGTCTCTTTTTCATTTGGAGAGCTCTCGAAGCTTCGTGGTCTTGGGAACAGGGAAACCCTAGAGCATCCAGTTTCGGTGGTGAAACGATTCCACCCTAGTTGGTTCATTGAGGAGATCATACAGGTCTTCTACTATATTTTCCTATCATTTTGATTTTCATTGACATGCAATTGCAAAGTATTGTAGATAGTTTGATAAAATGGTACATCTATCAAACTAAGCAAATCATAAAAATTTTACACAATTCAGAAGGGTTCTTTATAGTGGTATCAGAGCTGGTCTTCCTGCCATCTGTGTATTCAGTGGTTTTCAATCACATGATCATTTATGAATCTTGAAGATTAGGCCTACATAACATACAGGAGGAGAAGAGCAAGAGAGGAAGGCTTTGATTTGTTTGCCTCATATTCTTCATCAGAGGAGGAAAACAAGGGTGATAGATGTGAAATACCTAAGAATAGCACACTATAGATCCTCAATGACTTGGCTAGAGGTCAACAGCAAGTAGTTCAGCTCCTAAATCAGATGATGAATGACAGGAATAACGGTGGTCACATTGCTATAGTGGATACAAATGGTCATCATGGAGGCAATGGGAATAATCTAAACAATGGAGAAACAAGTAACACTCATATACCTACACATAGTCACACAAGGACAGCTAGTAGGGTGACTCCTAGGCCTCTTATGTCTCAGTTTTTGGGTGGACAGCCAGCTGGTAATCTAGGACAACAAGCACTAGGTGAAGGTTTCATTGATTATTTGAGAGAATATCAGTCCTTGGGAGATGAGCTTCACGCAACCATGACCCCATAGGACTTCTGTGCCATAAAATATAGGAATAGACCTAGAGATCAGAATAGGGGTCCTTAGAATTAGGATTTGTAGCATAAGGTGGCCAAACTTTCTATCCCTTCATTTGATGGTTCCGGTAAGTGCACAACTAGATCACGGGTTTAGAAGTTGGACACTTATTTCCAACTCAACCCTATGTTAGAGTCAAAGGCAATTAAGTATGCTACCTTACATTTGGAGGGTGAGGCTCATGAGTGGTGGTACCATGGGTTAGTTACCTTGGGCCATGTCAGTATCACATAATACCTGGATTTTACTCAAAAGCTGATAGACAGATTTGACCAAAAGGATCTAGAGCTACACTTTAGAGAGTTGGCACAACTCAAGAAGAGCAATATAGTAGATGCATATATTTATGAGTTCCAGAGGCTCTCGATTATGGTTTCGGAGGTGTCGGAGCACAGGTTAATCATGGTGTTCATTGAGGGTCTATCCTAGACACTTTGTGGTTGGATCAAGGCCTTCAAACCAAAGTCCCTTCAGGATGCTATCATATGGGCTCATGACATGGAGCACTTAGTACCTAAGAGCAAATTTCCATCCAAACCTTTCATACCTCAGAAAAATAAAGATAAACCCTTTCAAAAAGAGTGGCCCAAGAAGGAAAAACTTGATGATGAGACTTGTAGGGAATTGAGGAGAAATAAGTTGTGTTATAGCTACAAGGAGCCTTGGGAGCCTAGTCACAGATGTATGGGTAAGGGTGGTTCATTACATTGAGGTAGTGTCAAATAGTGAGGATGATGGAGAGATTGGATAGGGACAAGGCAGCGATGATAGTAGTTCAGAGGATGAGCAGCCACAGGTGGAGACAAAGAGGCACCATTGCTACCATTTTAGGCACTCCCAGGTTTAACTCCTTTAGAGTTAGGGGAGTATTACATGGACAGCGAGTCACGATGCTAATCGATAGTGGGGCAACCCACAACTTCATTGTTTCAGCCCTAGTGGCTAAGAGGGGTATACCTACAGAGAGTTTTGAGGGCTTCAGTGTGATGGTTGTGTTAGCCCTCATTTTGGTCATTGAAAATTTAAAAATTTTCCCTGTCAAAATGCAAATTAAACCTGTGATGGTTGTGCAAATATGTTCCCTGATTACCTGCAGATCAATCATGACTTTGGTTTCACTTTCTCATTAACACTGCTCTTACAATAAAATTCCCAAATACCTCAACTTATGTCCTCTTCCATGCAAGTTAGATTAATGGTTGCCTTTTTGAACCCAAGTTCATTTTAAGAAACGCTACAAGTAGTCTTGCTGCTCGGCCTAGGAAAATGAGCAATCATATTTCATTGGAAGACCAAACAAATGCTCAACAACAAAATTGATGTGGTGAAGGAATTGATTTTTATATTCATTGCTCATGGATCGAGTAATGCTCTGGCTATTTGGTTGAGAAAAATTCTTTACAAAGACTTCTCCTTCAAAGAACGGTTTTTTGGATAGGGCGCGAAAAGACATGCAATAGACAGAGCTAATGCAAGTTCTTGCAAAGAGAGCAGCCGTGGCAAAGGATGATGCCTGTTATCATATTTTCTCTAAGACTAACACCGCATGTAGTTAACAATGTTATGGAATAACTCGGGTTTATCATGAATGCTGAGCTTCAACATAGCTTTTAAAATATTGGCACGATAATCGCAAAGGTGAATATCGGCCTTCTGTTCTCTAACAAAAGTATGAAGAAGTGTAAATTGCCTTGTACTATGAAGAGATTGAAGGAAAGAAACATCTATCGATCAAGGATTCTTAAGGATTGCGATAAATAGCCAATCACATGGTGCAACAAATTAACCTATTTACTGTGGATGAGCTTCATATAATGGATAGAAAGGGTGATCCTGACTTGAACAAATACAGTATGTGGGAAGTGGCTTCGAGCGGCATTTAGCTTGGTAATCAAAACCTATTAAAAGGCTGCTGTGCATAGTTATAAGATGTAATGTCCCCATTTTGGCCATATGCTCTTCTGTGACTGATAGCCTATTTCCGGAAATTCGTAGGCTGATCAGAAGTGAAATTAAGGTTTCGTTTCGGTTGGTGGTTTTTGGCATTTTTCGGAATTTACTATTTTTAGTAAATTCTATTTTTGGCAGTGATCAGTTGTCAGCACTTCAGTAAGTCATTTTTAGTTGGAGCAGTTGCTTGGGTTTGATTTTGGCTTTAAAAAGCATTATTTGGTGAAATAATATATTTCAAGGCATTAATATTTTAATTTCAAGTTGACCCCTTGGCCTAGTTCATTAACTTTAAGTTGTGTTTAAAAGGTGGCCATGAAGGGGGACGCCCTCATGAAGGAGATACTAAATATTTAATAAAGTTTTATTGTGCCTTGAAGTGGACGCCATTCTAAAGGAGGATTTAATATTTTGAATTTTAAAATATTTCAAAGGGGACTTTTGGCGTCCCATTCTTGGAGGAGTTTTGGGAATTTGAAAAGTCACCTCTTTTTCTATAAAAGAGAAGTTTTGCTCCAGCGTTTATCATCCAATGTTTATGCTAATGTTATGCTGTCGGAATGACAACTTGTTTTTTACTTCGAGGGATGCTTACCTCCCAGTTCCAATCCAATTTCGTGTTTGAAAGATAACACCTAGTTGGTATTATCACTGCTTCTCAATCAGACTAGCAGATTGTCCTTCAAAATTGGTGAATTTTGGTGAGAACTTCAGTTTTTATGTTGCTGGTGTATACACAGGTGAAGGTGGTTTTCATTTACAGCTTTTGGTGTGAATTTATTTTGGTTATGGGTATTTGGTCATTGCATTTCTATGATAATGGCGACCATATTTGGAGGTTTTCAGATTTTAATTCCAAGTTTCTGATTTTTCAAAGAGAAATCGCCCCTCTACAGGGCCGTACCATCTCATGAGTTCTTTGGGATTCGTGCAAGAATAATATCTTGAGTTTTGTTGCAGTTTTGTAGTTTGAGTTTGGGCGCCATCCTCCTAGAAGGTCTTTGCAAAACATTCCAGCTTATTCGGAGGTATTTAGAAGGAGTTGTGATCATTTTTGTGAGTTTGCTGTTTGCTGATAGACATTTCCAGATTGCAGATTTTTATATCAGATTGTTCTAGTTTTATGATTTTGGCTTCTAGCATCATTATTTGAGAGGTTATTCATTGAAGAAATCGTCCTTTTAATTGTATATTGTAATGATGGTAAAAACACTTGAAAATTGCAGTTATTCCTCATTGTAAAACTGAAAAACAGTAGTACTGTTTCAGTTCTTTAATTTGCTGCATTTTCTTGTAATTAATTCACATCATTGTAACCCCTGGATGGTTTACCGCTAGTGAGGATAAAGAACATTCTGAACTTTCATTTATCACCCACTGTTGAGTGGATGCCCGCCGCAGTGGATGAATTAGTTTGAATTGTTTGTTTCATTTTTCCCCCCACTTAATAAGTGGTAGTGCGGAAATTGTTCATGGCTGGTTCAACGCCTCTTTTTGCTTCTAGTTGTAGTTACTTCATTTATAATTCAGTTTCCTCCGCCATATGTTAGCACCTCGCCTTCTAAAGGATCTTGTGTGCACATTCTTGGCGTTGAGTGCATTTCATTTGATTCCAATTTTGAAGCTAACGCTAACCTCTTGGCGGATTGATGTTTGTGTTTTGAAATTTCAAAGAAAAATTTGGTTGGCATACTTCATAAGAACCACCTAAAAGGCCGTTGGCGAGGTTTTAAGTGATTAGAATAACCACTAACAGCCCCGCTAGAGCCTTAAAGGATAAAGACTATTAACAAGAAGCGATATTTTGTGAAGGAAATCTACCTTGGAATATAACATGGGTTGATGGAAAGGATCATTATGACATGGTGCAGATGAGTATGTCAAAGGTGACCTCCCATTTGGAGCTAAGGTGGAGATGCGGATAAAGATTTTGACTGAGTTATTTGATGAATTCGACATTAGTAAAATTGAATCATTAGAAATTACTGGTTTATTGAGAGGAGCAATAACAGTGATATCAATGATCTCATGAAGCTCGAGTAGCATTAAACTCATAGTGGATCCTACCCACAAGACACATAATGTGGATTTGTATTAGTGCTTATACCCATTATTTTGGAATAGCAGGTTTATGATGAAGCATGGCTTATGGGATTTCAGAAAGAAGTTATACTACAACTAGCAATCCAATTATTCAATTTACACTTTATGTGACCTTGTTAAAACACCTTAGAATGAAACATGCCCTGAACAAGCCAGATCTCTAGGATCTAAGTGCAGTAGAGATCTTCTTACTTAGAGCACTTGCAAAACTTAGTGCGACTGTCATAACATATCCTCTATTGGTTGTTGAGTCAAGGCTTAAGGAAAAATGGCAAACTAGTAGTAACAAAGAACATCAATATATAGGAACTATCAATTGTCACTGCATAAATATAAGGAAATCATTATCACGAAAGAACTTATAAGATTGTGCACACTTTGGGAACTTTCACGCAAATACTACTGGTTGTCGTGCCCCCTATGCTCACACCTTCACACCTATAGGCATCATTATGTATGATTTTGAAGACTCTCAAGAAAACACGATACACAGTCCATGTGGTTATCCATTGTGGAGCCGTGAAAACTACGACTTTATTTAACTGCATTAGACCGAGAATGGGCACAAAGCCGAACCAAGCCACTTTCTCCTGTGTTCTCAATGACATTTTCAAATCGGTGTAGAACTAACTTCGGCCTCCATGAGGAGTTCAGAAACCTCATCATTTCTCTGACATAAAGATCACTAAAAGAACAAAGCTCGAAGGTTTGAAGTGAGTGGTAAAAAAATTATAAATTACATTCAGATCTTGACAAAAAGGATAGGCTCTTCACAACGAGAGCTTCTCCCACATCATTGGCATTTCTTTATATCTAATTTTCAGAACTTGCGTTTGAGTTCTACTCTCCTAGCATCGTAGGTTATAAAAGGAAAACGTTGATTATCACAAGTGCTCATATAAGTATGCAACAGATTGTGAAAACACAACTCAAATGTTAAATATGTTTGATCTGTGCAGATGACAAATCTAGAGCATGCTCTTAGAACAAATTGTCGAGATTATGATGTACCAACAATGGCATGTTTGAGAGCGAAGGCATATCATCAGACAATGCAACAGATGATGGTTATGATTCCAACGTGTTGGAATCACTCGATGGGTCGCATCCATAAGAAGAGTACTGATGCTAAGAAGCCATCCGTAACAATGGTGTTGGGAAAGCTTAGCAGGGTAATTTGGGCGAAGTAAATCAATCTCGATTATTATCCAGGATGACTTTATTTTCATTTAAGATGTTTACTGGTGTTCTCCTCGACATGAATACACAGTGGGAGTAACATCTCATTGATGGGTTATGTCGAAATACTATTAGAAATGGCCCTTTATGATAGGGGAATGACATCAAAAGTCATATTTTATCCTCTGTACTTGCTATGTTGAATTTCAAAGCAGCAACTAGGAATAAAAGCATAAGTTTATTTCTGGACCCTATCCGTAGTTTACATAGAAGGAGCATTTGATTGATGCTGATGACATAAACAACCTTCTTGAGGCATTGATGAGATGAATTTACCTTTCCTTAGTTGGGGTCACTATAGTTTTGAGCCTACATCTTATTTCCTTCAAAAGAACTGACGGGAATCTGAAAAGTTTATCGGAGAAAAAGAGTTTTTGAAATTACTGGAAACTCAAAAGCTGGACCAAGAAGTAGTTACAAATAGCCAAGAGGGAAAACGTTTCTTTATTAATTGATTATCAAGAATCAGTTACGGGGAGAAGGGGAAGAAGTTATTTATGGTGAAATTTTCATCAAGAAGGGATCCTTTTGCTGCTATCGAACAAGGGACTTGTAGGGGAGTTTTTCTGAGAAGATAGTGATTAAATGTAACATTTAAACAACAGTTTTCTTTTCAAGCAAGCAATAATCTTATGTACAGATACAAAGGGTCTGTGAGCCCGATTTTTGCATTAGGAATGAAGGAGGCTTTTCTAAATCTGTGTGTTTATTAATTCTTCTTTTAGATTGCAGATTTCTTGTGTGTTCTTTGTGATCTTTCTTTGATGTTCATCTTGTCATATCAGATTATTATGGAGTTCGTCACAGGATCTTTGAGTTCTGGTAAACCTATTGTTTGAAAGGAGTTGTTGTTCATTCTTTCCTGATTTATGCTCGTGGGTGATAAGTGGTTGATCTGTGTGTCATCTATTCGCACCTTCTTTATTCTATACTTGTCAATCGCATCTGTGGCATTGTTATGCATAGCTGTTAGTTTTATCCTTTTCTACTTTCGGGTTAAAAGCATACCCAAAAATCATCTAAATGATATGAGGGAGCTGTACCTCTAAAATTCAGAGGAAAGTCCAAAGCTGTTGGGAATGATTGCACCTTTCTAAGAAAAGAGCTGATAAAACTTCAAGGTGCCCAATTTGTTAGCCAAAAGATTTTTGGTGACTCCTTTGGGGTAAAGAATTGATGTACCAGTGTCTTCCAGTATTTTCTTTTCTCAGCAATCTAAAGATACCTCCCCGAGAATGGAGGTTGGCGACTCTAATATATGGAACACGCTCAGAATATATTTTTGGTAGAAGATCTAGCCATTCTTTTCCTAAATCTGCATTATGGCATTGCTTTCACCCCAAACATGGTGTGTTCAATTTGGACCTTTAGCGCTGCCACAATATTCAGACTTGCTTGCAAGTTCAAGAAAGATTTTTTCGAACTTTAATGGAGGAGATTCACAGGTTGCAAATGATCATCTTCAGGCGTTCACTATAGCTTGTGGAGTTTTGGGGGTAAAAGAGGAAAATGTTTTCATTAGATTATTTGTTGAGTCTCTCATTGGAGCTGCTGCTGTTTGGTTTCAATCTCTAGAGGATGGATGCATTATGAATTGGGACAGCATGAAGAAGAAGTTTCTTGGAAGATTTAAACCAGCAGTTGATGTGTGTGCACTTTCATCTCAATTTCTTAGCATTAAAAAGAAAGCGGGTGAATCTATAAGGGAGTTTGTAAAATGGTTTGATAGATGTTTAAAAAAGATTCCTCATAATCTTCAGCCAAGTAAAGAGCTACAAATGATCACTTTTGCTGGAGCATTACATCCCGATGTCGATTTCCTCTTGAAGCAAAGTAAGGTACGTGATCTTGAGATCGCAAAACAAGAAGCTATTAATATTGAAGATGACTTTATTTTATTTGGGGTATGGAAGAAAGATAAAGTTGAAAGATATGCACAAAATTGTGTGGTTCAAAAGTACAAAACCCTGAACTTTCAAAATATAAATTCATCAAACCTCTTACGCCCTTCAGTTGAGTGTTTCAATCTCATAGTTTTTGACCAGAATCATTTTCAAGAAAATAAAGTAATGTGGGGACTAAATATTTTAATGCTGAAATATATAATCTCAACTTTGAGGTAGACGAAGATGGTTCTGATTCTTCAAGTGATGAAGAAAGTTACTCTCCTTGTGAACCATCGTGTATGACATCTTCCGCTTCAGCTGCAATAAATACCAGAGATGCATCTACTAATATGAATAATGTGGAACCAAATAGAAATGAAAAAGTGTTGAAGCCTCTACATGCCCTAGAAATTGAAGCTTTCACATTTGAGGGTATTGGTATTAGATTAGATGCAGCCAACATGAAGGTGGAAGATCAAGTTTCAGAAAAGGAAGATGCCAACAAGTTATCAGAAATGGACGCTTTCATTTCTGATAATGTTAATATACATTATGCAGTCGAAGGTGAAATTAAAAATCAGCTTCAAAAGGTAACTGAATCATTAAACACCTTTTCTTCTTGTTTGCAACCTGAATATGAAGCGTTTAAGTTTGTTGATGAGGTTCACAAAAATAATATAGCAGATGATGAGGTAATCAATCATCCCATTCTTGAGTCTTTTCATTTTGAAGTAAATATTGCACAAGATTCAAGTTGTTCCGTTTTTAGTCAAAATTCTAAACCAATATGTGGGATGGATAAAAAACAAAGAAGGGATTGAGACAAGTAAATTAGCAGTTAAATCTGACGAGTTTATTGATATTGCAAGTTGGGGCCCAAAATTTTTAGATAATGTAGTTACTCCCACATGTAACAACCAAGAGGTTCCTTTATCTCATGATTTGTATGGGGATGTCCAATCTGTGGGCTGATTTATTTTGACACACAAAATCAAGTGCAGTGTGGTATTACATCCAATATTATACAGATAGATTTTGGTGACCTTACGCAAGGTAGTGCTAGTGTGAATCATTTGGTTGCAGAGGCATATAATAAAGAGTGGCTTATTGAGCATCAAATTTTATCCAGAGAGTTTTCACAAGATGCTTGTTTTATCTCTTTGATGGCAATAGTCGCAAGTTGGCAGTTAGCTGTGCATATGATTATTAGTCACCAAGCATTATTTCGCACAAGTACCTATTTTTCTCAGTCTAGTAATGGATTCACATGATTATCTTGGGGCCATCTGAGGTAGGGTCTTCCTACCATGTACATAGTAGGAGTTTTTGTTGTGCTGGTGGTTTTGTTTCTGTTTCTGCTTTGTTCCGTTTTTGGGTTTGCTCTTGTCTCTTGTTGTTTTTCCTTGACTCTATGGCCCAATGAATAAGGACTGGTTTGCCCCAAAGATTATGGAAGTTCTTTGCATTCTCGTAGAAAATGCAGTCCCCAATTAGAGCCACTGTTAGCCCTCATTTTGGTCACTGAAAATTTTAAAATTACCCTGTCAAAATGCAAATTAAGCCTATGATGGTTGTGCAAGTATGTTCCCTGATTACCTGCATATCATTCATGACTTTGGTTTCACTTTCTCATTAGCACTGCTCTTACAATTGAATTCCCAAATACCGCAACTTATGTCCTCTTCCATACAAGTTAGATTAATGGTTGCCTTTTTGAACCCAAGTTCATTTTAAGAAACGCTATAGTTAGTCTTGTTGCTCGGTCTAGGAAAATGAGGAATCCTATTTCACTGGAAGACCAAACAAATGCTCAACAACAACATTGATGTGGTGAAGGAATTGATTTTGATATTCACTGCTCATGGATCAAGTAATGCTCTGGTTGTTCAGTTGAGAAAAAGTCTTTACAAAGACTTCTCCTTCAAAGAACAACTTTTGGGATAGGGTGCAAAAAGACATGCAATAGGTAGAGCTAATGCAAGTTCTTGAAAGGATGATGCTTGTTATTATATTTTCTCTAAGACTAACACCACATGTAGTTAACAATGTTATGCAATAACTCGGATTTATCATGAAGGCTGAGCTTCAACATAGCTTTTAAAATATTGGCACGATAATCACAAAGGTGAATATCAACCTTCTGTTCTCTTACAAAAGTATGAAGAAGTGTAAATTGCCCTGTACTATGAAGAGATTGAAGGCAAGAAACATCTATTGATCAAGGATTCTTAAGGATTGCAATAAATTGCCAATCACATGGTGCAACAAATTAACCTATTTACTGTGGATGGGCTTCATATAATAGACAGAAAGGGTGATCACGGCTCGAACAAATACAGTATGTGGGAAGTGGCTTCGAGCGGCATTTAGCTTGGTAATCAAAACCTATTAAAAGGCTGCTGTGCATAGTTATAAGAACCACCTAAAAGGCTGCTGGTGGGGTTTCAAGTGATTAGAATAACCACTAACAGCTCCGCCAAAGCCTTAAAGGATATAAAGACTATTAACAAGAAGCAATATTTTGTGAAGGAAATCTGCCTTGGAATATAACATGGGTCAATGGAAAGGATCATTACGTCATGGTGCAGATGTGTATGTCAAAGGTGACCTCCCATTTGCAGCTAAGGTGGAGATGCCGATAAAGATTTTGATTGAGCTATTTGATGAATTCAGCATTAGTAAAATTGAATCATTAGAAATTATTGGTTTATTGAGAGGAGTAACACTGATATCAATGATGTCATGAAGCTCGAGTAGCATTAAACTTGCAGTGGATCCTACCCACATAGCACATAATGCAGATTTGTATTAGTGTTTATGCCCATTATTTTGGAATAACATGTTTATGATGTAGGGATTATGGGATTCCAGAAAGAAGTTATACCACAACGAGCAATCCATTTATTCAGTTTATACTTTATGAGACCTTGTTAAAGCACCTTAGAACCAAACGTGTCCTGAACAAGCCAGATCTTTAGGATCTAAGTGCAGTAGAGATCTTCTTACTTAGAGCACTTGCAAAACTTAGTGCGACTGTCGTAACATATCCTCTATTGGTTGTTGAGTCAAGGCTTCAGGGAAAATGGAAAACCAGTAGTAACAAAGAACATCAATATACAGGAACTATCAATTGTCACTGCATAAATATAAGGAAGTCATTATCATGAAAGTTCTTATAAGATTGTACACACTTTGGGAACTTTCACGCAAATGCTACTAGCTGTCGCACTCCCTATGCTCACGCCTTCACACCTACATGCATCACTATGTATGATTTCGAAGACTCTCAAGAAAAACACAATACACAATCCGTGTGGTTATCCATTGTTGAGCAGTGAAAACTACGACTTTATTTAATTGCATTAGAATGAGAATGGGCACAAGGTCGAACCAAGCCACTTTCTCCAGTGTTCTCAGCGACATTTTCAAATGGGTGTAGAACTAACTTCGGCCTCCAGGAGGAGTTCAAAAACCTCATCATTTCTCCAACATAAATATCACTAAAAGAACAAAGCTCGAATGTCTGAAGTGAGCGATAAAAAAATTATAAATTACATTCAGATCTTGACAAAAAGGATAGGGTCTTCACGGCGAGAGCTTCTCCCACATCATTGGCATTTCTTTATATCTAGTTTTCAGAACTTGTGTTTGAGTTCTACTCTCCTGACGTCATAGTTTATAAAAGGAAAATGTTGATTATCGCAAGTGCTCATATAAGTATGCAACAAATTGTGAAAAGACAACTCAAATGTTAAATACGTTTGATCTATGCAGATGACAAATCTAGAGCATGCTCTTAGAACAAATTGTTGAAATTATGATCAGATGTAAATGCACAGAAATAATTCAAAAAATCAGACAGAGTAACACAGCATATACCCTGGGAAAACCCTCCTCTTGAGGGAGAAAAACCCAGCAACAAAGATCTCTCTTATATTTGATGTAACAATGGCAACTTTACATATTACAATGAGGTCTAGCACAAGACCGATATACAGCACCTGGCAAGATGGAATAACTGGTAACAGTCTGCCAATTCACACCTGGCAATATACAGAAATGAGTGAATACAGATCTGACAATCTTTAGAATAAGTGGTGATTCACAACCTGCAATAAGACTTCGATCTGTTAGATCATCACATTGTCTTAAGTCCGCATTGTATACAGTATTAGTGCTGCATATATCGCCCTGTATCTTGTATTCGCATTAGCACTTGATACTATATTTGCACTTGACAGAACTGATGTGAAATAGTCGAACTCCACCAGATAATGTATTCGCACTTGAACAGATTCACACTTAATCAGATTCGCACTTGATCAGATTGAAATGAAGTGAATGACCGAACTCAGCTGGATTGATTCCAATGGACGAATGGTCTTGTGTATATATACATCTTGAAGAGGTCGCACCTCTTCTTATCATAAGGTCAGCCAAAGTAAGTGTCAATTACAATTCAATAATGTCGGCCTCAATATAAAATAGGTCGGCCTCAATAACATATGTCGGCCTTGATAAATATTAGATATCTTCTAATAAATGATCAATTCGAATTCTTTTATGTCGGCCATAATATGAAGAGAGAATAAAACAAAACAATGAATATAAATTGAATAGCCAACGACTATCATTCAATTTATGATACCACGAAGGAGCTGAGCTGGAAGGAGCTACCGAAGCTGCTATATCATTAACACAAATTACCGAGATTATGATGTATCAACAATGGCATGTTTGAGAGTGAAGGCATATCATTGGACAGTGCAACAGGCAACAGATGATGGTTATGATTCCAACGTGTTGGAATCACTCGATGGGTCACAACCATAAGAAGAATACCCATGCTAAGAAGTCATCTGTAATAATGGTGTTGGGAAAGCTTAGCAGGGCAATTTAGGCGAAGTAAATCAATCTCAATTATTATCCAGGATGACTTTATTTTCATTTAAGATGTTTACTGGTGTTCTCCTCGGCATGAATACACAGTGAGAGTAACGCCTCATTAATGGTTACTTCGGAATACTATTAGAAATGGCCCTTTATAATAGGGGAACAACATCATAAGTTATATTTTATCCTCTGTATTTGCTGTGTTGAATTTCACAGCGACAACTAGGGATAAAAGCATAAGTTTAATTTTGGACCTTATCCATAGTTTGCATAGAAGGAGTGTTTGATTGATGCAATGACATAAACAACCTTCGTGAGGCATTGATGAGATTAATTTACCTTTCCTTAGTTGGGGTCACTATAGTTTCGAGCCTACATCTTATTTCCTTCAAAAGAACCGACGGGAATTTGAAGAGTTTATTAGAGAAAAAGAGTTTTTGAAATTACCAGAAACTCAAAAGCTGGACCAAGAAGTAGTTACAAATAACCAAGAGGGAAAAATTTTCTTTATTAATTGATTATCAAGAATCAGTTACGGGGAGAAGGGGAAGAAGTTATTTATGGTGCAATTTTCATCAAGAAGGGATCTTTTTGCTGCTATCGAACAGGGGACTTCTGGGGGAGTTTTTATGAGAAGATGGTGAGTAAATGTAACATGTAAACAACAGTTTTCTTTTCAAGCAAGCAATAATCTTATGTACAGATACAGAGGGTTTGTGAGCCTGATGCTTGCATCAGGAATGAAGGAGGCTTTTCTAAATCTGTGTGTTTATTAATTATTCCTTTAGATTGTAGATTTCCTGTGTGTTCTTTGTGATCTTTCTTTGATGTTCATCTTGTCATATCAGATTACTATGGATTTTGTCATAGGATCTTTGAGTTCTGGTAAACCTATTGTTTGAAAGGAGTTGTTCATTCTTTCCTGATTTCTGCTCGTGGGTGTGAAGTGGTTGATCTGTGTGTCATCTATTCGCACCTTCTTTATTCTATACTTGTCAATTGCATTGGTGGCATTGTTATGCACAACTGCTAGTTTTTTCCTTTTTTGCTTTTGGGTTAAAAGCATACCCATAAATCATCTAAATCATATGAGGGAGCTGTACTTCTAAAATTTAGAGGAAAGTCACAAATGAAATTGTGATCTTTCTAGAGCTATTGGGAATGATTGCACCTTTCCGGGCAAAGAGTTGATAAAAGTTCAAGGTGCCCAATCTGTTAGCCAATAGTTTGCAGATGGATTCAGCATGACATGCACAAAGAGGGTTCCTCAGTTGGGTGTCACTTTGGGACAACATGGTTACAAATGATTTCTCTATGGTAGATTTGGGTGATAGAAATGCTATTCTAGGTATATAGTGGTTACATTCGTTGGGGAAGTATTCACAAAACTTCCAGACTATGGAGCTCCTGTTCAAGGCATCAGATGGTAAGAACGTGGTTCTTAGGGGTATGGCCAATGGTTCTCCGAAGATAGTGTCAGCTAAGAGGATGGAGAGCATCTTCGGGCATGGGGATGTTGTTTGGGTAGAAGAGTGTTTGATTACTACTAAGGAGACTCTTGATAGTGATCAACCGTACCATGTGGATATCTAGTCATTACTGGGTAAGTACAATAGAGTATTTGGAGAGATTCCTTCAGGGAGATCGCCAAACAGGGGTTTTGAGCATACTATTGAGTTGGAGGGGGCCAAGCCTGTCATAACCACCCCCTATCGACATCATAAGAAGTTTAAGGATGAGATCAAGAAAGCAATTATGGAATTGTTTGACATGGGGCATATTAGACCTTGCTCCAGTCCCTTTGCTTCTTCTATAGTGCTAGTGAAGAAGAAGGACGAGACAATGAGGATGTATAGACTATTGGGCTCTAAATAAGAAAACAATTAAGAGCAGGTACCCTATTCCTATGATCGATGAGATTCTTGATGAGTTGCATGGGGCGGTGTATTTTTCCAAGATTGATCTTCGCTCAAGGTACCACCAGATCAGAGTCTGAGTGCAGGACATACATAAGACAAATTTCAGGTGTCACTACAGGCACTACGAATTTTTGGTCATGCTCTTCGATTTGACTAAGGCAGCTGCCACTTTTCAATCCTACATGAATCATATTTTCAAGCAGTTGCATAAGTATATCTTGGTGTTCTTTGATGATTTGCTCATTTATAGTAAAAACTTGAAATAGTTGGATGACGTTTTGGGTATCATGGGGGAGTAGTCCTTATATGCTAAGGCCTTGAAGTGTGAGTTTGGCCTTAAGGAGATTTTATGCTTGGGTCATGTGATCAATGCGTAGGGTGTGCAGGTTCATCAGGAGAAGATCCAGGCAATTGGCCGCCACCTAAGTCACTTCCTAAGTTGCGCACGACACTTTTTCAAGGGTTTCTCTCAATTGGGTGCACCATTGACAGATCTCACTAAGAAGGTGGTTTTTAGATGGTTTGAGGAGGCATAGAGAGCTTTTGGTAAGCTCAAGGAGGTGATGAGCAGCAATTAACCTGTATTGGCACTTCCAGATTTCACCCATCCATTTGTTTTGGAGTGTGAGGCATCGGGTGAGGGCATAGGAGCAGTGTTGATGCAGAACATGCATCCGATTGCTTTTGAGAGCTGTAAGTTGAGGGGGCCTGAGAGACTGTACTCCATTTGTGATAAGGAGATGCTCACCATAATGTACGCAGTGGCGAAGTTTCGACAATACCTAGTGTTGATGTGATTTTTGTGACCGCACCAATTAGCAGAATAAAGTATCCAACGACTATTCCATTCTCTCTTGATCAAAGTATTCTGTATGCTAAGATTGCGAGAGAGATCATACGTTCAACTCCAAGGTTCCTTTGATGCAATGGAGTACACTCAGTTGGTTCATTGTGATATGTTGTTTTCATGAGGGGACTTACACAATTGTTCACAAGTTCACGATGCAGCAGACAACAGGCTAATGATGAAAGGGGATTTTCACGTAATGCGAATGATTTGGCAATGAGGTACGAGTTTCCTAATACTAATCGGAAATGTGCGGAATTTAAATGAGTGCAGGGTTTAGAAGGTCTAAGTTCTATCTTAAAGCGGGACGTGGTATTAACTTCAGCAGGCTTCAACCAAACTTTGCTTCGCCTCGCGTTGGGCAACCTCTACAAAGTCAGTGCAATCTTCAAGGGGATAGCAAGGAATGTTCAAATCACAATTCAGCATAAAGACACCATCACGACGACGCATGCCAAAACGTGAATCATAACCGAAGTTAAGCTTAAAAAGTATTCCAGTCGACCACACAAGGCAAACTTACCATCAACAAGCTCGCTAGTGGTATGGATTAAACGAAGTTGCTTTGATCAAGCACCACAATCCACAACTAACTACATGCATGAATATGAAAATTGCTCTACTTTAAGTCCTACTTGAAGTAGAAGGACGAAGAAACCTCGCTAGAGCTACTCACAACAAAAGATGAAACCATCATCAATGATAACTCTTTATATTGGGAGAGTGTTCACAACAATTTCTTACAAAGCTTTCAAAGGAAAACTTCCTTCTTCTTCAAACTATGCTAACAAACTAATGCTAGGCTATCTCTCTACTCTGTCTGTCTATCTATGATATAATCTAATGAAGTACAAATGAGGGGGGATGCCCCTTATATAGCTGGCCAATCTCAATGGACGGTCCAGATTGAATTACAATGGAAGGCTTAGATTGAGCCACATCAGCCCTAGACTAGATTCTGCCCTAGTAACTGCCAGAAGGTGGAGTGGTGCAATTAATGAGCACAAAATGACAGATTCCTCCCTTGACCACTATGGGCAATTAATGCCCACTACCCTTCCAGAAGATTCTTGTCCTGGATCGTGTTCCCATTGTTCTTCTCTTTGACTGCGAAAGCAACAAATTGGGCCAGCACTGCATCAACTTCTTGCTCAGAAATGGCTAGAGTGGGATTAAGCTGAAACTAGAGGATGTCGATTGTTTGCTCCTGCTTGATACAAGACTTTCTCCATGTCTCGATAGATTCTTGAGTGCTCTAAACAATGGTGGAGAAAGTGGAAACATTTTCAAAATCCACTTGAGCAAACATCCTTGCTTCGGAGAAGAATGGGTGCAGTCTGCCCTTCAAGCCATCCACTGTCACCTCTTCAGGGGCTAGCCGTCTTGTGAGCAATGCCTCCGGCGTGTTGAAAATGCCTTCTCGAATGTTCCCCATGGCCTTCCTAACTTTGGCTGATTTTGCTTGTGCCATTTCGAAGAAACCTCGGTTGGTGAATGCTGCAGAATACCAGTCAGGAAAATCATATCTATCTCCAACTTGAATTACCCCTCCCTCAATCAAAGTTTGCATTGGCATATGCATCAAAGTAGCTAGGCGTGGAATAGTTTTGTCCTGAAAAATGTGAGTATCACTCCATGCTTGTTCAATGTTTTCCATATGAGTGAGGATGCTGGAGGCATGCTAGAAAGAGGAGACAAGATCCTCAATGAATCTATTAGCCTCAACACGAACACCGCCAACCCACTTATCTGCTTCTTGAATTGCTTTCTTCATTTCTTCGAGCTCGCTAACTGGCTCTCATGGAAGCTTGGTTGGAAGTTCTACTGTTGGATTTTCTTGAGCACAAGGGCGTGCTAGATGCTATACATAGCCAATTAACGACTTATGCTCCTTCTTCAGCCTCTTGTATTTTTCTCCTTTCCAAAGCAGTCTATCCTTCAATGCCTGAAAGGAGTTTTCAGCTTCCTCAATCACTTGTGCTCCAGTAGGACGTCCTAGTTCAACTGTAGTGATCGTGTAATTCTTAGGCATTGCTTCATCTCGATCACATTCTTCCCTTGGAACCGCAACATGAAGAGTGTGGGAACCAGACTCATCTGTTTCAAACCTGGAGTATTTTCTAGCTCTTTTCCTCTTAGGCGATCCGCTTATTCTATTAAGGAGCTCCTCCATCTCTATTGCTAGGTTGGTGTCATCCTCTTGATCTCTCCTTATCGCACTCGTGAGCCAATTTGGAACGGCCTGCTGAGTGTTGCAGATGATAAGTGGCTGCTCCTCTGTTGCTTCTACTTCACGAACTTCCTCTTCAACAACATTTGGTTGAGGCTCATTTGTTTCCATGTGTTGTATATCTTCCTCCAACTGTAATACATCCTCCTCCAAACCTTGGGCTCCGGGCTTCGTAGAATTCTCATCTTCAAAGGTTGCCTCGATCACGTGCTCCAATTGAGTGTCAGTTCCTATTTCATCTTCCTCATCCTCCGGCTGGCCCTCACTCCTGGGAGCATTAGCACTCTGACTATCTGGCCCCCCAAGCAATGGCTGAGTGACCTCCTCCATTTCTTGCCTCTGGCTCACAAATAATGAAACTTCTCGAATGCTTGAAGAGTGAGTCAGCAACTGTGTAGGTGATGCTTCTTTTGTCCTCTAAGGCTCTGGCTGAACTGGGGTCTTCTTCTGTGGCTCTGTAGTTTGCACAACCTGTTTTCTCTTCCTTGATGTAGGTGGCCTCTGATCTCCCATGAGGTTGTATGTGAGAGGGATTAATTTGCTCTTGAGCCTGTGAACATGTCTTTCAACCCAGCTTCTTGTGAACATTAAGACTGGTATAGACAATGTGTCCAAGTCTGTGATCTCTGGCTCCGACCAATCAGGTGTTGGGACCGGCGTGTCCTTTACTGACTCATAATCCAGGTGAATAATGTTGGCATCCTCATCCACTTGGTTCGGAACTTGAATAACTTCACATTCTCTGATCAATTTCAGGGGTAGCCTAGAGAACATCCTTCTTCTGATTTCAACTTTGTCTTCTGCATTTGCCCAAAAATCTTCAACATGAGCCTTGTGTGAATATTCTTCACCTTGTACTACACCGATCTTTCTGTGAGGATCAAAGTCTTGTCTACTGCTGTGGAGAGTGAGGTGAAAGAATTGTAGTTCATCTTCTACCTCTTTAGTTGCCTGGAAAGATGGACACTCTTCAATTGAATTCCCCATAACAATAGGGAAATTCAGCCCTCCTTTCTTCCTTTTCTTTATGATTTTGCTGTAGGCAATGAGTTGCCTAGACACTTCCAGCATTACCATTCTGTCCGTGGGGTACCTTGGCAATCTATAAGCATAAGAAGTAAACCCTTGCAGCTTGATATAAGTGAACTTCGGGAATTGGATAAACCAATACCTGTACTCCTCAATCAACTTTTGGGTGTCCTTGGATATCCTTTGTTGTGTTCTTCGTTGAAGAGTCCTGGTGATGTGCATAGTAAAAGCGTCGTTCACTCTCTTGAAGCTGGAGGTATTTGTCAAATGCAGTTGCTTGCAAGCTTCATGGATTTTAAATTGATCAGGACCACATCCGATTGGCTCTTGGTATGTCAATCCTTTGTATTTTGTCATCTGAGCCAGCATATAGATGACTCACGAACTCATATAAAATGTCTTTGTTCTCCTCAAATTTTTGAACTGCTCATCTATATTGTCTGTTACATCCCCTTTGAATCTAACATGTTAATGGCAATGGAATTATGGTCATTATGTTAGTTGCAATAGCTGCTTTTCATGTGAATGTGAAAATAGTGGATTAAACAACCGTTTTATTTGTTGCATCTGTAAATGTGAACGTTTTACTTTAATTTGCAAAATGTAAATGAGGATGATGATATTATATTTTAAACCTGAATATACACGTCGAGAATGGTCTAACCCTAGTTTTTCTTGCCCAAGTGGTTGCAGGATCGACAAAACTCGACGGGAAGGGGATTATCATCAAGGAGAGGACGTATTTTGGCAAGGATCAATTTGTCATCAAACTTGGAGTCGGTGTATGACAAAATGCAAAGTTATAACCTTGGCCTTGGTAAAATTATAAAAGTATGGATTAATATAGTCAAATTAAATATATACGAATATTTATAAAGGGAATTTCAAAAGAGTATTAATGTTATAATAATAATAAAAGGAAAGTTAATATTAAAACTTAAGATATGTGATACTTGAAAATAAAAAGGATACGTGGGAAAGTTTGGCGTCGGTTCATGGAAGGCAGAGCATTCCGCCATTTCATCGTGCTCCAGATGAAACGTCTGGAATTCTTGAAGACCCGAAGGTTCTTGTTTGGGAATTCGGAAGGGCAACCGCATAAATGATGGAAGTCTCTCTCTCTGTAGGGATTCATATTTGTCTTCTTTCATCGTATTTTCGTTTTTCACCATCGCATGTATTCTGCTCTGTTTTGTTGGAGCTTCTCATGCTTCCAAATTCTGTCCTCGGAAAACCTTATTTTCTCAAGTGCGGGACTCTCTAATTAGAGCCGGACCCTGAGAAAATTCAAATCTACCTCTCCGTTGGGGAGTGACAACCCGTGTTTTCATTGACCAAGCTATGGGAGTCCAACGAGCAGCCGACTGGTAGCGACGGGATCTCAATATTCGCCGAGCTCTAGACGCCTTGACAGGCACATATAAGAGTCTTTCATTATGAATTGTTTGCTCAACAAGTTCTATGAAATCATTCTTAATGAATGTCCTTCTTGCTCTGAAAGTAAATTAAGATAGTTTTTCTTCGTTCTGTTGAATTGTAAATGAAACTGTTCTTGGGAATCAATCTAGTACTGATACTGGTTCCTTCTAATGTACCTGAAAAGTTAACATAGTCATGATGGAGATTTCTTTCCTTTTAGAATATCTCAGAGATCTAGCTGTGGTACAGATCCTCCTTAGTTTCATGGAAATCTTCGTAGTCTTGATTAAGCCGTGACATTCTCCTCAGTTCTAAATTCTGATTTGGAAAATGTTATCTTCTCCGTCTAAAGAGTGGGGTCGAGTGTTAGACCTGTTGAACCTCTACCGAATTTAATTCTTCTTTAATGCTTGAAGAAAACAATTTATGGAAGTAGAAATGCTTTAAAGTTAAAGGAATGGTATGAGATATTAGGCATAAGGTTATGGGAAGGAGCCTCTCAAGCTTTGTCCTAACTTGGAAATTCTGAAAGGGAGCCTTAACTGATCAACTTGTCTCGTCACATTCTTACTCTTCCGAACCTTTGCGAGATCTAAAGTGGGCCTTAAAAACTGCTCTATCTTAATCTTTCTTATATATATAAACCATGGGTATATGCTCAACACGTAGCTTGAAGGATTGACCAAGTAACTTGTCTTCATAATCTAAGTATGAAATTGTTTGATAAGATCAGAAAGAATTCTTAACTAAATATGTCGCTCAGTTTGCATGAGCTCAATGACAATAACCTCTGCCCTGAGAGAGAGAAGATAGCTCTAAAAGAAGTGCCTTATATTGGGTCAATTCTCGCACTGTATAATTTGATGTTAGAAATCAACAACATAGCTTGAATCAAGGAGAAAAGAAGAACCAAGTTTTTGAATGGGAAACTTATGTTGCAAGATTAGTGCATCTTTCTCTGATATTGTTTTCATTTATGTATAAGACTCCTTAATTCCTCTCCATTAACTTGAAGATAGCAATTTAATATACTTAGAAGGGATAAGTTAAGAGTTGAGTATATCTCTTTGTATGAACCACAAATAAAATCAGCTCACCCTTATATATAATTGAAAGGTTGTTCAGGCCATGTTAAGATAATATAAATCTTGAAACAAGATATGATTTCAAACCAAGTTTTGGTAATATTAAACCCTAAGGTTAAGTTTAATCTCGAACCAAGAGAAGATTGATATCCCAACTCGAGGTTGCCATAAATAAGAAACTTGAACTGAGAGTTATCAGGTCGAGCAAGGGTGAAGGCTGACGGCACAGTAGTGCTAGAGATGATGGCATAGTAGTGCCAGAGACATCGACACAGTAGTGTGAAAGAAACTGGCACAGTGGTGCCAAAAACAATGAAAAAATCCTTGGCCAAGGTAGATGCCAGTTAGGCAAAGACAACTTTCATGTTCCAGATATACTTTGGTTAGAATGATCCTTCTGGTTAGGAGGAACCTACAGAGGAGGGATCGACCAGCAGTATAGGTTCATGGACACCAGGCTCAGAGTCATGATGACATTTGATCCTTTTTGATTGTCCTCGAGAAGGGCCGAGTTTCTTTAGTTGAAGAACACGAGAGACCAATAGGTCTGGTTGGGTGGTAAAGCCCCTGATGATAATTCTCTTTCCTTCATTGATTAAGAAACTCAAGTACAACAGCATGAAGATGATGTCAAATATATATTCTTCCTCACTCGTAAATCTAGGTACATGCATTACTAATTAGAGTTTCTTTCATTTATGCCATAAATATTATTCTTTTTGTTAAATGTACATTGTAAGATTCTGCCGTTAATTAGTTGGACAGCTATTTGAATTATTCAGCTGAGATGAAAGAGTTGGAATTAGTTAATAAATAAAAAGGAAGTTATTTCTTTTCCTCAGTTCATTAATTGGATAAATGGGAATCCTAGATGGAATAGTTAGTTAGTAATTTCCGGATGAATTTGGTAGTTAATTTTCCATTCTTAAATCATAGAATGATGGCTGTCATCCTTGTTTCATAGCTGTAGTGATTGCTCGTTATTCTTTTGGAAGCAAAGGAAAGCAGTTATTATCCTTTTGTAATTTTTTCTGTTATATGTTTACAGTTAATATTTTCTTTCCAGTGGGAAATGAAAGTTTAAAAGTTAGTTGATGAATTGTATGTTGTAACGACATCGGAATTGATTTTCTTTTCCATCTAACTACAAAGGAAACTCTAGTTCTTATAAGTTAATGTAAGTTGTGAGTTAGTTAAGGATGCCCTAGCAGTTATTTTCTTTTCAATTCGTTATCTATATTTGGAAAAACCCTAGAATGTTAGTTATTCAGTTGCTCTCCAGCTGAAGATGGTAAAATAATTGTTTTTCCGTTGAGTGTAAGATGTTAGTTGTTACATTGTCACTGATCATTCTTGCCCAGTCGACGTACTCCTTTCCCTCCAACACTATGCTGATATAGAAGAACATCCAAGGTTCAAATTGTAATGTCCCCTTCTCATCAGTGATATGTTCAGACGCTCATCAGCCTATTCCGGAGGCTCGTAGGCTCGTTGAGGTAAAATTAGGGTTTCTATGTTTTGGAGGTTCTATGGCATTTATGGGAATTTACTATTTTTAGTAAATTCTATTTTTGGCAGTATGCAGTTGTCAGTCTTCAGGTCTTCATTTTCAGTTGGAGCGTTTAATTGAATTCAAGTCTGAATTCTAAAGGTTTTACTTTGGTGAATAAAGGCATTAATGTTATAAATTGCAGTTGACCCCTTGGCCTAGGTGAACAACTTTAAGTTGTGTTTAAAAGAGGGGCTTGGAAGGGGACGCCTTCATTAAGGTGTTTTATTATTTTGTATTAAGTTTCAATGCCTTGGAAAGTGGACGCCTTTTTTTTTTATGGAGTAAATATTTTAAAATAAAGTTGCCTTGCAAATGGGACGCCATCTTGGAAATTGAGGAATTTTGGAAATTTGAAGAGTCTCTTGGCGTACCTTCTTGAGAAATTGAAGAGTCTTCTACTCTTCTATAAAATGAATGCTTTTACTTCAGCTTTGGTTATCCAATCGCTTATTATACTGTTATGCTGTCGAATTGACAAGTGTTATTTTGCTTCGAGGATGCTAACTCCTAGCCATTAACCAATTTCGTGTTTGAAATACAACACCTAGTTGGTCATTTGCTGCTTCTCATCCAGACTAGCAAATTGTGCTCAACAATTGAAGTTTTGATGATATTTCTAGATTTTGAGTTGCTGGTTCACATACAGCTGAAAGTGAAAATTGAATGCAGCTCCTTGAATAAATTTATTTTGGTTATGGGCATTTTTGCTAAGCATTTGCTGATCCAAGGCGACCCTTCTTGCAAAGTATGAGATTTAATTTTGAAGATTCTGATTTTTAGTGACAAATTCGCCCTCAAGGAGGGCCGTACCATTCTTAGAGGCTTTGGGATTTGTGCAAGAAATATATGTGAAGATTTTTTTCTGTTTGGTGATCATAATTTGTTCGCCTATCTCCTAAAAGGTTCCAGCAAAAGACAGCATTCGATTTGGAGGTATTTTGAGTGAGTTATGAATGTTTTATTGATCTCACAGTTTGCTGATCAGAATTCTAGAACTCTGTTTTTTATATCAGATTCATGAGATTTCAGTTTTGGTCTTTATTTCATCTTTGGAAAGTAAAAGAACATTGATAGTATTAATTCTTCTCTTCTTAGCTATGTTCTCTATCATTGTAATTTGTAATTTGCAGATTTGTGATTGTAAGGTTGATATTTTAGTAGTACTAATCCAACCATTTTAAGTCTCTGCAATTACTTGTCATATTCCATATTAATTACCCTTGGATGGTTTACCGCTAGCATGGAGAACGAACATTTTGATATCTCTTTGTACCCACTCTCAAGTGGTGAATCCCCACTCTTAAGTGGATGCTCGCCGCAGCGGAAGAATTAGATAGTATTATTTTAGTTTCAATTAATAACTCCATCATATGTTAGCACCTCGCCCTCAGTGGGATCTTGAGTGCACATTCTTGACGTTGAGTTTGTTCCATTTCAAGTTATTGTTCTTAGTTTCTCCGCCATATGACAACACCTCTCCTTCCTTGGGATTGAGTGTGCATTCTTGGCGTTGAGATCATTCAAACTTGGATTTCAATTTTAATGCTAACGCTAATTCAATTGGCATAGTGTTGATTGTGTTGTGAAAATTTCAACGAAAAAATTGGTTAGCATATTTCACAAATGCATATACTTGTGGGCTGCCATTCACCCGATTGAGCATCATGATTAAATCACAGTACTCCTGCTTCAACTCCTCTAAGATAATTTACTTAGGCAACTTGGCGCTGGGAGGTTTTGGCTTCCTCATCCATGATGTATTAATCCTCTTTGCACACCTTTCAAAAGATGAGGCGTACATTTTGTCAACTCTTTCCTTTGTCTTATACAACATCTTCTCAAAGACTGGAATCCCAAATGCCTCTCCAATAGCACCGGGCGTGAAGTTGGCAAACAACTGGCCGTCCGAGGAGACAATTGTTCTGTGGTCAGGCTTATAATAATTCGCGCACTCCATAATCAACTCAGGACATCGAACTGCTGGTGGAAAACCAGCAGCTGCATAGAGTTCGCTCTTCACGATATTGTGCGATGTCACTGATGAATGATGGCCACCTTGCCCGTATATTCTCCTCTTGAGTGCTTCGAGGTTGAATGAACCAAGCTTGGTGTCAATCAACCCCGCCAACTTCGAGACAAACTTTGACTCGGGAAGAAAAGATTTCTTTAGCTGCTTGATGATTGCCTGCCTGGAGGCATTTTCCTTGTTTGCATTTGTATTTCCAGCTCTACCAGCAGCGTCTCCCCTTCGCACTTCAACCATTTGCAAAAATAAAACGTGAATATTACAATTCAGATTTAAAAGTAAAATTACCACAAGATGGCTGGAAAATATGGAGTTAGCCTCAAAATAAAACGTCTTCAGCACTAAACTTCTAACTCCAAACCTTAGGAGTTCTGACTTCGAAATTCAAACTCCAAGCTTCAGCTACTTTCAGCACTTAGAAAAATATTCACTCAGTTCATTCACTTTAGAATTTCTCCAGCACTTACTTTAGCCTCAACACTTCTCACAATTTTACTTCAGCACTCTCACAATTTCACCTCTGCAACTTGTGAAGAAAAAATGAATAACTTCAGAGTTTATATAATTGAGAGATGGCGCCCAGTTTAGCAGTTGCTTTTAATTCACTCCTCCACTACTTAGAAATTTTCCAATTCGGGAGAGATGACTAGCGAGTTGTCACAAAAGTTATGCTCAGTTGTCATAGAATCTTCTATTGTTGGAGATTCCATCCTTCTTAAAAAATTTGAAATTTCCCACCTTTTTTAATGTGGCATTCAGTTGACTGAAACATCTTTGGGAAATTCATTAAAATTACTCCAGCATTAAAAAAAAGTTCATCCTCACCTTAGGAAAATTTAATTTGATTTGAGAAATTTTATTCAATTCATTCTCCAGCGCCTTAGAAAAAATTATATTTCTTCTAGAGAAATTTCATCAGTCGTGAGCCCCAACATTTTAATTGTTTTCCCCTCAAAACATTTTTCAAGACCCTCCATGCTTTTAAAAAAATATTTCCCCCTTAGTTACAAATATTTCTCAACTTTAAAAATTAATGTGTCAACACGAAGGGGGACATTTAATTTTTTACCCTTGGAAATAATTTTATTAATGTTTGCCTTTACTTCACATTCTCCACTTAGGTGGACTTGAGGTGTCCTCCTTTCATTTCTCACGCCTTGGAAGAAAATTTCATTTACTTGCTCAAGTTGGGCGCATTTAGCCCCTTCTACTTCCATTTTATTGCCTTAGAAAAATTCCTTCATCACTTTGCCATCTTGGGCGCCTTTAGGGGGTTGTGCTTTCAATTTCAATGCCTTAGACAAATTTACTCACTCCTTGTCATGTTGGGCGCATATGAGGGGGGCTACTTTCAATTTTAAAAAAATTTCAAGGCTTCTTCTTGCCTTGGGCGCATTTGGAGGTGAGAGCTTCTAGTTTCCTTGCCTTAGACAATTTCAAGTTGTCTCCAAGCTAAGGCGCATATGACTAGGCCTACTTCAAGTTTTCAAGACTTAGTCAATTCTTAAGCTTCCCCCCCCTTAACTTGGGCGCATTTGGGGGTGCTCCTTCCAATTTCCAACACTTAGTGAAATTTCCACTTCATCTCCCATCCTAGGCGCATTTCAAGGGTCAAGCTTCCAATTTCTATGCCTTAGAAAATTTTTTTTACTCACCCCTTCTCATGCTAGGCACATTTAACCCCTCAAGCTTCTAGTTTTTCACACTTAGAAATTTTTTAAACTTCCTCCCCAAGGCAAGGTGCATTTGACCCTCTTAGCTTCCACTTCCATTTGCCTTAGAAAACTTTCAAGGCCTTTTCAATTTCAAGGACTTAACCAAATTTTCACCCTCCAATTTGCTCTTGGGCGCACCAGAGCCCCTGAGCTTCCAATTTCTTAGACTTAAGAGGATTTTCAAGCTCGTTCTAGGTTGCTAGGGCGGATTTGAGGAAGGCTACTTTCAATTTCATTAGACTTAGATGATTTTCAAGCTTTTTGTCTGATTTAGGGTGGATTGTTCATGTCGCCCTTAGCTTGCCCTAGCTTTCTATTTTTAGAAATTTTCACACTCCTCGCATTTTGAGTTGATTTCGAGCTCCGGAAGGCTTGATTTTTGTTTTTCCTTGATCCTCGTGACGTGACTGAGTTGTTGGCACCTAATGCTTGCATGCACTTGCTATTTTTAGTAACCTGCTAAAAATAGTAAGTGCTTAGAATGAGCTCAAATTTTGCGTGTAGATTGCTTTAAGGATGTTGATCGTAATTGGACGAAGCTTCTGTGTGACCCTCGTGTTTTTCCCTACTTTTTAGGAAACCCTAATTCCTTTTGCATGCACGTTTGTAAGGCTCCGTTTGACTACGTTTTCGTTGCATGCAATTGAGCTCTGAGAGTTGAAGTGCTGGTGACGTTGTGCCTGCCAAATATGGACCTGCTAAAAACAATAAGTGCCTGAAAAAGTGAGCAACTAACTGTCGGACTTGTTTGCATGTAATATTGCCCGAGAGATCTCAAAAAACCTAGAAAAATCCAGAAAAATGATCAACATGCGAGCACTGGCTAAAAATAGCAAGTCGCTGAAAAGTGATCAACTCTGCTTGCATGTTACCTCGTTGCGTAGCTCTCGAAAAACCCATAAAGAATATCCTGACATGTGCTGAGAAATCTTGCATGCAAACCCTAAAAATAGCCTTCGAAGCCTGAATCGTTGAAAGTCATCATCTCGTTTTGCATGTTACATCACCGCGAAGGTCTTGAAAAACCCATAGAATCTCTAGACATGCATCTGAGAGTCCAACATGCAAACCTTAAAAATGGCCCTCGAAGGCATAATTGCTAAAAATAGTAAGTTGTCCGTTTGCACTTAAAATTTGCAAGTGATGAGTTCTAAGTGTTCTAAGTGCAGTGCAGTTGTCAAAATTTGAAAATACCAAGAAAATAGGCCCCAAATTGGCACTTACTAAAAATAGCAAGTTGTCAGAATTCAATGAAAATTTAGTGGGAGCCTGCTTGAAGCATCCTAACATCAGTGCTTAGCTCATAATTCAATTAGCCAACTCAATTTGACCTCAAAGTATCCTGAAGATTGTAAACCCTAATTCATCAGAAAGCCCTCCAGACTAAGCCAAAATTCAAATCTAGGTCAAATGGCAAGTACATCACTATACAGAAAGAACTGATAGAGAGAGACAAACCCAAAACCAAAGCCAAAAGACCCAAATGGAGCAAAAATTAGGGGGACCCCATTTTGAATGGGGTGATGTGTGAAAAGGTCACAACACCTAGTTGGTGGGAAGTTTGTGGTGAGAATCGACCACAACAGTCTCAAGTATTTCTTCGAGCAGAAGGATTTGAATGAGAGGCAACAAAAGTGGGTCAGCAAAATACAGGCGTATGATTTTGACATTGCGTACGTAAAGGGCAAGAAGAACATAGTTACAAATGCCCTTTCTAGGAAATTGACAGCCTGCTCACTCATTGAGATTTTAGCATATTGTAAATCTCATATATTGGTGTACTCCAAGAACAAGTTTTCTTGTGAATTGATGGATGGACAGATTTAGGATGATCGTTACAGGGTAGTGGATGATATCATCGTCTACAAGGAAAATATCTATTAAGTACCAAAATCTAAACCCAAAGAGAAGATATTGAAGGCTACTCATGACACTCCCTTAGCAGGTCATCAGGGTTACTTTAAGACATATCGGAAGGTTAGGGAAAGGTTCCCTTGGAAGGGCCTCAAGGATGATGTATTGCGGTATGTGAGGGAGTGTGCGACTTGTCTGCAGAACAAGTTAGAGCATTCACATCTGGCGGGTTTGTTGCAGGCATTACCCATTCCAAAGTAGAAGTGGGAGAGCATTTCGATAGACTTCATCACCTATTTACCCAAGGTTCATGGTAGAGACTACATTTATGTGGTTGTAGATCGACTAACCAAATTTTCTCACTTCTTTGCTATATCTTCTGAGTATAAGGCACCTCAGGTGGTAGAATTGTTTTTCAGAGAGGTTTTCAAACTTCATGGGTTGCCCAAGTACATAGTTAGTGACAAGGACAATAGGTTCCTGAGTGCTTTCTGGTAGGAGCTGTTCAAATTAGCAGGTACAGAGTTGACACCAAGCACGAGTTATCACCCTCAGATCGATGGCTAGACTGAGATTGTAAATAAGTGGGTTGGGGATATATGCGTAATTGTGTTTCTGGACAGCTGAGGGCATGGGTTAAGTGGTTACACTTGGGGGAGCATTGCTATAACACCACTTACCACATGTCGATTGGTATGACACCCTTTCGTGCATTGTATGGATATGATGCACCATCATTTTTGGATTTGGCTTTTGGAGAGAGCAGGGCTCCTAAAGCTAAGGATTGGATACACGAGAGCCAAGATATTCTTAAGGCTCTTAAGGAGAATTTACAGGTGGCACAAAATTAACATAAGACATACGCAAACAGGTATCGGGTTGAGCACAGTTTTGAGGTGGGAGACTTAGTTTTCCTACGATTGCAACCCTACAAGCAGTCTTCGCTGAAAAGAAGCGGTGTAGAAAAACTTAAACCATGATTTTATGGCCCTTACAGGATTACCAGATGAGTGGGGAAGTAGCCTATGAGCTGGATTTTCTAGAGAACAACAAAATTTACAATGTGTTTACGTTTTGTGCCTCAAGAAGGCACTTGGGTAGCAGGTTACTTCATCATCAGAATTGCCTCTGTTGGATGAGGAAAAACAAAAATTGAAAAGGTAATGTTAAGTGATTAATTAAATATTTTATAAAGTGACTTTAAGTGAAATATTAAAAGGGAACTTTATAAATGTCACTTTATTATATTTGAGTGGAAAATTAAAGTGAGAAATATAAAAGGAGATTTGGAGGCTCATTTTCATTCATGCTTGGATTATCTGTCTTTTTCATTTGGAGGGTTCTTGAAGCTTCGTGGTCTTGGGGACAGGGAAACCTTAGGGCATTTGGTTTTGGTGGTGAAATGATTCCACCCTAGCTGGTTCGTTGAGGAGATCATACAGGTCTTCTACTTGGACAATAATGGCAATTTTTGTGAGTCTCCTGTGGAGACAAAAATTGGTATAAGCGATTTATTTTCAGTCTGGAGTTTGTTGCAAGGGTTTGAGGTTGAACAAATATTCTTCTTATGATTTGGGTGCTATCCTTTTTGAGCTATTTGGCATATTCATATTGCTTGGCTGTGAATGGCGTTGGTAGCCTTATTTGCATTTCTGGAGGGTTGAATCTGTAGTTACTGAGCTAATTGTGTGGATAAGTGCTCATATTACTATTGGATTACCTACTCGTGGAGAATAACATGCATCAAATACCCTTTTGTGGAGTTCTTTTGAGAGGCGTCAATATCTGAGGCAGGTTGAGTAGATTTCTATGGTTGGAGGATGCATATCTGACTTAGATGTCTCTATATTCCTCATGTGGAGGCTCTTTATGCCTTGCATTGGAAGTCATGGGCACATCAAAGGCTTGCTGGGGAGGTCATTAGAGGTTTAGAAGACTGGACAAGTTCATTTCCAGACTCCATATTGCCTCACAGGGGTTGCTGCCATATTTGGACCTCACGTGAAGCTACATGCTGGAAATAGTCACCCGAAAGAAGGTATTTCGACATTGCAAGTTGCTGATAATAAGTTTCAGAATTGGTGCGATTCTTCCCAGGTTTGGGATATTTACTTTGATATATTGTAATATTGATTTTAGTTGGCTAGAATTATATAGTATGTTTTCTTTAGCTGTTGAACATTTCTGAGTCTGAAATGTTGAATATAAAGTCTGCATTTGTAGCTCAGAAAATATAAGTTTTGGTCTGAAACATATTTTCTGTTATGTAACAATTATGAGTATCCAAAATATCTATGTTAGCTTATTAATATCACTCAGAATAAAATTGGGAAAGGTTTTCTGTTCTTATTATGTGTACAAATTCTTTATATCTGGAAATAGCATTTGAAGTGTAGTTAGTAATGAATATCGGAACTGTATTTGCCTATCATTTTGATTATCATTGACATATGCAATTTCAAAGTACTGTGGATAGTTTGATAAAATGGTACATCTATCAAACTAAGCAAATTGAAAAAAATTTACACAATTCAGAAGGGTTCTTTACAATGTCCACCTAAGGAGTAGCATCCAACATATATCTCATAGTGATCTTGGTGATATTATCAACTAACCCCTTCACAATATGAGTAGCACCTGACATCGATCACCAATCACCTTCGTGCTGAAATATGCCAATCAATTTTTTCCAAGTTTTACACAACAAAAACCAGCACTACGCCAATAGATTAGCGTTAGCCTCCAAAATGAAATTCAAATTAAATGTACTCAACGCCAAGAATGTTCACCAAGATCCTTTAAATGGCGAGGTGATAGCATATGGCGGAGGAAACTGAACAATAACTGGAAAGCAAATTACAACTGAATGTAAATAGGCAGTGAACCAGCCATGAGAGATTTCCACACTTCCACTTATTCAGTGGGGGGGAAAGATTACAAAGAAAAACTAATTCATCCACTGCGACAGGCATCCACTCAATAGTGGGAATTCGCCACTTTTCAGTGGGTGATTAAAGAGAGGTTAGATTGTTCTTTATCCTCACTGGTGGTAAACCATCCAGGGGTTACAATGATGTGAAATTAAGCACAAATAAATGTAGTAGAAGAATGACTGGAACAGTACTACTGTTTACAGTCTTACAATATAAATAATAACTGCAAATTACAAGTGAATTACAATAGAATCAAAGCACAATTGATAGAAGATGATTTCCACACTAGTAATCTCTCAAATGATGAAAATATAAACCAAAATCTGAAACTGAAATAATTCTGGTGTAATAATCTGCAAACTGAAATTTTGAACCAGCAAATTGCAAACACACAAAAATGCTCACAACACCTTCAAAATACCTCCGAATAAGCTAAACTGATTTGCAAAAGCTTTCTAAGAGGTTGGCGCCCAATTTCATTCCCTGAAACTGCATCAAAACTCAACACTTCATTTGGCACGAATTCCAATGCCCTCATAAGATGGTACGACATTCTTGAGGGGCGATTTCTCTTGCTAAAATCACACATTTCAAATTAAATTCTGAATTTCTCCAAAGATGGTCGCCATTAGTCTAGAAATCAAATGACCAAATACCCATAACAGAATAAAAATCACACAAGAAGCTATAAACAAAATCGACCTTCAGCTGTATGAACATCAGCAACACAAAAACTGGAAATATCTCCAAATTTGAAGCACAATCTGCTAGTCTGGATGAGAAGCAGCCATAAAGCCAACTAGGTGTTATCTCTCAAACACGAAATTGGATAAACACTAGGAGGTAAGCATTCCTTGAAGCCAAATTCATGAAGTCATTTCGACATCATAACATTAGCATAAAATGATGGATGAGAAAAGTTGGAGCAAACTCTCTCTTTTATAGAATTGAAAGTGACTTTTCAAATTCCATAACTCCTCCAAGAAAGGGACGCCAAAAGCTCCTTTTTGAAATATTTTAAAATTCAAAATATTTAATTCTCTTCTAGAATGGCGTCCAACTTCAAGGCATAATAAAACTTCATTAAATATTATATAACTCCTTCATGTGGCATCCCCCTTCATGATCACCTTTTAAACACAACTTAAAGTCATCTCATTAGGCCAAAGGGTCAAATTAAAAACATAACATTAATTGCCTTGAATTAAATAATTTCTCCAAATATTGCTCTTTAAAAGCCAAAACCCAAATAACTCAACTGCTCCAACAAAAAGAGAACTCACTGAAGTGCTGCCAACTGGACCACTGCCAAAATTAGAACTTACTAAAAATAGTAAATTCAGAGAAATGCCACAAACCTCCAAACAAGGAAACCCTGATTTTGCCTCACGAGCCTCCGGGCCTCCGAAATAGGCTGATGAGC